>VXBB01013388.1:0-11160 GCA_013399915.1 Illadopsis cleaveri | reverse complement strand
TACTGACTTTGTAAACTATATAGAAATGTATATAAGCTGCCATTTTAGACGGAATAAAGGAGAAACGTAGTGGTGACCATATTGGTTGGACCTGCCTTTGCTTGACCAAACTCTCTTTATAGGGCAACCCTGGCAACAGCAAACAGCTATTTTCCTATAATTTTGATTTTTTAAAAAAAGTCCTGTTTCAGAGCCCTTATTCAGTTTTGAGATTCCTTGCCAACACAAAACCAGATAACGAGTGACTTGAAATACAATTTACTTCCGCACTGTAGATTTAATGGAATCCTACATCAAAGTAAGAGTAGGGTATGAGGCCTGCAGGAAAAGCTGAGAGAAGGCAGTTTTCCCACTCAACAAGAATTTGGTAATGAAGTTCAGTGTCAGGATCAGGTGCTACCATAGGAACCTCCTTGAGACCAGGAAGTTCAGTGAGAGGAAGTGAGTCTTGAGAAAAGGACTAAATGCCAGAGGTAACAATAAGAAAGAGGTGGAAATATGATAGCTTGTTATCCCTTGAGGAATCTATTGCTTCAATTTCCTTTTTTAGTGTAAGTAGGATAAATACACCAGGAATTTCTCATTTTCTGTCTGTGCTGCAGGCCCTTTTCAAGTTATTCTGCTACTGTTACAGCACCCTCTAAGAATCACAGATGGCACTTGGAGAGACTTGTCAGTCTATTACTAATGGAACATTCTCAAATAAGATTTCCATACAAATACAGCTAGTATTAGAATTTAATTGCGAAATAAAAAAAGATACCAAGCCTGAAAATGTCTTCCAAGCCACCAGTTAATAACACAAGCACTGCTTTCTTCATGAAAATGCTGTATTTCTTGTACTTCTCAGCTTACACTGCCCAGCTACACCTCACTCCAAGGTGCACATGACCCTGCACATCCTCACAGGAGGTGGAAAAACATTTCTTAGAAGTTAAGGTCTGAAATAGATGAGGGAATCTCTCCTCTGATGTCATGTTGCCAGTCCCTCCCTTGTGAGGAGGAAGTTGCATCTCTTCAGATTTACATCCTAGACTGCCAAAGTGATGTGATCAAGTATACCGGACCAGCTAGAAAACTAACAAGGAGAAGGGAGTGATGACTGAAGTGGAAAAACACACAAACAAAGAGCAAATGTGAGCCTGGAATGATGGGCTCCAGAAAAAGGTGTTCTTGCCAACTCTGAACCAAAAAGACCCTTTCTGTAAGCAAGTGCTTTGACACTGACGTTACAAAGATCAAGCACTTCTGCTAGCTGCTGCTTTACAGACTGACACCACTCCTTGCTCCCTGATACAGATTTTGGTCCTTTCAGATTAGAATTAGCTCAAGCTCAATTATCTTATTAGAATAAATCCAAACTAATTCTTCAGAAGTGCTGCTTATTCCCATAATCATCCCAGTTGCCAGTGATAAACTGACAATGGATAATGAATAGGAAATATCTCCTCACTATTGTTTCAACTTCTTCCTTGAAAAATTAGAGTAGGGCAGCCTTGTAGGTGCTGTGTCTCTAAGTTGGCAGGAGTGAGATTTACATATCTATAAAAACTTTGGAAGTATTTTACATTAGAAATTGTGAGAGAATTTTTCTAGCAGCTAGGAAAAGCTGCATGTTTCTGAGACTGGGACCCTGAGTCTGGGTCAGAGGAAGAGTTTAAAGTCAGTGTTTATGCACAACCTTCTGGAAATATTACTGCTCCAAACTAACCTACTGGTAAAGCCTGAAGGAAAGGGGAAAGAATTCCTAGGAACACAAAACATGAAAAATGCATTTCTTCAGTGCACAAACAGAAAGTAGATGGATACCAAGACTTGCAGAACTACGTGGTGAGACTAGACATGATTTTTTGACTCATGCCAAAGGGATTCTAAAATTATTTTAATACCACAGTTCTGTTCAGAAAGTTTACATTGCTGATGGATTTTGCCATACAAAAAAGGACAAAAGCTACAGTATTTTCCAGGAATTTTTATGGCTCCAAATTCTTGTGAGTGTTTAGAATGACTCCTTGGGGGAAACCACACAGAAAAGGGGAATAAACAACCATAAACCAGAAAAAGAGAATACCCAGGAATGTGCAGAGGGCGCTCTTCAAGTGAAATGGATTCCTCATTCCTGAAGGATATGAGACCATAACTCTGAAATTGTTTTTAGGAAAGAGAACTAAAATCACCTTGTCCTTAGGGACTGGGCATGATCTTCCAGCTCAACTATAATGCCAACCAAGGAGCTGTATCCCTCCTATTTGGAAGTAAGAGAAAACACTGTAACTTTGAATTACCTGGTCTGTGGCTTCCCCCAGGCTTGGCAGATGATAATAAGTAGATTTCTTCAATCCTGAGCAGCTCAAATGGAAAACAATGAGAAGGAAAAAACCTTCAGCCCTCCCACTTGATTCAGAAGACTAGGCAGTGTAATGCTATTCTCCTCCACAACACTATCCTTTCCTTGAACCAAGAAATGAGAAGACCCACAGGATCAACATTAAGCATCTGTTTTACTAGGGAATCCTCTTGCTCAGAAGCAATCTTCAAATCTCAGAAGCATCTTCCAGGATGAATATCTAGGCCAAAATTCTTGGTCCCACTGCCATGGGACACTGACATCACGAAGTCCAGAGCCTCTACCTCCCATCTGGCCAAGGGAAAACAGCACAAAGTGGTTTTTCTTCCTATGACAGTCAGGATCACAATCTACAGCTACTTAGAAAATCCCAGTTGTATAAAGGTTCTATGTCTGACAGAAAGCTGGATTTTTGAAGAAAAATAGTGTATTTCAGTCATGAAATATCTTGGCTATCAGCGAGAATTTGCTATTAGGGTTTGAAAGATGCCAGAAAGTGTATGTGCATGAATCCTGATTGCTACCAACAAGAACTGTTCCTGACAGCCCTAATACTTATTTACAGCATTCCTGTATTTCAATCTGATAGGCAAAAGGCAGAAACCTCACTCTTCAACATTACATAAAATAGAAAATGCCAGCATCATTCAGCTATGAGCAATCCTCTGAAACACAAATTGTTTCAGTTGTTACTCATTTCCAAAAGATGCCACCCCTACCATATCATGATGTGTGTTGATGATCCCCCCAATTCATTCCAACATTCCTCTGTAAACAGCAACACTTTTCAGTTTGGGAAGATACATACTAAAGGCTGGCCAAATATTCCTCAATGTCATAACAGTCCCTGTATGCAGCCCAGAAGATTTACAAATCCAGTCCCATAACACCCTCTTTTAAGCTTAAATTCATTCTGACACAGAAACCCCCTGTTTGCATAATAGTTAGTCAGAACATTATCTTTTAATGGAAAAAAGATATTTTTTTTCTATTTAAAATAAGTGTTTCTTGTTTAATTAAAAGGGAACCTCCTTTGGTCAGTTCTGACAGCAATTCTTCTTCTGCAAGCCAGAAATACCTCTCAGCTGGAGAAGCAGCATCTCAAGCAAAAAGAGAAAAGCTCTTGGCATGAAATCCATTCTGTCCAGTGCCTGCTCCCCTAGTCTCTTACAGTCTCTTCCTTCTTAGGATCTCACACATTCACAGCTCCTTGGTTTCTCTGCAGGGGAAGACGTGCTCCAGTGCTGTGCTGCACCTAAGACCTCATGTCTCTGAACATATCCCGAGATCAATAACTTGCTAGTTGGGATACAAGAGAGAAGAAAACCCCAAAGTTTGCTCTCCACAGCTCAGTCCTTTCAAAAAGTGTTGAATATTGCAGATTCGCAGGTCTCACTTGCTGTTCTTCTGTGTCTGATTAGAGGCAGATCATGTGCCCCTCTGCCCAGTTGCCAGGGCAGATGGGCTGTCTCTATTTATCAGTGTCCAGAGGAGAGGTGATCCAACACATCCCATGTTTTCTTTCAAAGAAATGACGTAAGGAGCCAAAGCTCATCCACCCAAATTAGCTTTCAGTTTGCATGCAGCAAGCTATCAGTCTGCAACTGATTCCTCCTTTGAGGCTCTGTGCTGCAGGAAAAGTTGGAATACAGGAAAACTTGCCCTCCATGGAGCAGGACCAGGTTAAGGAACATTTACACAAACTGAACATACACAAGCCTGTGGCCTCGGATCCAACACAACCGTGAGGGCCAAGTGGGTTGTCAGATGTCAACAAGAGGTCACACTCTATTTTTGAAATGTCATGGTGAGCAGGATAGGTTCCCAAGGACTGAAAGAAACTCACTCTGTTTTCCCACTTCCTTTCTTCATTTATTTTTGAAGTGTTCTAAAGTAAAGCTAAAGTAAAGCCATTTTTCACAATAGAGAATACAGCTTTACCATGTGTTTGTACTTATATGGACATACCCACATACAAATATCATGTATATACATCTCCCAGAGAGGATAGCTATCAGATAGCCATTTTTAAGCATCCATTCTGCTCTTCCCTCACTTCTGTGTAAGAAAGTCTTTCAAAAGAGCCAGAAAGGCGTTGAGCCCTCCTTGAGGGCTAAGAGCACTCCTTGAAGTGTTGGCACTGATCAGAAACAAAGGCAAAGATCTTTCACTTTACAGAAAACAGATAAATAGAGAAGTATGATATGAGGCCAACTTGTGCTCAGGCAACTCAGATCTTTCTGCACACTCAACTAAAACCCCTGTGCAATGCAGTGAACATTTATTTTAGCTGGAAGGTCACCACCTGCCCCATTCCACACACAGAACCTTAAGGTTTGACATTGCCTGGTTTTTGTAGAAACAATCCTAATTTCTGGTTGTTCAATGTGGATCTCATCTACAGGGTAACAAAACATGGCCAGTTCTACTTTGCTCTTCCTAATAGATATTTCTGTGGAGCATTTTTAAGAGTATCACATGAGGCAGATTGTATGTTCCCCTTATGGCAGTGTTGGTGTTCTACAAGG
Source organism: Illadopsis cleaveri (assembly GCA_013399915.1). NCBI lineage: Eukaryota > Metazoa > Chordata > Aves > Passeriformes > Timaliidae > Illadopsis > Illadopsis cleaveri. The sequence continues at coordinate 6,285 of VXBB01013388.1, read as the reverse complement.
CTCAGAAATATGTTACTGTTAGAAAGTTTACCCTAATTATTACTGATCTATCCAGGATGGCTACCCAAAATAAATTATCTCCTTCCTCTTTGCAACAGCCTGTGTAATAGATAAAATGCTGTTATATTCCCCTCCCACTTCTTCCTCCTCTGAGCTAAACTCCTTTTCCAATATTTTTCATGCTTTCCTTTTAGGTAGTATTTTCTTTAGGCTCCCAACCCACTGGTTTTCTGCACTCCAGACTTCATCCAGTCTACATCCACAAAGTTGTTGCCACGACCTCCACAACCCATAGGCACATATCTGTGGCTCCTTAACCAGGCACAAATTTGGAAGAAGTTCTGCTCACTTTTTTATTCTGTTTATAAAAACTGGAATCCCTCTGCAGTCACTGGTGACTTTGGAAATGCGTAGTTTTATAGATTTTCCATTCTTGCATCAGAAGTTTTTTTCCCCTGTCTTTAACAGAGATGATTAGAAACACAGTGGGTTATAAATGTTAGTACCTCATGCCCTGATCACATACCATCCCTCCCAGCAGTTACTCTGCTGACAGACAAACACTCCACAGAGCTCAGGGAACAGACAGAACAGATGCCTATGGCACCACCAAACAAGCCCTTTTTCTCTGAACAGCAAGGGTTTGGGTTTTGGGCTTGATTTGGTTTGTTTTAAATCCCTGCCTAAATGGGCAATTAACTCACTGGCCCACCTCAGTGGTCCACAACCTCAAAGCAGCAGATCACAAAGGATGGTACTCTTCAGAAGCTTCATTTTTCGGCATTTTGCCCACAAAAAGTAATGGTAGACATAAAACAGTGGAGTGCATTTATAAGCAAATTCCTTCTTCTTGTAGGAATTCTTTTGTACACCTTTGATATTCACTGAGCCTTTTCTCATCCTGCTCCATAGTTGTGAGGATGCAGAGGCTACAGTCACAGATAATACAATATATTGTGGAATGCCCCATCTGTAGCTGAGTAACAACTGCTCTCACACAAAGTTCATCACCCCATCAAATGTCTTTGCTCTATCAAATACTTAAAACATTCAGTTTTCCCACTCAAGCCCTTTACTTAAGTATTCAAGGACTACTTTGTCCAGCCACTCAAAAGGACAGGTACAATACTTTCACCTGTCTCATTTCTGCATTTGTCATTGTCCTGTTTCTCTTAGCTGTCCCTTACTCTACCTTCTTGCACACCAAATATATTTTGCCTTTTTTTTCCAATTGGCACCCTGTTGTACTTTAAACCCAGGTTTGAAGATTACACATATTTTCAGCCTTTCTCCTCATATTCCTTTGTAAACATTTTTATTGGTTGTAGTATCTTGACATTATAGAACTTACATCATGTCACAGGAAAAAAATATAAAGAACTCTCCTTCCATGACCTTCTGCCAAGACAGAAGGTAACAAAGCCCCCAGATCATCTTCATGGCATCAGGCTTAGTCATTCACTGACTGAAGAATCCTTTCTGTATGGAGTCTAATTCCCTGTGACTTAAAGGAACATTTCTTATGTTTCATATGATATTTCTGTAAGTTCCAAGGTCTTGACGGATGCTTGGAAAGCTGCTTCAAGGTTTTTCTCATAAGTGAAACTTTCTGGAATTCTGAGAGGCTTTTGAAACTTCAGTGGTTCTAGGTATGGTGCCATAAACATGCAGGTGCAGAAACATTACAGGGTGCTAAAGAAACCTGGCATAGACCTACGTGAAACTATGTAATACATTTGCAGCAAAATTAATGTCACCTAGATTATACCTTCTCCCAGGAATTTCCACATGATACTCTCAGGCACATGGTGTGGTTCTTGGGGCTATCCTGCGTAGGGCCAGGAGCCATGCACTTTGATGATCCTTGTGGGTCCCTTCCATCTCAGAATATTCTGAGATTCTGTGATATCTATTCCCTGAAGAATTACTTCCTCAGTTTTGGGAAGAAGAGGATGGTGAGGCAAGAAGGGAATAGCTTAACTTTGAGTTTTGGCTCCTCAGTTGATGTCTTTAACCACTTCAGCTAACTTTGTTAAGTGGTTTCCATTCCTATTCTGCCTTGCAGGCTGGTTTCTCTCCCAGAATGAAAAATTTGCAACTCCCTAATCTAAAGGACAAATACTGTTTATAGAACATCCTTGCAGCATCCTGAACCTAAAAAAAATTAGGGCTGAGGCCAGGCACACCCTACATGTGGCAGTGAAAATCTCTGAAACCCTCTGATGGTGGTTACACACTTCCAGTTGACTCCCTATCATTCGGTTTGGAGCTCTGAGAAAACATGCCTAAGTGTGCAAATGTTTGGACACAGCTGCTCACATTTCCTGCTGTCACACCACAGATCTTGCCTCCCTGTGTAGGAAAGGGTTAGTACACATTGCTCTAAAAAATGGCATGATCCTTTCACCATATGACAGACTATTAGTGAAGAACTGAAGATGAGCTGCAGAAAAATGTCAAATCCAGTTTTCTATTACCACATGGGAATAAAGCCACACTTCCTGGTGTATAAATTTCTCTTCATATGAACTTGCCTGAACTGATTTTATATTTACCATTCACAAAAATCAGTAGGAAACTCACAGCTGAGATATGTTTAATACCTAAGAAACATTTTTTGTTTCAGGTCAAAGTACAACCAGTTTGTGAGGTGCTAAAAAAATGAGGAACAAATCCACTCCTGTACCTTCACTAATCACATCTCAACTTCTCAAACAAATATTCAAAGACCCAGAGAAATAATTTTCTAAGCTGTCGCAGGCAATGATACACTAAAAATATCTCTATGCAAAAGCATTGCAAGAATAATAAATTATATTGGCCCTTCTATTAACCTCTGGAGCATTAAATTCATGCAGTGTGGCTCCAGAGAATCATTTATGTTTTTTAGAGATTGTGGGATTTTATGAGAGTAAATTCCAAATTTTCATTCTTTGCCTAATGTTTTGAGAGACTAAGTACTGCCTTCAAGCTTTTAGCTCAATGGATAGTAGCCTACTGTGAATCTAGAGCTTTCCTGTAATTCCCTGCATCCCAAAACTGGCATTCCAACCATGACAATGAGGCCACATGGAACAAACAATTCATGGATGGAGAAGATCGGTGGGATGAATATCTGTTCAAAACTCCACAGATTTCATAACTACATCACAGAAGTAACACCTCTCATATTGCATCAGCCAATGCCCCGGGACATCTCTACAGCAGAAGCACCTGTCAGAGCTGCCACCAGGCAGGTGACGGGACAAGGAGGGGGTTCCACTCCTCTGCACATCCAAGTGCTCTGACAGCCAGAGCCCAGCCTGAAGCCGGCCGTGTTTGAATATCCCATCCCTGCAAAGTGCCAGTGAAAGGACGCGCTGCTCCGGCTGTGCAGCTGTCAGCCATCCGCAGGTCTGTGAGCCATTCACGGATGGGGTGAGGAAGGGATGGAGCCTTAGGAGGAGCAGGTCCCTGAGCCCTGCAACTGCTTGCAAGCACCCGAGCCCTGCGAGTCCAATTCTCTCCAGCATGGCACCGGAGCAACCCGGCCAGGAGCCGGCAGCTGCTCTGACCGCCAACCCAGCCCCCGGGTCCCCTAGATGTGACACACGATGACGCACACAGCACAGGAGCGGCTCCTATGTCGCCGGGAAATATCTCCACTCCGGACTCCACAGCACCGGGGTAAAAAAAAAAACAAAAAAAACAACCCAAACCAAACCCTTTATCTCCACCATAAAATCTGGTGCTTTCTCACCTGTTAAAGCCCATCACTCAAAAGCTACTTCTGCATACAGAGAGGTGAAGGGGCAGAGTGTCTGATTAACCAAGGCTGCTCTAGAGCAAACTTGAATCAGACTTCAGCTGTCCCAGTTGCCACATTGGGCTCTGGGACTCGCATCACACCAGGGCCGGTGCAGAGGAACCAGCGCTCCCCCAGGGTCTCTGCAGGGACCCAGGTCTCCACAAGCACCCCGGGGCTACTGGAGCCAATCTCTTCTATCCTTCCCAGGTGCCACAGGAGGCCATCAGGTCAAATACAAGAAAGCCATAAAAGTAGCACACACACATCTACACCCACATCTGGCAAGAAACACAGATGGGTTTGTCACACTTCCAACAGAAGCTGAACCTAAAACGGCTCTGAAAATAGAAACTGCCCCCAAAAGAGCAGCACATAGTGCTGAGGCAGAGGGTGGAGGGTGGCATGTCAGCAACACCACCAACCACACAGCATCATTTCTGAGGGTTCTCTAAGCCATGACACACAGGCACCGAGTTGAAATTCTTGCTCCTAAATGGTCATATTTTATCATTTTCCAAAAAGTTAAAAAGAAAAAAAACTCCAATAAAAAAGCACCTCTACTTAAAACCATTGTTATACTGATTTTTGTACCAAAAAAAAAAAAAAAAAAAAGTTTTCCTTAAAGTTTGTATTTTATTCCCATCAAAATATGATAATGAAACAGAGGGGAATGCAAATCAAGGCCTTCTTGCCATTTTTTATTTTCCCTCCATTGAGATATGCCTTTATTTTGATTTATTCCAGTTCTGCAAATCAAGAAGTCACATAGACTGTTGATGGTACACGCAAAATTATGGCATAGTATACAATTCCCAATATAAGCACATCTCCCAGAAAACTTAAATCTTGTTTTCAAAGCTAATGTCTATCTGGAAACTGTTCTGACTTTAACAACAACATCACCAGTCTCTGAATTCATAGAATAGGAGGCAAAGTAACAATATGTACTGAAACATTCTCTTCCCTCCCAAAAAGTAACATTTTCATGAAAAGTGGGTTTCTTAGGAAACAGAATAACCTTATCGTCATTTTTGACCTGAAAAATTAGCAGTCAGGGAATTTGAATTGATTTGCACTGATGATTAAAGTGAAGCCAATACCTTGATGGAATGCAAAGAGAGAATACCAGGAATCCTAAAAGTCACTACTTCCCCTGGTTCTTAAACTGCTCCTTTGCATTTTGAAGCTCTGCCCAAAAACTTCCTGCCTCAGATTTCTGTCTGGGCCACAATACAAATACTTCTCCAGCTGTAATTTTTAGATTTGTTTTGCCAGTTTCATTTTCTTTTGCAGAAGACAGTTGTCATGATCAGCAATTTTAGAGAAGTCTGTGAAGATCCATCGAAGCCTTCTGACCTCCAGCCTAAAGCTATACTTTAAAGCTACACTCCAGCCTCCAGCCTATACTTTAAAGCAGTATAAAGGATAATACAGATTTAATCTCAAAAAACCCCTTATGAAAAGTTCTCAATTATAGGACATAAGTCTCATGTGAAAAATGAAAAGCTCTATCAGCATATTCCTTGGATTTTGCCAGAAGTAGCCACCAGAGCTTATCTGTCCCTACTGGTGTTTCCTGATATTTCCACAGGAATCTGAGGGAGAAGGAAGCTACGGCTTTTATGCTTATCTCCTTTTCCCATCGAAGATGAGGACCGATGGTTATATCTTTCCTTCTTCCATTCATGAGAACAAGAAATTTCAAATAGTAAACTTCTACAACTTTTCAGATACCATTTTCCATCCTCTTCCTTCTCTTGACCACAGGTGCAACATCTGCTCAAAGTTCTCATTTATCCTGTCACTTTGTCTTAGCTGCAGTATCAGGACAAAATAAATTTAATTGGGATAAAGTATTTATTTGGATTTCTACCCCCCAACATTTTTAGTTGCCTAGTGACTGTTCTACTTGCAGATGGGATAGAGTTCATTTTTTCTTAGTAGCTCTGTTTTAGATTTAAAATGAGAATATGGACTTGAGGATTTTTGTCCTTGCTCCTAAAGAAATATAGCAAACTTCAATTAATTTCATAGACACAGACACTCTATTAATCAGTGGTTTCCAATGTCAAAAAACAGTAGTGTGTCAAACAGTTGGTTTGGTACTATTAATGTGTAAAAGCAGGATTTTGAAATGAAGACATTGACTTTTTTCTCCTCAGTCAGGAGCCAGTGCTGTTAGTGCTGTCATTTCTCATTTCTGTGTCTTTGGAAACGCTGCATTGATTAATGCATCATGCATCATACAGGTACTGTATAAGGAACACCAGACCTGACTGTACAATGATAAGCTGCCACACATGGCTAAACACCCCTGACAGGAATAATTACCTGTTCAACAAACTTAACTGTCTACAGCAGCATACAGGATTTTTAATAAGATAGTTGATGCAGGGAATTCATAATAAGCAGAACCAACTGTACTCACAGCAGACAATTCTATTTGGTAAACTTCCCTGATTAAGGATATGGATAATACTGTCGCTGTTTCGGACACA
>VXBB01013381.1:25502-46173 GCA_013399915.1 Illadopsis cleaveri | reverse complement strand
CTTTCAAACCACTACAAGGTTATATAAACCTGTAATACTTAGGGCCAGGATAAGGGGAAGAAAAACCCATTTTCCCCCATAAATGTGGTCTATTTTTTCACCTCTTTGCAGATTGAAAAGAGGAGGGAAAAAGGTCTTTTCATTCCTCTTTTCTTTTTCCTTTTCCTTTTTTCAAACAGCTCTAATCACGTCTCTTACAAGTGCTGCTGGCCTGTATCGCAACACAAAGAAATCAGTAAGATAACGGCAGAAGCATTGTTCTTTCTGCCTTCAAGGGTTGCGTTCAGCTTTATAAACTATCTATTTCTGCTAGATAGGTTGCTCAGTGACTTCACACCTTCCACTTTTCCTTGTCTTTTTCTAAAGGGAGAAGTAGTATGTCGTCTTTTTAATATTCACTGTCTCTGAGATTACTTTTGAGCTCAGAATGCAAAACTTTTCCTTAGGCTACATTTCCATTTTCAGTGTTTTATAACCTCATGAGTGGAACTGCATTGCAAACTGACAGAGGCATACATTACTTTTGGCAACGTGTTGGTTTGTTGCATTGTATTGCATTTAGCTGAAGGAACATCTTCCTCCATCCCTCCACTCATCCCCCACCCCCACACTCTCTCAGGAAAAAGAAGACGGAGGGAAAAAAAAGGAGGAAGAGACACAGTAGAGAAGAAAAAAACACAGTGCACATACACAGGAGATTTTGTGTATAATCTGACAAATTTTTAGCCCTGCAGAGGTCTTTTATCTCAATGACTTCCCTAAAAATTTGTCTTGTCAAGCAAAGTTAAAACCTTTTCCATCATATGAATAGAAGCAATTTGGAAACAGCATAGCACAAGATAAAGAAACCTGTTGGTTTGGCAGAATCATGAAATGTTGAACAAATATAGTTACTACCAGAGAATTTTGATTCTCAAGCATTACATTTCCTTGAGCATAGTCTATTCTTGAGCTATATAACTAACAAAGTGTGTGTGAGTACACGAGTCCATGTACTGTTCTCTTCTGCATTCCTATGAGACATTAATAGCACAACAACAGTAGTCCAAAAAATTCAATTTTTTTTGCACAGACATACATAGAAAATGTACAGACTCAATCCATCTTGCAATGCCTGATGTATATATATATGTGTGTGTGTATATATATATATATTTAGTATGCTACTTCCAACACTTCCATCAAGATTTGTCATTATTTTTGTCATTCTTTCTGTCATTCTTTCAATGTCTTCTAAGTCAGTATTTCAATAAGATGGGTAGTCATAAAAAGCACAAAGCAGAGATGAATATTAAAGAATCCATTATGCTGAAATAGAGAAATGGGAGGAAGCAAAGTAGTAGGAGGAAAGATGTGATGAAATGTGGAAGGAAGGAGACAGGAAGGGGGTAAGCATATAATAAACTACTCTGAAGGAATTAGGAGAGAGGAGCTGATTGGAGTTTGCAGCTGTATTCTGTCCTAAGAGGGGTAATAGCAGTAAATGAGTGTTGAATGAATTTGTGAAGAACTGAAGTGACAATAGTGTCAGCAAAATATACTATAAAGGACAGGAGACATCAGCAAGCAAAGGAGAAGTTATCAGTGGAGAGGTAGAAAAGAAACAAGAATGCATAAAGTGAATGGAAAAACCAAAAAGGTCAAAATCTCAGAGCAAATATTTATATTATTTGTTCTTTTGTGTTGTCTGATTATTTTATTTTTTAATGCATGAGTTAAAGGTCTGGGTGGGTGGTGGTGTAATCAAAAGTCTGAGGGCCTATCTGATCGCACAGGAATTTGGTTAATAGTAAGAAACAGAGAAAAGTGCTCACTGATAGAAGGAAAAAAATTGTTGAAGTTCAAACTACAACACAGAGACTTATGAAATCAAACTTGGATCTGGAATTTTTGGGTTATGTTTTAGTCACTCTTCTACTTATTTTTTCTTTACAAAATATGATGATGATTATTATTACTCATGAGAACTTAGGTTGCAATTTTTGATTGAGTACACCTAAGTACTCAAGAAAGAATATTTAGACACTCTTTATCAAACAAACTTCATCTTTATAAGACAAGCAAGTGTACAGATGCTGAAACTGCCTACCTGGACATACTATATTTAGTGGCCAACTGCTCTTTGGAAATACAAGGGAAAATTGAAAGTCTTCTAGACTTCCTAGACAAAAAAATAAATCAGGCTTATATCTTCCTTCCTCTCTTGGCTTGTAAGGACCCCAGGTATTCTAAATTTCAGGATTTCCAGATTCCAAGAAAACAGACAACAGAATTGAAAGTTTACAGGAAAAGGTTTTCACCTGTATTATTTTAATGTTTCTCTCCTTCTATCAAATCCTCGAAATCCTCTACCTGGGAAATTCAAACCCAGGTGATTTCTCCTTCAACTTACTTCCATTTTAAAGGATTTTAAAAACTATATCAAAAAAGTGAGGTGACTAAATAGAGATGTAGAAAATCATATAATACATAAACAATTCATAATTCCTCGTCCAGTAGTATAGGTATTAAAGGCATATATTGTCAATGAATTATGAAAAGTGGAAAAATGAATAAAAACTAAGCTTGGCTATCATGAAGTAAGAAATAAGACAGTGTAAAAATATAGTCCTGTTTTTAAGTATGATGTAAGCCCTTAGAGACCAGAGTCATGAGGTCCTAAATTAGATTTGAAAATTCTTGGGTCACTTTTAGAGGTTGCTTCCTGGCATTTAAGTCACTGAACATTTCCGAAAAAAATCTCAGTATATGTGACAAGTTGTTCATGATGAGTAGGTCAGTCATCTCCAGATATGAAGGAGGGGGTGCAACAAGAAAAATTAAACAGCATGGATACATTTCTGAATTAAGGTCAGGAGAAACAGAAGACATGATTATATAGGATTACAGGCTGAGATTACAACACTTTATATGTTCTCTTTGGTCACTGTCTGGATTGAAATTCTTGCTGTTAATGAGGATTCTGCAATTAAAATGTTAAATTTCACATCACTAAAAATGAGGAGCCGTCTTCAGATTCTCCTTTTCTCACATTCCACACAAGACCATCCTACATTGAATGAAAAGGTTCAGTTAATCATAAATGAAATTTTATTTTACCTGTGGTTATATCATAGAATTGGTTTTGTTGCTGGAATTCAATTGTGCTTTGTCCTGTTTTGCTATTCTGGAGCAACATATTGGGCCCCAAGTATACAGAGTTATAAGACAAACCCTGAAGCTTGATGCTGTGCAATTTAGCTAGGTGCATATGGTGAAATCTGCTGGGGTCCTCTGAAGATTTTTGTAGTTAGGTTAACATTAAAAGGGAAACGCTCAGTTGTAGCCTGTTCCTGCTCCCTTTCAAGGTAATCAAAGGATTTGCAATAACATCAGCTGGAATAGGTTTAGATCCTTTTTAAAGATTAATCCTAGATGGTTTATGGCAGGTGGTTTATCCACCATCTCAGTGCCAATTCTGTAGCAAAACATGCAGAAAGTCAGAATTTGTAAATGTCATTTTATCATTCACTGTGGAGTTTAATATTATGTGCCAATGTTACAAACAAATGCCTCTAAGAAAAGTAAAATCTCATCTTCTCTCAGGATATTTACATTTACAAATATTTGCTTCAAGTCTTTGGAGATGATAATATACTTCAGCTGTTATCTTTTGACAAGTTATAGATATACGAAAAAGAATTAATGGGTTGAATTCTTCCTTCTGACATTGCTATGGATTAGGAGTAATTCCAGGAAGTCAAAGCATTTACATCAGACTAAAACTAATTAACAAGAGCAGAATGGAGCCCAGAGTTACACTGTGAGACACACATAAGTGCAATCTGCAACTAAGAATAAATGTGCTTAATGTAACCTTCATAAGTCATCATGCCAGATTCCTTTAATTTTGTTGTCTGTTTATTCTATTACAAAATGCCTTTGTTTAAATATTTCTCTGACCTAGTTTAACAAAAAAGCACATCAATAATGTAAACCCCAACAAGTGAACTGATACATTATATTTGCAAACAGTGGCATGTTTGATCAAATTGCAGTGGATGATAAATTCAAGTGCTTGCTTTCTTCAGCAGGAAAAGAGCTCATGTATTTGTTTTATTTATATTTAGCTCATTTAGTTTACCGTCCTCTTTCTTCTCTCTTTCTATTTTGTTCAGCCCACAGGTTGTTGCATTTGCTATTTGTATTTTCCCATGGAGTTTAAAAAAAACAGGAGCTGAACAGCAAAACAGTTACTAAGGCAGATAATATTTTAATGATCTTCACTATTTTTATTCTGAAAAAATATTAATCAGGGTTTGGCATGAAGGATTCCTCATTATCTATTTGATTATCTGTTTATTTGTGCTAACACTTAAGGAGCATCAATGTAAATAACTATTCCTTACTCTCCTCATGATACAGGCCCAAAGTAAAGAACAGTGTGTAACCAGAAGAGCCTCCTACCTAAACAGAGAAGACAGATGGAAGTTCATTCTCAGGAATGAATAAGCTTGCCTTTACAGTTTCTTGTTGCTTTTAGATAGATATAGGGAGCAGTGCTCCAGAGATGAGACATTTTTTCTCAAGTTTATTGAGTTGTTNAAGTCCCTCCCCTCGACTTACAGCCTTTCCCACAGCTGTTTTCAAAGGCTCAATCTTTGGCTAACGGGGTACACTTTTAAGANTGGTTTGCCAATCTGAGTTTCCTGCCAACGCACCAATAAATGTAATTGGTTTAGTGCTGGCCAAATGCCAGTGCACCCACTAGAATTATTTACTCATTTTCTGCTGCTCAATAAGGACTAGGNGTCTTTCTCTGTTCAAGATTCTCACTGGATCACAGCTACTTCAACATGTGCTTGCTTCTGCATGGGTGACTTCGCTCACGTCTACAGTTGGAACACTCCATCCCTCCATGATTTTCATGAATTACAGGGTTATTCTAGTGTATTATACTCCATCACCATGGACTTAGAGACATCCATCCTCCCCTGAGTCAAGAGGAAAGGAAAAGGTGAAGGCACATGAAGAGAATAACATGGAGAGCCCAAAATTAGTGAAAAAGTAGTAGTCAAAGTCCAGAGAGAGGAGAAAGAGGAGATGCTTCAAACTTAAGAGCTGAAATTCTTTTGTAAATCCATGGTGATGGACTATAATACGCAAGTTTCACCTGTTCTGGGGAGTTCTACAGCACTGAAAGGGTTAATCTTACCCGGTCCTTGCATCAGGAATTTTCCCCTCGATGTTGGTCAGTGATCTCTGACAGGCAGCGGGCAGCAGCGAAGCTCTTTACGGTGAAGGATTTTTCAGTGGTTGCACTGTGGGGGAGGCAACTGGGATCTCAGCATCCAGGCTAGAGCTCAGTGGCAGCACACTGCGGGCCCATGGCTTCCCCTCCTCCTGCCTGAGGCTGCTGGACAAACTCAGTGATGGCAGAATTTCAGCCGTGCTGTGCCTGGTCCAGCCCCACGCTGGGGTGAGCCTGGCCCGGCCAGGCCCCGCAGGCGGTGCGGCGGAGCGGGCCTGGTCTGGCCAGTGTCCAGTTACCTGCTCAAAGGCTAGAAGCAAGAGAGCTTTTTCCAGGATTTGTTCATTCTTAAATGTGTTTTCCACAGAGGCATGTTGAGCTCTTTTAAGTGGTTTAACAGGTTGTCATTATTCAAACTAGCCAACTGATTGGTTTTGTCAGGTCCAAATTGGTTTTGTCAGGTCCAAAGGAAGCTGCCAAGGGCCTTACAGGGAATCACTTCTGTAGATCATGGATTTTTTTCTTAACTAAAAACTAAACTACATTAAACCAAGACGTTTGTTCAGAAAGGGTGGGGCATAGTTAGGAGCTGCAGCTGCAGCCCTCTACATAAGCACCAAGCACAGATATGGCTCTTGGGGCAAGTAGCAGGCAAGCACTATACCTAAAGTCTTACTGTTTGTTATATTTTTTGTTGTTGTTTACTTATTTTTTAAACACTATCTTGAGATTATACATGCTTTAAGTTAAAAACCTGTTTCGTAACAGTGAGATGCTTCAACAAATTTACTTTAGGAAAGTACAAATATTTTTTCAAATCCTTTCTCTCTTTTACACTTAAAAAGAAATAATTTTTAACTTCAGTTAAAAGTGAATTTTAAGACAGTTAATTTTCTTGTCATGCCAAAATGGATTACTTGAAAGACAGTCATATTTGGGTTACTCAGAGGGTAAATATAGCCAAATTTGTAGTTGAAACTTGGGTTTAGACCTAAAGAAAAAGTAAAATCAATGAACAGTGTCTCTTTTTCTCTTTACTGGTATTTTATTTAATCAAGACACATTATTTCAAAAATCTGTAGTCAGTGTTCTCTAATATAACAGCACTAACTTTAAGTGGTGACTTCCCCCCTTCCACCCATTTGAACAATTTACATAAGACCAAGAAGCAGTTCTTTCACACCTTTTATCACATCTGGTCGTAGATCCAAGGTCTGGACTGATATTTAGTCTGTGGTTATTACATTGTGCGTCATTACTCTTAATTGAAATTAATAGAGCTATTTGCTTTAATATGCTACAAATTAGCTTTAGAAATGGGATTATATCATGGAGATAGCTTCTCACACTATTCCAAGCTCACTGTCTAAATAAGGCAGGGGATTTTCAGAGGATTCATCATTGCCTTAAATCAATGCCAAAAAAGGCTAATAAAACATGCTTGCTATCAATAATCCAGGTAACCACCGCTGGCAGTTATGGTGAACATTTCCCACAGTTGAACTTTATGATAACAGTAACATCTCTCACTAAAGAAAAAAGAAATGTTTTACTCAAGCTCTTATTGCAAGTCACTGTTGAAGCCAAATGAAGATCTTAAAGTTATCATGAGCCGCCTGCAACATTCCTCTTCCTCCAGCATCTAGACATATTAAAATACCACTAGCAATGCTAATTAGTGAAATTAAATTTTTAGGCCCCTGCCTGTATGGATTTTTTTTTTAAGCCAGGTTTAACATCAGTTTTGTTTTACCAACACAAGGATACATACTTTCTCAGGCAGCTACCATGTATTCTGAAAATTACTCTTTTTCAATGAAATTTCGCTGAGAGCAATGGTTTTATGCCAGAATAAGACTTGACCCTTTTCTTCCATTCACTCAAAATGCAAGGAATCAAGACAACTCTCCAGTAAAGTCAAATACAAAGTATGATTTAAGTCATACACCTTAAGTTATACTTATTTTAACAGTTTTTCTTTGTGCCTATGAAGAATGAAAAAATAAAACTTAAATGCTGATAAAGGATCCTTATACTAAAGGCCAACGATAAGCAAAAGCAGTAGGACGCTAAATCCAAGGCCTGTATGTTTTTAGAACACTGTCTGCCAAATACGTCAGAAAAGCAAACCCATTCTCTCTGGTCTTTATATAGGCTGGCATTGTTACTGAAGAGTATCAAGGGGTCTCTCATGGGCCGTGGATTCCTGAATCCAGAACAGGTGCAGTCACACCCTCTCTACAAACAGAACTACTTTGTTTGAATAAGCACAGCAGAGAAGAATGAGGATGTATTAATAGCTAAATAGCGTCTTTATTAACAGTGGAACAGCTGGCAGTTCTGTATGACAGCACTCATTCCAATCTATTTTATCCGATTGCAAAACTATAAGCACACCACATCAGGGAACCGAGGGGACCACACACAAGCAATCAGCCATTCAACAGCGCTATAATTGCTTCACAGTTGGAAGTTTGTTCTGCTCAGCTACTGTTATTCTTTTAGTTTGAATTGTTGATACACTGCAACTATCTGGAATCTAGTGTTGTTAATGCAGATAAGCTTGCTCAGAAAAACTCCCTTTGTTTTACAAGCTTGCCTGCTGCAGGAACTGCTGCTGTGCCTCTGGGGATCACAGATGCCTCAAGTGCTAGGTACCAGGACAGAGGCAGAAGCCAGGCAGTCTGAACATCTTGGCGTATCTCTCACAAAATGGTTACCCTTACAAGGGGAAAGAATTCCCAATAAACTCTTAAAATTCTGTTGGACCCTACTTGGAAGACTTCCTACTGAGCAGAATAGAGTCTGTGAGTCTCTTTGAGATGTATAAATGGTGGAACCTCTACTAGTAACTGTGATGCAACAAGGAAGTTATTCTGGGAGGAATAGGTTTCAAGTACAATAGGGTTATACATGTAGATAATGAGTGTGTGTATGCACATGTCTTAGGGTGGGTGTAGGGAAGATGCAACAAGGGAAGGGATATTATATTTACTAGGTGATAAAGAAAATTCAACTTGATACTTTTGTATTCCTAAGGAAGTAAGAGTCTGGAATTCTGGGTTGCAGCTTGCAATACTGCTGTTGATTACTGTCTGATCTCCTTGCAATATGCACACATCCTGATGTTAACATTGTTCATTGTATCTTGGTTTTGCAATTTCTTTCTTCTATCTGCCTTCTCATACCCATACATGAATGCCTTTTCCCTTCCTACCACAGCATAATGCTTATTTGATAAATTCTCAAACTATCCTCCAGAGAGATTAAAAAACCCTTGGCTGTAGTTATGCTAGCAGGATCCATACAGATACAAAATTATAAAATCCTTCTACTTTGCAGGGGTTTTAGCATTCTGTTTTCTATCATCTCCTGGGATTAAATACTCAGAGGATTAATTCTTATTCAAAGTTTGCTATTCAGTAGATCTCTCTCAGCCTTTATACAAAACAGCATTTCAGTACACTGTTGTGATTTCTTTGTTATGGCTTGACACACAGCTCTAGGTAATAAAATAATGTGCTGTCCCAACTTGTTATCTATTGCTGCTGTTTCAGGTTGTCTTTTTTTTGCTTCATCTCTACTGATGCACCTTGTGGATAAATGAGCAGTTCTTATAGGCATAACAATATATTTGTATGAACTAAGGATCACTATTAAAACTAAAATTAGTCTCAGGACAGCTTGGAAAATTCTGAATAGTGGGGCAAAATATCCTATAAAGAAATCATCAACATTGAAAGTGACACAAAATTTTTATTGAAATTGAATTGTGAACAAGAATGTGTGTATGGACAGTCAATAAATGTTAAAATAAACCCCTACATAAATGACAAAACAAGAAAAATTACGGAATCATCTAGGGTCATCTTTGAAAAAAAATAATAATTGCCAAATATAGGAATAATATGAAAGTGAAAGCTGTAATTGTGCATAAAAATAAACTGTGAACTAAGTCACTAATAAACAACACCATTTTTTCCCCGCTGTCAGAAATACTACATTAGTAACCAAGAATGTCATTAACAACCTAGTGCCCATTTTGCCTGTGTTTCTAGACTTTTTGCTGTCTGCTCCAGGGGAGTCAGATTTATACTAGGTTTCCACACTAGGTTTGTATTCTTCCAGCTAACACCGCTTCAGAATTTCTTCCTTGAAAAAGGGTGAAGCACTTTAGAAGCAGATCCACAGTAAAACAAAGAACACTTTACACCTAGTTCAAGGGGATCATATCCAATTGGGTTCCAAGTTTTCAATGTCCATTAGTGCCTTGGGAAGACTGACCTGAAACAGAGACTGGACAGAGCTAGAGAATACAGTAGATATTTATTAAAAGGCCTTTAGGGTACACCTTGGGCAGTACAAGAGCCTGACCAGGGCTACACTCAAGGTGGACTTAAAATGGTCACAAAATGGAAGGTCAGGAGGCCTTACACTTTTGTAAGTTTTGGTCTGTTTGCATATTGGGGTTTAACTGTCCAATTACAGCTTCAGATCATGAAGTCCCATCCTTCTTGTTTGCCTCCTTCAGTCCACCGTTGTTTACACTTTTGGGCCTGAAAACTTGTACTCACTGTCCTTGGTCTTCATCAGAAAAGGAATTTGTTTTGTCCACCTACTCTGTAAAGAGAGCATACTAGCGCTTAATATGAGGCTCAGACCTACACCCCTAGGCAGCACAGGATCTAGAAAACATGAAAGTTAAAACTTAAGGCATCGCTATTAGCAATGGGAGTGCGTTGAATGCACGTGCCATAACCCATTACATGCACTACAACACTGTTTCACCATGCTTCCTCTGGTAAATGTCAGAAGCAAGGAGATGTGATTTCAAACTGTGATTCTGAAATAAAATTAAAAGGTAGTACAAAAGATACCATTATGATTCGCAAAAACATTAAGGAGAATATTTGGAAAAATTCCTCTGGAAGCCACACTGAATATATATTTTTTAGAGTTATTTAATTCTAAGAGTTAGGGAAATTAAAATGTCCTATTGGCCCCAACAGAGATTTTAAGAGTCTTATCAGTTAAATAAGGACTGTCCTTGATAATGGTAGATCAATATTCCATTTCCTTCTAATTCTTTCAAACAAACCATTAAAGAAATTACTCTTTGGTTTAGAACTATTTACAGGCAATGGAGCAAGTATAAAAAATTAAGCTAAACTTATACTTTGAAAAGCAAAGTTGAAGAGGATTTAGGGTATTTGATCCTTCACGTAACTGCTTCTAACAGTGAATTTTTGCAAGGTCATTCAAATCACCCAATTCATACCTTAAGATAGGTAATATCTCTGCAACTTTAACACTCTTAGCAGCTACATGAAAAATTAAGTTTTGTAACTGTGGTGCACTGTGCTTTATCTCACACAAGTTTATTCACCACTCCCACATCACAAATGCAAGGAAAGTTCTAGAGTTACTATAGGAGGAAAAAAAAAAAAAAAAAAAAAAAAAAGGAATGCTGTTTCTTTATTGACCTGGAGAAAAGAAAATGGAATGGCAGTCTTGGTGATTATCCCAGGAATATCCCTCTAGAAATCTATATAGTTGGAATACTGAAAAAATGTCTCCAGAGAACCCTGAGTGTATTGGTACATAAGCACTTTGTACATCTTTCTCAAGGAACCCATAAAATATGCACAGAGATGCTACATTTGTGTCCAGGCATTGTTTAGAAAAATTTTTTTTTGAAAATCCAAGATATTTCATGTGTTGCAAAATCATGCTATGCACAACCTCCTCTTATTTTCCATATTAATCTCTGTTCTTGGTTTTCTAATAGTTCACAAAGCAAAAGAAAAGCTCATGGAATGCTTGCCTGCTGAAAAGGAGTTACTGCCATTGGCAGGGAGCAGCATATGGATGTGGATGCCCTTTTCAGGAAGGGTACACAGTATAACTGTGTTTGTGACACACGAACTTCTTACAGCTTCTATTTAGGTCTCAAGATAGATAAAGATATATCCTTACAAGAGATTAAAAATAAAGAAAAAAAATAAAGAAAAAGAAGAAAGCAATAACAATTTCTGACCGAACTGGAAAGTTTGCTTCCATTTCAAGGGAAGGAATAGGATTAATGGCACCAGTTCAATGCTGTCTGCTAATTAACATGATTAATTTACATAAAAGCTAGGCTTAGAAGTGGTGTGTGCAGTATAAGCTGTCAGAGCATAATGAGAACACTAAAGCATAGTTTGCAATTTATATCTCTGCTTTCAAAGAAAGAGTCAGTCACCCAAGCACATTTAGTGGGCTCTTGAATTCCCTCCTTCTTTCCGATTTTAGTGGAAAGGTTTATCATCTGTTTTTAATCACCTTCAGCTTTCTAAAACCTCCATCAAGCTCTTCTGTCCCTTTTCCTTGTATAGCTCAAGCTAAGAGGCAATTTGCAGGTGTACGTCTGTATTTAGCCAGCACAGCTGAATTATCAATGCCTACTAGAGCCCCTTGTGCTGCTGTTGCTATAAGTATTGTATTTGGTATTGTATCCAGTTGTCTTGGGCTGGTTACGACCAAAGCTTGTGACATCTTATATTTTTGCTTCAGGTTGATAAAGATTTCTCACTTGATTGCTAAATTAGAGACATAAGTAGAGTAGTTACACACATCTGTTACTCTGCCCAGCATATTTTCCCAACTTTCTTTGTTTTTTCCTCTTCACCTTAGCTGAGATAGATTTTTCGAGAAAGTGTTTAGAAAACATTAGCCTCTGAGAACAGGAAAATGGACTGGAGCTAGTGTCAGGAATAGGGCGCATACCACCCATGCTGCAAGAAAATAAGTAAGAAATTGAAAAGACGAGGGGCTTTTGCTTTGTACACTTGTAGATTTTCTTAAAGTACAGTACTTGCAATCTTCATCATTCTATTTCATGGACTGGACCGAATTCAGAAACCCATGCTGTGATATCAGCCCTAACAAAAAAGCACTTCAAAAAGCAGATCAGATTTGTTCTTCTCTGGTTTGTAAATCAGTACAAATATTCTCATTCAGGGAATTTCTCATACCAGATAGGATGAACCAGCAATTTTCAAAATAAACATTTTGAAATTATCTATAGTAGGTAATGGCACTGGTTTAGAGGTTTGTTGTTTGGTTTTTGGGGTTTTTTAAAAATATTTTCCCTGAAGTTACATCAGCAGACTGAGTGATATTTCTCTAACCTGCAGAAAAGATGGACCTGCTTTGGGATGCAGTCAGTAGTCCACTCTGGTACAAGAAAAGGAAAGAAAATTATTTTGGCTTCAGGGTTTCTCAGATGTTATATGGTAATTTAAGCAAAAAGCTTCCAAGTTTTTCATGAACTTCAAAGAAGATGGGCAGGCACTCTATGTGACTGTTAGCCTCTACAAACTGTTAAGAAGAATGAGGTGGAGCCCAGGTCTGAACAGGACTTATGTCCATGCTGAACAGGAGAGGCCAAACAGAAAGCTCCAACCCTTTGCTTCCTCATAAACTCAATACACAGAAAACATAAAGACTTGATTTTCTTGAGCTGATACCTGATTACCTGGCTTTTTCAAACACTTTTCCACCAGATAGTATAAAAAAAAATCTTCTGAATATCTTCAATTCTTTCTTCTACCCTAGAGAGCCTGTCTTCAAGCCTGTTATAAGACAGCAATGGTACTCTGCAGGTCAGTATTGACTCGGCCTGAAGGAAGACCAAGTACTCACTCTGATTTTTTAAAAAGATTTATCAGCTGCTTTCAGTTCTGTTGATAGTATGGTTTTAAATCAATGACATTAGACCGAGATGCACTTGGCCCCTTTCCTTGAGCATAAGAGCATCCAGATTTAGAGTCAATTCTGCAGCAGTTACATGTATTGAAATTTGTCAGATTCTTTCTATAAGCAAATTGAATTGTGGTAAATAGGCTTTTCTTTGACCTACAGCTTTTCAGGGCTTTCAGTAGATTTGCTCTCATGAGTACAGCAAGAAACGTTCATGCATCTTTGTGGAGATCCTTAGCTAAGAGAGAAAGCTTCTGGTGAAGCTCTGCGGCACTAATCAAAAGGTTCATTTATTGCACTGAATCTGGGTTTCACTGTGTGTTTCAATGTTCTGTGTAACATGTCTTCCTGAACTCTGAGAATGTATTCATGCAAAGATAAAGCCAAACCCGCATTACAAATATGTTACAGTTTAGCAAGAAGCAAATTAAAACATATTGCTCAAAACTTGCGTTGCTTGGAGGAGGGCTGATTGAATAGAAATGTACAAACTATGTTGCATCTCTTTTTTAAGCTGAAAATTTCTCTTGCCCTTGTAAGAGACTTGTATTGTTTAAAAAATAAGAAAAAATACAATTCATAAAGGCAAAAAATAATGAGAAAAAATCTGTATCTGCCCTGAACAACAGCATCTGAAAAAGGAGAGTTAGGTTTGATGTGAGTTTTAATATACTGCCTAGATATTGCCCAGATGTATGCACACAATACTAGAATTGCATTTAGTTTAAGACTATCTTTGGCACAAAAATAATGATAGATACTCTTTCAAACTACATAATTATATATCACAGGTGCAGGAGAAACAACTATGAAAAAGTCATAGTCCTTTCAAACAAGTCCAGAAATAGTGGACTAAACCTGTGTTTTTAGGGACATGACCTTTGTATCATTATGTGTACCTTTAACTGTGATAAACATCCATTTAAATGAATATCATTTTCTTACAATTACAGAAGGGTCAGACATAATATACTGGATTCCCCTGGCAGCATATGTGTTAGTCATGCATATTTCATGAGCAGTTTTATTCCTCTAGTCAGCTTAAAGCGATGCTCAAGCTCATGGCTTTGGTGTGTAGGAAATTAAGGTCTTGCCCATAAAAAGATTGTAACTCTACACATTACCAAGAAGTGCAGCAGAATGATCTCCTTGTAACATTTGATGGGTATTGATATCAAATTTCTTTGTGACACACACTAATTCCCCTTATTTGTCAGTTGCTATGGAAAAAGCATTATTTCCCCAAGTGTTTGAATCTAAAATTGTGATTGCAGCTCAGCACTGAAGGCCAGTTAGGAACGTTGTTGTTGCATTAGGAACAAAAGAAGAGAGGTGGGGAAGACTTAGATAAGTCAAATATGCTACATACTAAAATTTTATAGGGCAGGCTGTAAAAAAATTTATTGCGATCCAACATATAATCTGGGTAGGTAAAGCAAATCTGTTTGGACATGATGGCTTTTCCTGATGCAAAAGGGGAATGATATAAAAGGCTGGAGTGGTAACAGGAGTAAAAAAAGGCTGCTGTATGGAACTCTAGAAATTCACAACACCACCAGCAGCAATTTCCCCTTTTCTCTTTCCAAGAAAATCAATTTTATCAAAGAAGCTTTATCCAGCTGATATTTTTCACCATGGTAAAGACACTGTTTGGAGCCGCATAAGTCACAGATGTCAGCTTAGACAGTGAACACATTCTGCTGTTGTAGCAGGATGGTTTGGTTTCTAGTCAAAAGGAAAGGTTATTCTCTGCTAATCTTTAAAACAGTGCAGAGCCATGTAAAATCAAATCCAGCAGATGTCCCCCTCCAAAATGTGGCTAATGCTCAGAGATCAAGATGCCATATTTGATGCCCTGTGTTTTAAGGAGATATTTTTTGTTTGAGTGACTGCAGTGAAGAAAGCTGTTCTCCTTGATATGCTAAATTAATATTTATGTTGCTAAAATATCAGAGACACCACAGAAAATTATTAATATAAAAAGGTTGTAATTATCTTTAAAAATGTGGCAGCAATTGAAATGTAAATCCTAGTGAGCTGGGAGACAGACTTGTTTGCATTGTGCCTGGGGCACACTGCCTGCCTGCCTGCCGCAGCTGCCATTGATCATTTCAAATCAAAGGAAGCTGGAGATGTCTCTGGTGGCTCGACTGGGAAAAAAGCAAGCAGAGAAAGATGCTCTGTTCTGAAGCACTGTTATCAAAAAGTGAGCTGGAATGTGTTTTAAATCTTGCTCCTGTTGAATATGGAGCCCTTCAAGGCTTTGCCACAATAAATAAAGTTTTCAAAACACATAGAATCTAAAAGATATATTTAAAGTTCCCCTGAACTAAGCATTTTTTCCCTTTCTTGTTGTTATTAGAAAACAATAGCATGAAGCTAATGTAGATGTGATGAATAAATCAGAAGACTATGCAAACAATCAGAAACCACCATTTTAGAGTGGAGTTTCTTGTTTTAAATTCCTGTAGGGACAAAAAAACATTTTCAGGGGAAAGGACACACCACACAGGAAAGTAGAGATGCAAATTGATATCACTACTGTTCTCAAACAGAATGTCTCTATACTGTACTGGGCAGCAACAAGCAATATGCCTTCAGCTGTCTACACTTCAATAATAGGATATAAAATGCATCTTCACTAAACCCTGGATATTACTATGTAGACATTTTGTGAGGTCCATTAAATTCTATTTGACATACATTAAAAAGATTTAATCACAGATGCCAGTCAGCTAACCAACCCATTAATCTAGCTGTTTTTCCTATGAAAATTGTATTTAAAAAGGTCTTTCTTCCCCCCCTCAATTTAATTTAGTCATCCATTTAAATTTCATGTATTTATCATGTAAATGTGCCTTATTTGCAAAAGAAAAGCTCAGGACTCAGTGAAATAAATAGTTATTTCATTAAAATGGATACAAAAAACCCTGTGATTAGGGTAATTAATTTGCACACTAAAAGCTATCTTTCTAGTTCAGATCATTAATATTGATGGTGTTCGATTTTGTTCTCAGTAATGTTCCTTGAAATACAGTCAGAACTGGCAAGCAAGGATGAAGAAGCAGCCGCTTAAACTAGAAATGAGGATTCAATAAGCACTTGGCTACTTTCCCTCTTTCACCATTCAAAATTAATGACACACAATCATGACGCCTGTGTCCCAAAGTGAACTGGTTTATTTGGATTGTGTGGGATTTTGTGGTTCATCACAACTGAATCTTATTTACATATGCAGTTATCACTGCATTTCTCTGACTTTATTTTCTTAATTGCAAATTAACATTAGTAGAGCTTATGTCTAGGTATTCATGCTGCTATACACATCACTGCCAGATAACAAGGCAGAGTTTGCCAATACACTCTTTTGTCATTAGCTTTTCATCTGCATAATATGCAAATTGTGTTGAACAGTTTCCCAGTTTGAGTCCTTTCTAGCACAAGATTTAGTCAAGACTCGTATTTTGTTTTCCCACTGTACAGCAGATGTATTCCACAAAAGACCTTGCAGGAAAGGTGTCACATCACTGTTGTGCACTATCAATTACAGCTGTAGGCAAAGTGCTATGAAAACCAAGTTCTAGAAAAATTTTAGAGACATTATGCTATTTATGTCTACATACTCAGATGTACTTTGTGGTGGTGAAGTCAGACATGTACAGTGGTATGAGTGCTGTATGGTTTATCTGTACACGCAAATTATATGCATGCAGGATATATGACTTATTTCAATATCTATGTGATGTGTTTACTTTCAGCTTGACTGCACAGCCTGATCTCTGTTCATTTTTCATCTCTGGCACCTATTTGAAACCTCCAAAAATCATCAGAAAATTTCAGTGTTTTGAAAACAAGTTAGCAAAACCACTTTTTCCCTCTTTGCCAAATGTGGAGCTTTTTGTAGCCCCTTATCCATCTCCAAGATCACATTTGGATAACTTTTGTCTTCAGTTTAAGACAGTGTTGTGTGATGCAAGTTTATCTATAAAAACTTTTTACTCATGAAGGATTAAAAAAATGCGTCTTATCTCGTTAGAGACAGTATTTGATTCACATCTGGTAAATTTAGTATATGGAGAAGAGACTTCATAAGTATTACATTTATTTTGTATATGATCTATATGGATATGTACATCCATACAGTTTTTTTAAAAAAAGATCACATGTTTATAAGAAATTGCAAATTTATTTTACAGCTCTTAATTCATGATTATATAATCTAATAATTTTCTCAGTCTGAGTCCCTTCTCAGGCATCATATTTTCACTCTTGACTTTTCTGGCAGTTGCATATCAAAACCCATGAAGTGGTTTTTATGCCACAAGTGGGTAATTGTTCTGCACCTTAAATATCATATATAAATAATATCCTAAAATGCTAAAGGATTTAGAACCATTTACTTCTTTACAGTTTGCAAATTCAATGCAAATTCAATTCAAATCATAGCTTCATTACCAATGAGTAAAAATTAATCCTTAGTTAAAACAGTAACATCTTTCTTTCTTTCTTTATGTTTGACCACAGTATCCAAAACCAACATGTGATTTAACAACCTGAATGTTGCACTGCTAGCAGATTTATACGATCTGAAAATCCAGTCCCGTCAAAAAACAGCATGCGGTATTACCAGCTGCCTTTGAAAAAATTCATATGTTTACTATGTACAGGGATGTGCAAATACTTAAATGTAAAATATGTGTAAATTTACGAATCTTTAAATAAAAGCCATAATATTTTTTCACTTGTACTGTATTGAACTGAGAAGGTATATCCACTCTTTTAATTCCTCCACTGTATGAATGACTGTACATATATGTATGTTCCAAGAAAATTTTATGGTCTTTTAGACATCCAAAAAATTTTAATTCCTCTTAAGAGGAAATTTGCCTAACTACTCATCTTACTCATCTGATGCTTTTAAAATGTGAATTTCCAAAGCGTCTCATTTTAAAACAAACAAACAAAAAAATCCTCAAATCCTCACTATGCATAATACAGCAAATACTTCCTGTTTTTTTCTGCTGTGGAACGTTGAAGACCAATTCAGTTCAAAAAATAGGAACTCCTGTGTAAAGTACTGTGAATTTCTCTAATGTCTTTCAGTATTATTTATTGCCAAAGGTATTTACATTAACATTTAAAGATCCATGATTTAGAAAGTGCAGGTCATAAGACTGGCGCATTTCTGTTCACTCTGGACGGTATCCATCACACTCTAGGTATTTGAACAATCATGATATTTTCTTAAGAATTTGTTTTTAACACCTAGTTTCTCTCTTACATACCTTGATATCAATCATAACTCAGGAGATAACATTCCTTATGCAGTGATGGAGATAGGTTTTGCATTTTTCTGGTGAGGATCCACTGCCAAATTTGCAGAAATGCAAATCCAGCATTGACAATTTGCGTGTCCTTTTTCCTAGTTTTAGTGAACCTTATATGGAGACACATGCATAGGCAGATTCCTGGGCCAAACAATCTTAAAGGTAGCAGATGACCACTATGCCCATGTGGAAAAAAATCAGGAGAAAAATCTTTAATAATCCCCAAGTGTAAAGACTAAATAGATTTGTTTAAAGGAATGGAATGGAATTTTTGCATGAAATCTGTAGAAACAGAAGAAAATTATTCTTGCTTTAGCCATTCTATTTTATTTTTTTAATCTTCTAATGATTTGTCTGTATAATACAGGTAGTATGTATTATCTTGAAAGATATTTTCATGAATCTCCAGAAGTCTCCATTAAAAAGTGCAGCTACAATCAAAATATATTCCCTTTTGCCAATCCTCTCCTTTCTTTATTGTTTCATTGCCTGAAGCTTCTGACAAATTTTCTGGTCAGTCTCCATTCTCCCTTTCATTCAGCTATTACTGTAATGTTTTTCTACTTTAATGTTACTACTACTTTGAAACGCTACTCTGTCTGGAACAGCTGTAAAAATTTTGAAAACCATTTGAAATATTACATTAGATAAATTTAACAAAAATATGGCTTTTTTTTAAAAAAACCCTTTTCCATATTATTCAACTACAAAACCCTGAAATATTTAAGGCATAGTAATAAGAGAACACTCTAAAAATGCTTCTGTTTTCAAAATTACATATACACATTCCAGTTTTGTGAAATAAATATTTCCCAAGTATGTTTAGGAAAATCTATTTTAAAAGCACTTTTATACAACACCTATCACCGGATTTACTCAGAGCTTTAACAGCTAGTTCTTTCTTTAACAAAACCAAACAAAATAGAATGCATGAAATGTTGAAGTGTTTTAAACCAATCCAAAGAATACTCCAAGTTATTTTTTTCATAACTTGATTCTTGAATTTCTTCATGAGGTGTCCTCTGATGCATTCTAATAAGATTGTACTCATCCAAACAACATCAGCAGTCAGGTTATAGCAATGTGCTAATTAAAGAGAGGAACTCACCACAAATCTACTCGTTACTATTCATGGCAAGTGTACAGCAAATCACTTAGCTGTTTGTTTTTAAAATAGAAGCTTTTGTCTGTCTTGTTTGGAAAGACAGGCATGGGCTAAGAAGACTTTTACTAAAGCATGACATTGAAAAGACATTGGCCCGAGGTTTGACTGAACAAAATGCTGAAACATTTATAGTTTAGTGTTAGACCTTGTTTTTTTCCCTAGCTATTCACCTTTCATAATATGTTTCCTTTAATTCACTCCAAATCAACAAGCAGTGCAAGGAGTCTTCCAGGATGTATTTTGTTCCAAGGAAAATTATAGGAAAAGCACACTTTCTAATTAAAATAAAGAGATCTCTGATGCCTGGCGGTTAAATACTGTTCATCTTTATTAAGACATGAGGAGAACAGCATTGCAAATAGTCAAGAAAACCATTAGTCTCTCAGGCTGCACTGTAAATAACTGATTCATTGAANTAGAATTTATTTTCAAATACAACCAAAAATATATATTATTATCATCCTTGGACATGAAAAAAATCAAACATCCAACTAGTCCAAAGATAAGATTTCCACCATTTTCGGAATTAGACTAAATTCTTGGCAATTCTTGGCATTTCTTGTCTGAAATTTTGTGGTCTTTCATGACAGCTGATTTAGGATAATCCTTACCATGTCTGAAATACCCCATTCCAGTTCATGGAAAAGGTGTCATTTACTGGCAATTAGAGAGGGAAATCTTTTTGTGAGAGAATTTTACCAGTTATGTATCTTTCCTTAATAGAATTTGCAGATTTTTCTGTCGTCTGTATGTAGCCTGGCATAGATTTGTAGGAAAGTACATAACTAAAAAAGCTTTTGGCTCTGCATTCGTTCTTCATTCTCACCCCCACAATGGCAGTGGCTGGTATACTTTACATTTAGCCTGACCATACCAGTGCCATGGCCAAAGAGCAGTAGCCAAAGCTAGTCTGATGCTGGCAAGCTGAACACAGGTCTCACTTCCATCATATATCCAATATAGAGTGGGTGCAGGACACTGATCACTCTTTAAATTTGTACCTGCTCATGCACACACCCTAACAGAATATCTATATCAGCTTTTAAATCTGTATTTATGCAATATAAGATGTAAATATTGACCTTTACTTAAAGACACATTGATTAAAAGCCACAAGAAAAGCAGAATAGCACAGATAAAATGTGAAAATTGCTGAGGGACGGACATTTTTTAGGCTGTAGGAAATGCTCCTTATGAATATGTTACACT
>VXBB01013381.1:0-24911 GCA_013399915.1 Illadopsis cleaveri | reverse complement strand
TATTTAAAAAGTAAAGAAAGAACAATGTATTATTGTAGAAGGGAAGTTAAATGAAATGAAGCAAGAATAGGAAAAATCATGGCATATCAAAATTTCTACTAATCAACAGTTAATAGCAATAATAATAAAAATAAAATAAATAATAATAAAAATAAATGATGGCAAGTATACTTCTTGTCTTCAAATACTTTTAGAATTTATTTTCAAATACANTTAAATCTGTATTTATGCAATATAAGATGTAAATATTGACCTTTACTTAAAGACACATTGATTAAAAGCCACAAGAAAAGCAGAATAGCACAGATAAAATGTGAAAATTGCTGAGGGACGGACATTTTTTAGGCTGTAGGAAATGCTCCTTATGAATATGTTACACTTAAAAGGATTGGGTGGACTAGTGTGCAGTGGCGGACTAGTGAGGAGAGGAGAGCAAAGTTTCAAAAATAGCCATCAGCATTAATAGGAATCACTTAACAATGGGTAGAAAAATTCACTAAAAATTAATTAAATTCTGGGGGTTTTCTCTCCTTGCTTTTTGAGGAGAAAATGTGTAACTGGTGGAAGCAGAGAGCAGGGTGACTGAGAAATATTATTTATTCTGCTGGCTGTCAGTTGAACAGCACTCGGCAGTGTGGCTGAGAGGGCAACAGGCAGTAGTTATATCATCAACACAAGACAATGAGCATTGGTATCAATGGCAGTATATGATTCTAAATGTGTCTTTTCTGTTTGTTTTAGCAGGATACAAAAAGTGAATAAAAGTTTTATAAAAACAGACAAATCAGCACAGGGAGTGTGAGGGATGGGTGGAGCAGACCCCAGATTGCTGTTTGCAGAGGGAAAGTTTTTGGAAGAGAGCAAAGAGACTCCAGTGTCTTATGCAATTTGCCGCAATGTTTCTGTCAAAAGAACTTTGAATACAGGCAAGATCAAAGGATAGGAAAGGGAATTCTATCATCTCAACATTTACTGGTTTCCACAGAGACTTTAAATAATAAAAGTCCTCAAAGAAGCGTCCTCCTAAGGTATTAATGCCTCTCTTGCTGTATCCAGAGCCTGTGTTACTCAAGATGAAAAATGTTTGGAAATCAGCAGCAGCACTGCAGTATGCAATAATAAATATGAGCAGAAATAAACAGTAGGGTTGCGTGCATGATGTCTGCATGTCACTGAAAATAAACCTATATCCTATAACCACTCATATCTCTGAAACTACATAAAGATTTTGCTATTCACAACCATAAATAAATGTATTGTTGTAGCTGCTTTGCCTTGTAAAACACTTTTCTGTGTTATGAGGGGAAGAAGAAATACCATATCATATAATTTGATAAAACTTTCAAAAACATCTGATTAAATCAAACTGGCTCTACTTAATTTTAATTAAAGTTTCCTGCTGTTATTTTTATCCCATAACAGGAATCTGTCCGTTGGATAACTGAGTTCTAAAATACAAACAACCATAAAGCAAGATAGCAACTTGTATATAACACTGCAAGAAGGCTATTTCACTCCTTTTTTGAAGAATGAAGAAAAAATTGTATTTGTTTGTTTCTCAACAAACAAAAAGACAAGTGACTTTTAGATCAGAGTAAATGACAAATAAAGAATTAAAGTAAAACTGGCAGTGGACACATGATCAACACTATGATAGTCTCACAGACTGAGGGAACATGTGCTAATAAAACAACACTTTCCAGCAAATACAAGCTGTGAAATGATGCTGGCAGAAATATATTTTACTATTGTCCCTTATCAGATCTAACAAAGACACTACGTTAATTTTCCTTTACACGCCAAACCTTTGACAGAAGTTACATATGGCATGAAGCCTTTTTTTATGTATGGGATTAAGAAATTTTTTCCAGCTTGATTTTATGCTCACCTCAGCCAGTGCACATTTAATGGAAGGACACATAAGCTGTATGTGCATATGAAGAAGGGCAAGAGAAAAAACTTAAAGATCTGTTGGAAAATTTCCAATAAATCTAAGTCCCTTTATCTGAATAGCAGTTATCTATATAACTATATCTCTACAGTTATCTATGTGAGACATAATTTTCAAAAATCTATATTTTCAGTAATCCCTAAATGATTAAAAGCTGCTGCAAGGCTAGCAATTATGAAAAATTGCCTAAATAGAATGCTGAGATATGAAGAAAGAATTCTAAATGAAAGCACATCTTTGAAAGCTGAAGATAGTTTTCCAGATGCGGAAAAATTGAGGTGTGCAACATCAAATGTTCCTTTCTGTAAATCTTTATTCTGTAAATCTTTATTCTGTAATTAATTTTTACCCTTATTCTATTCCAAGTTTATCTACTAGCTTAAGAAGGATTGTTGACCACAACATTTCCCCAGCCTCTCTAAATTCCACATAAAAAAGAATTATACTGACTGCACAGGAATACTAAAACTTTTATGTTAAGAAACAGATGATGTAAAGACTGTAAGTCCTGTTATCACTCCCAACAGGACACTTTGCACCAGCATTTTACTCAAAGAGAGCATGTGTTCCAGGCAAGAGTATAGGTTTCATTTCAGAATATTAAAATGTAAAAACTGAGTGAGGCTATAGAAATAGGATTAATTTTGTGTTGTCGTGCTTATTCAGAACACATGTTTCCTTGCTACCCACAGGAGTAGAAAAAGTTAATCTGGACAGTAACAAGGCAGATCTGTGAACTCACTCCCCAAACTGCATTTAAGACTCGATTCCAGAAAAATTATGGGTTAGGTAGCAGTGTCTTATCTGGCAGTAAGAAATTCAGAAGGAAAGCCACAACAGAAAGAAATTGCAAGGTCTCTTCCCTTTTATCCTGCCACAGACTGTCTGTAAGTGATGTAAAAAGAGGTGTTCTTCGGATTCTCTGGACTTCCAAAACATATCCATAAGCAATGTGCAACCTCTTTCCAGTAGTAGTAGTCTGTTTAAAAAAAACCCCATAACATTGCACACAAATATTTTGACATGATACCTATCTAATTTCAAAGTAATTGGGCACAAATGTGTCCTGAATTTCACCCTATATATAGATAAATGGAAATCACATCTTATTTCTGAAATGGAAAAAAAGAGCAGACAGTTGGCAGCACTCCAGATTCTCAACATGAAAGAGAATTTATGTTTCAGCAATTGTCATCCACATGTTAAGGCAAAGTAAACATAGTTTTAAAGCAACTTTGGATCCCTCCCAGGCCCCTGCATCTGTGTACAGAAGATGAGTAGAGATTTATTTGGTTTAAGAAGAAAAAGATAAAGGGGACAGCATCCACTAACTGGACAAAATTCTCTACAAATTTCATCTTCTATCTATGAGCTTGGGTCACATCCTTGTCTAGGAGTGTCTTCTTCAGAGCTCTTGACATGCACGTTTAACTGGATAGGTTTGATTGTCATGATCTGGAAAAGTATGAAATGGATATGAAGTGACAAAGGTGATAGCTTGCAGCATATGAGGAACTGGATATGCCAAAACAATTAAGTAACAATGATTCAAAATCCTGTCAGAAAAAATTAGTGAAAAAATAATTGGGATTAAATTGCATAATAAGCAATAATCGGAAAACTGCCAAGGTGAAATATTTTTTTAGAAAGGTAGAAGAGAAGATTCTGCACAGACTATTCTAAACAATTTTTTTTCAGTGTACTGGCTTCAAGAAGGCACCACTTCAGAGTATTTAAGGAATTTCTACACAACATTATGTTGTGCAGTATATGCAGGTATATGTCTCCTTTGGTCACATATAATTCACAAAACCTAGTGTTTTTCAAGAGTCAGTCCCCTTTAAACAATAGCTTCAGTAAGATCAACGTGCTTATGGTGAGCTTTCTGCTGTGCAAGTGGGTTGGTAGCTGAGTTTTTACATCTCAGTAGAAGTTGCCTGTACAGTGG
Source organism: Illadopsis cleaveri (assembly GCA_013399915.1). NCBI lineage: Eukaryota > Metazoa > Chordata > Aves > Passeriformes > Timaliidae > Illadopsis > Illadopsis cleaveri. Next base: position 21,012 of record VXBB01013381.1, on the reverse strand, counting down.
CAACTCAAAGTAGGCAAATGCAGGCACAGTTGCATTTTAACAAGTATCATTTAAGGATATAAGTGCACTTTTCATTCTGCATTTCCTCTTTCATTCTCTTCTTGTATGACCTGGTTGTCTCAATAGGCTTGTGTTATCAAAAGTGGGTGGAAACAGCAGGACTCGTTGTAATCTTGTTGTGGTTTAAGCCCAGCAGGAGATGAAACACCACACAGCCCCTTGCTCAACCCCCATCTCTTCGCCTCCACTCTGCTGGACTAGGGAGAAGAATTAAAGTAAAACTTGTATGTTGAGACAAGTGACACAAAATGCAGTTGCTCACTGTCCAGTGACAGATGCCAGATTTGTCCCCCTGGAACCCATGTCAGCCACACCTCTGGGTGACTCCCTCCAGTTCATGTACTAGACATGATGTTCTGTGGTGAGGAATATCTCCTTGGCCAGTTTGTGTCACCTGTCCTGGCTAAACACCCTTCCAGTTTGTTTTCTTTGTGTACTTCCTCAGTGGCAGAGCAAAAAATTACTTTTAAAAAAGCACTCANAAAAAATTACTTTTAAAAAAGCCCTCAACTAAATAGGACTTCTCAAAAACACAAAACATCAGTGTTTTATCAACATCATTCTCATTCCAAATCCAAAACACAGCACTGAGAAAAAATTAAGTCTACCCTAGCTGAAATCAAGACACCTGTAGATGTATGGTATAAAGTGCTCATGAAAGCAAAAAGAGAAGTTTGAGGAAGTTTGAGGAATTCAGGAAAAGCTGAATGCATTGAAATACAGTTCCAGATGGACCAGGATTACTGAAACTGCATGTGATGCAGATAGGTTTCTGAAATGTCAAATGAAATCACATCTTTTGATGTTAACAAGTGAAAGTAGTCTTGAAATTACTACTCTACATGCAACAATTCCAATTTACTTGCTTTAATTCAGTCTCAAAAGGCAAGAAAGTATCTGTCTTTGAAAATTACATTTGAAAACTGACAACTTACTTATGAAAAAAAGGTTGCTAGAATATTCAGGATGTTGAAAATCCTGCAATTAGAAAGACCATAGGAAGAGTAGGCAAACCATACAGCTAATCATATTGCAGCATGGACTTGGACTAAACTGTGGCATCTGTTGGCAACCACAATTTTAACCAACTACCTGAAATTATTTTTTTACAAAGACGAAATTAAATTATTAAATCTATATCTCTATTATTAAATCAGCGTTGGATGTCTCTTTTCTTCTGAGTAGCTGTTACACCACCCACTCCCACTGACTGTGTTGAAACTTCTAACAAACTTTTTACCTTGCTATGCTGTATGCTGAGCTATTTTGTGAAGCCAGAACAATGTCTACGTATTGGTAATATTTGAGAGAGATTTAATAGCACTTGATGCTCTGCATCTTGTCAAGTTCACTCTCACTCAGTTGTTATCCACAACTCAAAGTAATGTGTCTGCAAGACAATGGAGGAAAAATACTAAGATTTCTCACTTGGTTCAGATTTCCTACATTTTTACAGATTAGAAAAATCCCCAAACCACAACTCTGGAAACCACATCATGGAAAAGAAGTACAGAACACAGGAAAATCATTTATTGTGTCTTGTATCATCAAACCCAGCAAAGGTATGTATGTGGGTACGAGTATAAGGGCAATGGGGCTGTCTGTGTGCATGAGACAGAGACAAATGGCCAAATATCAATAAAACACTCAAAAGTTTATTCATTGTAAAAATAATTTCTAATTTCCTATGTATATCCATACAGATATCTTTATCTATCATAAATCTGATAATATTATTCTCATAAACAAGGTTTATTTTCACAGAAAGGCAGTGTTAGGGATGTACACAGAGTGTGTGGGTAGTGTGGTTTTATTCTGCAGCTGAGTGGTGTCTGCACTGTCTCTGTATCTCACATTATATCCCTGGTTACTCACTCTAATTAATTGTTAAAGGTGTTATCAAAATTCTTGTTTTATAGAGAAAGAAACTCTAGTAAATATAGAGAGTGCTTTGTTAAACTTCGTGCGAACCCAAAAGAATTTTCTTGCATTTGATTTTCATAGTACAACAAAATTAACATAGCTAAGATTAATGAGACAATTGTTTTTGGCAGGATAACAAACGTGTGTTTGACTCATGTTTCTTTTATATATAAGTAACAAACGGCTAGTATTTCTACAACAGATTGGTTTTTACTACTGTAATTTGTTCCCAGTGAATTAATATTTGAGATTTTCAAGTAAATTCTCGGGTCAAAAGATATGCTGCACAACTGGTCCTTACAGGAAGGGCCCAGTTTGAATCATTTTATAGAAAGGCCTCTCAGAAAGTAATTTTAAGGAAAAAAAAATCAAAAAACCAATCATTCTGGGTGTCCTGAAGGAATACATGAAGCTGCAAGGGGAGGTGCTGCAAAGTAGGTATGCAGCATCACAGCTGGGGAGTTGATAGAGCACAACCCTCTTTCAACTTCCACTCAGCATGAGGGACTGGTGTGCTTGGTGCTGCTTCACCCCAGCCTCCTGATCTTCTGAGTCACATCTACTGAAAGAGGACAGGAAAGGAAGCAGCTCAACCTGCAGTTTCATGAGTGTTGCAGGTTTGCTATGGAACTGCTGTTGCCTGCTTTTCCTTTGCTAAGGCGACCTTACCCCAAACATTGCCCTGCATAATGCTGCTGTAAAAGCTTTCTAATGCTGGCTTTCTTCAAGGCAATGTAACCTTCAGCGAATTGTAACACTGGAGCTGAAAGAAAGAAAGCATCCTGCAGGGAGCTGAAAATAACTGTGATGTCAGGCAAAGGCATTACTGGATCCACCTTTGCAAATTTATATTTACTGAAGACCTCAAACTGGAGGAGAAACATCCATTTCAACTGGATAGAATACTCATAGCCTTGACATTAAAAACTGTGTATCAGACTAGGCTGGGAAGAGGTAAGACACCATCAGGATGGTTTTCAAAGCTTTAGTTATTAGAGTTAGTTAAACATGTTGACATTCCTGCCAGGAAAATACTATCAAATAATTTAATAGGGGAAAACAACAGTTAATGAAAGTGCAATTAGTCTGGGCATGGTTTCATGAAATGCCAGGCAGTTTAATAAGAGAACAGCAAATGTCACAAAGTGATGATGAATTCATGATGGCATTTCCTGAGGCTAGAATTATTTGTGCTTCCTCCCCTCAATTCTGCATAACACATACAGTATCCAATGAATAATTGGAAGAGGAAAAAAAAGGGGAAAACTTGTTGAGACCCACAGGTATGCACTCTGTACTTGATATCATCCATGAACAAGAAAATGAAAGTCACAAAATGTGACAAATAAGAAGAATCATAAATTATTAACCACCAGTCTCTAAATCTCTAACGAGAAGTTACCTGTCAGTTGTGGACAATTCCATTGCATCTTTGTATGAATTTTATTATTATTGTTTTATTTCTTTTTTTAAACTCAAATAGAAATGAAAGCATCCAAGCAAATCTGTCAGCAAATTTTCTCAGCGGTTAAACAACTGCAAGCAAAATTCCTTATCCTTGAATTGTGCTCAGTTTTCTGCCTCTTACAGTTAGGGAGAAAAAAAGAAGGCAATTTCTCTATGCAAAATATACCCAGTGATTCTATCATTTCAGGGCATTGTCAAGCAAGCTAAAAAATCATGAAATACAGTAGCTTTATAAAATATTGGCATTATGCTTGATAAATATTTGGGAAAAAGCCCAAATACAAGGTAGAAAAAATGTTCTTTTATTAGACTCTTCTCAACACAATGAAAAGTATGAAACTGATAGATCTTTGTCTTTAAAAAGGCACAGATTTCAAGTATCTGATCAGTCAAGGCTAAGGATTTATAATTCCAAATAAAAACTTTTCAGCACTCTGAAAAATTCTTTTGCTCAAAACTATTTTCTTTTACTTTGTGTACAGAAGTAGAAAAATTTGTCAAATTTACTGCAGAAATCTTTTTAGCTACCACAAAAAGTGTATTTGCTACAGACTTGACTTCTCATATATGAGCAAAAAATTTACTTTGTCAAATTTTGTTCTTCAAAAAGGTCTTTTAGTTGAGTTAAATGTCTGTTTTGTGCAAAAGAATGACCACACATCAGCTTGGAGTGATTGCACGGTACTTACTTAGCCTGGCAAATGGTAGCAAAATGTCAGCTGAAATGAAAGACATACAGCCCTGGGCTTATCACAGAAAGTGCAGATGATCCATGTAGCATCGTAAATAAATAACACAGGTTTTGTGTTAAGGTAGGTTTAACAGTAGAGGTTCTCTTTTCACCACCAGCTCATTTCAAAACACCCATAATAGAAGCTTTACTTTGTGACAGTGACATGCAGCAAGATAAGGTATCCTGTCTTTAATGCTCATATTTCAAGGTCACAGAGTGTTACATTGCAAGTGAACATGCAGAAAGTCAATCAGATAGGACCTGCATTAATGGATCATCAAAATATTGATAGAAGATTCTCTTCCCTGCCTGCAGGGAATGTGTAGCCTGGCTAGTAATTATGCAGGGTAGGAGAGGGAGGTGTGGATTTGGAGTGACATGTCAATCATGATTTGTCTACATTTGTCACAAAAATTAGGGGCAATTATTTGACAATGCAGCTTGAATCCAGGATTTTTAGGTAGTCAAAGCTCTTACTGACTGATCTCAATGATGAAGTCTATGAATTTACTGTGCATAGCCAATGAAAAAAACATTTTCTATTCCTACAAGGGATGTGAGATAAATGTCCACTTTTGTCGCTAAAAATCTGTTATTTTTTGCCTAACAGATACGAACTTCAGATCCTCTTGTTTTCTTTTTTCTAAATTTGCTACTAAGCCTGAGGTTTTAATCCTAAGCATATGTTGATTGCTCAGGAGGAAAAACTGGTCCAAACTGAAAGCAGTGATGGAATACTGAGAGAAACAAAAGCATATGTTGATAAAAACCCTATGAGAAACACTAGAAGACAAAACTTTTCTTATCAGCTTATGGCTACTATTGCCCAAGTCCATAATTTTTCTAAAAGCAGGTTAAGCCATGAACTTTGGCTTAACTGAACTACTTCTGTGTGATGATCAGACTGATGATTTGCTACAGGGCAGCTGCCAGTACTTATTATTTAGGGTGTGATATGCCCAGGTGAGACAATGCAACAGATACAGTCAGAATTTTCTTTTGTATTTCAGGCATTAATGCAATTTATCCTTACAAAAAGTATGTTTTACATGACAGTATTTAAATAAAATTTACTGTCGGTTCAGATTTTGTGTTCTCTGAAAATTTTTACAGTAAGTCAGTGCTCAGTAACACAGGCACTTCTGTTCAGCTGTTACTTACGAGTGTTTTTACTTTATCGATGGTCACATTATGTTGGGGAAAAGATGTTAAGAACGTGGGTTTAGTAAAAAATCTTTTACCCTTAAACTCAATTATTTCTGTTAATCTCAGCACTTATGAAAATCTTGAAATTTCTGCAGGTTCATTAGAAACACTTGGTCACCAATTTTTCCCCACTTTCTACAGTTTGGTGAATACTTTTGTGTAACCTTGTCATCCTTCAGATAGGTAGTTTGGAATGCTGGATTCTGTCCATTTTCAAGGCTTCTAAGCAGAAGGACAACAGGCTGTCTCCAGGCAGCAATTTCCTCTCAGGCTTCCAGAGATATCTCAGATATAGAAGACTAAGAGACTTCAGAAATTTTCTGCTGTGACACAGAAGGTTGTTGTAAGCCACCTTTTGTTCACTGACATAAAAGCCTTGAATACCTTTTAAATGTAAACCAGTAAAACAGGTTTAACTATGTAAAATTTCTAAAATGCCAGATGAAGTACCCAGATGATTTTCCACAAGGCCATCTGTCTTAAAGGAAATTTTCCTTCCTTTGTTCATAAAATCATAACTTCCATCAGCAATAAAACATCTTTCAAAAACTAATTACTTTTTCACTTAGGATAATGTCACAAACTAACTCTTCTTTTGGTTATGTTTGTCCGACAGTAATCTCTTTTCATTCTATCGTTATAATGGATAAGGCACTGGGATATTAAATTCTAAAATTTATCATTATATTCTATACTCTAGTAGTAAGACCTTATGAAGACTTAATTATATATGACTCTGTCTCAAATTTACAAGTTGTCAACTGCCTTGCATCAGAAACTAAAATTTTCCCAAGAACTTTTCATCCCTAAAAATTGATACTGAACTACTATGCTGAAAATATGTCTAGTTTAAAATCTTCAGTTATAGACTTGTTGATGATTGTTTCATAGATATCTTAAAAATTCAGCCTGATGTTAAGTGAGAAATCTCCAGATGACCAGCAGGGCCTTGTCATCCGCCATTAGGCCTGCTTGCCTGATGTGGGAAACAAATTCCAGCAGATGGAAGGCAGTCAAGAAAATTGTGGACATTTAGGAATACAATTACAGCTGAAATGAGAAAGTTCTATTTTGTTTTTTAATCTCAGAATTAAACAAAGAATGAAACAGTCATGACTTCTGGGACAGAGTTATCTAAAGAAAAATCTTGAGGTCTGTAACAATATCCTTTCCTGGGGAAAAAAAGACTGAGTGAGTGAAAACAGGAGTAAATTGGCAGCAGAGACATCTGGAGAAAGGGAATTTAAGAACAGAACTCTAATCACAGCTGGACTGCAAGGGCAATCAGTCCTGAAAGAAAGATATTGTAATAAATGTTGTAGGAAGGTAAGGGAAGCATATAGGGTAAGGATGGAAAAGCCATCTTAAAGCAGTCACCCTCTGCTCTTAAAAGTGGAAAACAGAAGTGACTTGCCATGGAAAGCTTGTGATTGGAGACTATCCCAGCAAGATCTCAGAACCTTTCACTAGCTTCACTCAAATTTAATGACACTATAGAAATGAAATAAAATCAGGAGCCATAATCAGTTCAGTATTGTTTTAAACAGGGGTTACTTGAATCATTTGGCTGAAGTGTCAGGTTAGACTATATTGGGTGAAAGGCTCTGAAAATATAGAGGTTTGAAAACTCTGAAATTTCCCTTTGTCTCTCTTTTCTGCGCCATATAAATAATATCAATAAGATATAAACAGAACTGCAATTTTTTTATTATTTGTCTGTCAAAAATATATCTCTTCTCTCCTGTTCTAAAGCTAACACCACTTCATACACTATCTAAAAGGCTTTTCAGGTGTTTTAAAAATCGTAACATTTTCCATAAGCAAGAACTTTGTAAAATGTTGATCAAGTCATTAGTTGACATAAATTTTTGCAGCTTTTTCAACTTCACAAAAGATTGTTTATGTGTAAAGAATATTAGGGTCCAAATGTTTCAAAAATGCTCTGCTGTAAACAAAACAATGTGAAAACTGAAGAATAATTAGAGAAACCTTAGTCAAGTGGGCCATTGGTCATATAACACCATACAAGTAAGGGTTAGGACTTCATCTTTGAGTTTGTTCAGCCTGCTCTTGCTTTCAAGGGCAAAACAAACAATTTGTTCATGTTAACCCAGGTTCTTGTTACTAGATCCTTTGGGATAATAATTAAACCTGAAACACTGAATTATAGGAGTTTATGAAAACATATATGTAGGATTCATTTTAGAAAAAAATTGGTTGCAATGGAAAACAAGTATATAGCCATTTTGGTTATTAGTTGCTGTAGTAATATAAGAACATAGAAGTAGGAAAATTTCTCTTTGGAAAATGCATGAGGAAAAAGAAAGAAAGAATCAGAGTAGAAAGATATCACCACACATGGATCCTACAATGAGACTAGATTGTTGTGAAATGGTGGTCAGAGTGTCCATGCACTTTTCTAGGTTATGGTTGAAGTCTTGATCCATTGGGGGTGAAGGAGGCCCCCAAAACAGAAAGAGCAGTGGGATAATATAGGCTCAGGTTTAAGTGGGCAAGCCCAGGTACATCCACTGAGGGAAGCTTTCAGTCTTCAGTGGAAGGCCTCAGAAATGAGGCTGGGGGCACTTTAGGGTCTTTTGTGGTTTATGACTCCTCCTAAGGCATGAGAGGTGCCTCTCACATCAGCATAGTGAAGCCAGTTCTGCTCCATCAGAAGGGATGAAGACCCTCGGGCTACATGTGAATTTCCCAAGTGAATGTGTCCTTCCACAAGGCAGGGTGTATAAGGGATGACAATCGGCATGATAAAAATCTTCTTGTATCTTCTGGTCATGGGTGTTCACTGCCTCTGTCTTATACGAATTGCCACCACACATTCAAAAACTCACCCCCTTCTCCTTGGGGGGCAGAGGGAGGGTTAAACCTCAGCAAAGCAACCTGCCCTCCACTTATGGACGATTGCTTTGAATCATTAACCATTAACATTTCAGTCTCCCACAAAAGTGTTGGTTAAAGTAGTTAAATTTACAGATTATTAAAAGCTTCATCTTGGGAACTTACATATGAAAAGTATTGCAACGAAATTACAGATGATATCAAGAATTCTCAAGATATTAGAGATTACAGGTGAGAAATTTTCAGTTTCCTTATGTTCCCTTCAAAACATGCATCCTAATCATACAGACACAATACTTCAGTTTTTGTCACAGATCAAAGAGCTAAGGGAGATGCAATCCAATGTGCTTATTTTGGTAGACAATTTACAGATATCGTTTTGCTTTCCACATTCTTATAGAAGATGGATGCCATTGTTCCTGACATTCACAATTGCAACAGGCTTATATGGCACAGCATAATACTACTAATAAATTCTTAAAAAATATTTGAGATTCTAAAGCTAAGATCTTCAAAGCTAACAAAAAGAATGTCCAAATTCTGTAACCCATTGCAGTCCATTGTCCACAGTTTTAAGTGTAATATATGTAAAAGTTAAATCCTAACCCCACCTCCAGACTTTTTTCAGATCCCACTGCTTTACATTTATGCTCCAATGCTTTGAACTTTCACCTCCACCCTTTCATGAGACATAATTAGCAAACATCATCCCTGCAACAAGAGACTAAAACACATAACTAAATGAAGAAAAAATTATTTTGCACACTTTTATATAAGCCATGATAAATTATTTCAGTTCTACTCCTAATGCAGGAAAGAGGCATTTAGTGGTAGTCATGTTTATGTGTATCAGATGGGAAACAATAAAACTTAAAAAACTTTGAAGTGAAAAAGCTTGTAAATGGCCTGAAGCTAGAATTTAATCTGAATGGCCCCTTTGCCAACAAGCTTAATGAATAAAATAATCTCAAGCACAAGATGAAGTAAATTAGCAGGGAGAAAAAATATATAGCAAAGTTTTTGCTACCCAAACTCATTCTAAACTTCAAAGTTAGCAATTACAACCAACAATTCTGAAAGCCTGGTGCAAATTTGTCTTCTTTTTGCTAGAGAAATAAAAAATAATTGTGTGGGTTTGTAAAAATTCAAGGATTTCAAAAATATTGATCTGAGGGATTATACGGAAACAGAAAAGGAATGCTCCAAGGTAAAATGTGCTCATTTTTTCCTAAGAATTCTTCTGGTTCACATTTCTGTTGTAACGCTGCTACATTATGTTTTCTCTTGCAGAAATATTGCATATACAGAAGAAAGGAGAAGACCTTGGGACTTGGACAATTTGCCTACATTTAGTTCTAACAGTATAATTAGACAGGGGAATCAGTGACACTGCAGCTAAAAGCTAGAGATGAACTAACCATCGCTTTGTCTTCTGTTGCCATGGACTACATGATGAACTCTGCAGTGACCTAAATTTATTACAGAATAGTGCTCGTTGCTGCTGTACTAAGCACTCCATTGCAATTACAGCACATTAGCCAGAAGAGAGAATCTCTAGGGAAAATGTCTAGTCTTTTAATCAAGCAGTAGAAAAGCTAGAGTGAACAAAAATTACACTGCTGTATATATCTGCAGTCAATCTGTAATTGTACATCTAACAGCTGTCTTAATTTTGCCCAAAAAACATTTCTATTATATACAGGGGTCATGAGTGTTCAGTTCATTCACTTAATCTTTTCTGTACTTCAGTGAATTTTTTCCCATATTATATTCTCAACCTTTCTGAACTTTGTTGGGGACACCAGAAAATTAAAATATGCAGTCTTATTATTTCACCTTTAGACTGACCTATTTCAAATTAGAATAATCCTTTTTTTTTATTATTTCACTTGTGTATATCACGAATCCACAGATGTGGGGAAAGCACACTGTGAGCTGAGCACTTGAAGACAGGCACAATTTTCCGGAAAACAGCTTTTAACATTTAATGGGATCTGTAAGCTCATTTTACAAATATTCTGAAAGCAGATACGTCATTCATTTTTTCTAATGGATCAGAAAAAGCTTTTGTAAACAGAGTGTTTCAAAACATTACTAATGAGTTTTCAAAAAAGAAACTGTCATTTTGGTAGCAATACCTGAGTGTGCTGAAGTTTAAAAAAGGACTAATTTGAATTGCAGAAAAAATAAGTCATGAAATTTAAGGTATATCTGTCTGTAGGCTGGGTAGAGGAGGAAGATCTCAAGGTCTTTTTACTTCTATTCAAATGAATGAAAGAATTCGAAATATTTTCAGGGAAGGCAGGAGCAGGCACAGAGTTGATTCATGTGACCCAACCTTAAATATCCATCTGAGACACCAAAGCCAGGAATTTCACTCACTCTGGGCTACTTGTGATATAACTGAGGACTGGTCATCTCCAAAGTTCTAGCCAGCATTGTGCAGCTCTGAATCTCCATCTGAATGCACCTACAAAATCTGTTTTTCCTGAATAAGATACTATTTAAGGGCGATTAGGATGTTAACGTGGGTACATAGTGTTAGATGCATGAAGGTGACTGATGCAAATTTTCTCTGTGCTCAGTGAAAAGAAGGGAGATCAAGATAATGAGTACCTCTCATGGCAACATAAGAATATAATTTTGAAAATACAGCTGCAAGTCAGGTTTCTTGGTCACTCATCTGGGTAAGGATTTGCAGAGCTGCAAAATCAAAGGGCTCATTCTTGTTTTTTTCATTCTCCACTTTTAGATGTATGTGAGAACATGCTATAGGCACAGTAGTAAAACAATGTGTATGTAGAACAAAATAATTTAATGTGTATGTAGAACAAAATAATTTATCTCCCAACACCTTTTCTTTCACTGTGAATTCAGAACCATCACCCAGGGAAAGTCCAAGTTACATACCTTTGTGACTCCAGTAAATAACTATCTTACATTTTCTGACGGAGCTCAGTTCCACAAGACTAGTAAAATAATATTTGTGACTACAATACCTTTTATGAACTGTCAGTTCTGTTGATAAAATAAGAATTAAGAATGAGATACTGTACACTTGTGCTGTTCATTTATGCTTCTCTCCATTCGTCTATTCCTACAATGGCTGCTAAAAGTCTTATAATAATATTTCACTGTAAGCACTCTGTATATTCTGTGAAATATATGGGTCACTGACAGCCCTTCTAAAAGGTGGAAAAAGATATGCCACATGCATTATGGTGAATTGTAGACATTATAGGCTCATCTCTTTGCAATCTATTTCTTCCCATTAGTGTTTTAAGCCCTAAAGAGAGAGAACTTGGAGGGCATGTCAGAAATACCTATGAAAAAAACAGAGGGGATTGTACCCGTATCTGCAGACTGAATAATGTGCAAGAATGAAATTATTTAGCACAGAGAACAGATAATATTCTTTGAGACTTACTGTATCTGAACTGTCTGCATTTTCAGAACACCTTAAAAAAATGATATCTCAGATATTTTAAGGTGTAGCTGGTACGCCGTATGACATTTCCCTTCCCAACACATTCTTCCCATCTGTGTGGAATAAGAATTGTGAAGAACTTGAGGAAATCAGTCAGAAGTAAGCCTGCAACCCTGCTGTCAGAAGCTCAAAGAAAGATTGGATAACTGGAATAGAATGAAACGCAAAATATTTCCTGGAGTGTAGAGTTTTAGAGAAAGAAATCAGGGTTGTTTGGAGACAGAGCTTAAAAATATAAACTCGGCTAATAGATGTAAACAAGTGAAGACAAAGGGGGGGAAGGAAAGAAAAGGAAGTTTACTGAAAGTAGAGAGTCACAAATGACATTTTCTCATAGTAGAAATTAAGAAAATGAAATGAGTCTTCAGGAATAGATTGACAAGTGCAGCTACCTCTGCAAATAGCTTTAGAAATCAGTGGTTAAAGTCAACATACTAATTTAAGAGCAGCACTCACGTAATACTTGGCACATTTCGATAATTTTCCCCTTTAAGGGGAGTCACAATTACATTTTGAATCTCATTAAAGGTTTGTGAGGTAGAAAAATAAAATTCCATTGCCCAAATGGTTGTAACACAGCATAAAACAGGTCACTAATTTTCTATGCTAATTCATTTAGCTCCAAACATCACCTGGAATTCTCAACATCCTCTAATAAATTTAACATTTCTCCATAGAACTGTATTTGTAAGAGCAGTCAAAATGAAGGACTAAATCAGACATCTCCTTCTTGGTACATTTCACATTTTTACCTTTAATAACGTAGAAAACCTTAAAGTAAAAAAAGGAAACCTGAAAACATTTAAGCCTGTAAAAATATTTGTTTCATGATTGCGGAACTAACCATATATGTGCACTTATGTATAAATGCATTCAACAACATAGATGATTTTTTTTCTGGTACACTTTACTGATCCTTACTTATAGATGAAAGCTACTTAACTCTTAGGAGAAAAGCTTCAGAGATTTCAGAGGAGCTGAGCTTGCTGGTTTAACTACATTCAACATCTCAAAATGATTATAATGATGACTACACTCAAGTTGCTTGATGGGAACATTTGGCAGTATAGTAATTCCCCTGCTGTTATTATTTGATGTGCTTTCATGATTATTTGTATGAGGACAAAGCACTATAAAAGGGTTAGACATAAGCAGGCACCTACATCAGCCCACACAGAAAAAGACTCTTAAGATGCCAGTAAAAGAAAGGGAATATATAAAGGCTTATACAGCTTCTCAGTCTAATTTATTTTTTCTGGTTTTATTATGGCATATAAAAGAGCAATCCGGGGTGAGATGGAGGCCAATGTATAGAATGTAACTGTGGTTTTGGTACTCATTTTCAAGTACTACTAAATGTTTTGGAATTGCTTTGATGTTACAATAATATTTTAGAGCTGTATTACATGTATCAGTAATACCAAGAAGGATTTTTTTCTATGGGTTCCTTTTCTCCATCTTCACGTTCAGAATTATTCTCATTATTCTGGCTCAAGGAAATCAGATCATCTCAACCACAGAATCACAGAATGAGTAGGACTGGAAGCTACCACAAGGTCACCTAGTCCAACCTTGCTCAAATAAGTCTCCTAGAGTACATTACTCATAAATGTGTCCAGACAGCTTTTGAATAACTCCAGGGAAGGAAACTTCACAAGCCCTCTGGACAATTCGTTCTGGTGCTCAGTCATCCAATAAAGTAGTTCTTCCTCATGTTCAGGTGGAGCTTCCTGTGCTCCAGTTACTGCCCATTGTCTTTTGTGTTACTTGACATCACCACAGAGAGCTTGGCTCCATGTGCCGCTGTCCTAGGGTGACTATGATGCCTGTATCCCCAACCGTCTGTTCTGTGTGTGCTGTGTGTTCTGTACCTTTAAGACTGGTTCTGAGAGTGAGCAGGAAAAGAAGAAGCGCGCAGTTTGTTTTGAAAAACAGTGTTCACTCCTCTGCATCTTCTCTTCCTCCTCGGGACGGTGTGTGTTCGTGGGATACACGGACAGTGGCCAGAGAGAGGTTTTTCTTTCCTTTTGTTAGTCTAGCTAGCTGAGGCAATGAAGCTTCCTGGACTTTTTTTATCCTTTTTCTTGAGACTGTTTAAATCTGCTCTGGACTGAAAAACCCAGAGGAGCACCGGGATCTTGTGCCCGCGGCCCACTGGGCCTGGACCTTGGCATTTTCCAGCACCAAAGAGACTGGGACTGATAAGAAACTGAGGGAGCTGAGCTAACTCCTAGCACGGACTCTCAGTTTTGCCATCTCTCTTTGGAGCGGCGAGAGGTTTCATTGTTTCATATTATTCATTCTTTATGCTTGTGGGCATTTTGTTTGTTAAATAAATAGTTTTTTCCACTTTTCTCTGAGGAAGTTCTTTTTCCCGGACCGGCTGGGGGAGGGGCTGTTTGGGTTTGCTCTCCAGAGGAACTCCATTCAGAGGTTTCCTCCCAAATTTGCCCTAAACCATGACAGCTGCCATTCTGCCTTCAGACACTTTGATAAGGTCATCTCTCAACTTTCTCTACTCCAGGCTAAACAGGCCCATCTCCTTCAGCCTTTCCTCATAAACAAAGAGCTCCAGATTCCCTTTGTATCCCTCCACTGGACCTACTCCAGGATCTTCATGTCTCTCTTGTGCTGAACCCAGAACTGGACACAGGCCCTCACCAGCGCCAAGTAGAGGAGAAGGATCACATCCTCCAACCTGCTGGCAATGGTCTTCCAAATGCAGCCCAGGACACCCATTGGCCTGCTTGGCTTCAAGGACACACTGCTGGCTTATGGAGAGCCTGTTGTCCACCAGGACTCCCAGGTCCTTCTCCACAGAGCTGCTTCACAACAGGTTTGGCTTCCAGCATGTGCTGCTGCATGGGATTANTCCAGGATCTTCATGTCTCTCTTGTGCTGAACCCAGAACTGGACACAGGCCCTCACCAGCGCCAAGTAGAGGAGAAGGATCACATCCTCCAACCTGCTGGCAATGGTCTTCCAAATGCAGCCCAGGACACCCATTGGCCTGCTTGGCTTCAAGGACACACTGCTGGCTTATGGAGAGCCTGTTGTCCACCAGGACTCCCAGGTCCTTCTCCACAGAGCTGCTTCACAACAGGTTTGGCTTCCAGCATGTGCTGCTGCATGGGATTATTTTTCCCCAGATGCAGGACCCTGTATTTGCCTCTACTGAATTTCAGAAGGTTCGTCTCTGCCCATCTCTCCAGCCTGTCAAGGTTCTCCTGAAGGGCTGCACAGCCCTCTGGGGTATCAGGCACTCCTCCCAGCTTTGTGTTGTCAGTGAAATTGCTGAGGAGGCATCTGCCTCTTCATCCAAGTCACTGATGGATAAGTAAAACAAGAATGGGCTCAGTATCCACCCTTGAGGCACGCCACTAATGACAGGCCTTCATCCAGGCCCGATGCAACTGATCACAACCCTCTGAGATCCACCATTCAGTCACTTCTCAGTGCCTCTCACTGCCCATCAGCACAGCCAGTTCGTGCTTCCTGAGCTTGCTTATGAGGACATCCAGGGAAGCCTTGCTGAAATCCATTTAGACAATATCCATGGCACTCCACTCAACTCTTCAGGCAGTTGTCCAGTCATAGAAGACAACAGAAGACAATCAGGATGGTCAAGCACTATTTACCTTTGACAATAGCATATTGACTCTCTTGCTCACCTTTTCATCTTTCACATGCTTGGAGAGGGCCTCCAGAGCACCATTTTACTGCCATTTCAAGGACTGAAGGGAGGCTGATTAGCTGGTAGTTTCCTGGTTTCTCCTTCCTGTTGTGTTTGATAACTGAGGTGACATTTGCTTTCTTCAGGTCCTCAGGCGCCTCTCCTGACTGTCACCTTTCAGAGATGATTGTCATTGGGATCCCTATGGTGCCTGCCAACTCCCTCAGGACTCATGGTTATATCTCATGAAGAGCCCATGGACCTGTGGATGTCAAGTTTGACTAAACAGTCTAACTCAACCCACTTGAAGCAAAGTAAAGTCTTCTCTCCTCCAGACTATCTATCTCTCCTCCAGACTATCTATCTCCCTGTCCTGTGGGTCAGGGATTCCTGAGAGCTGCCATGTCAGTGAAGATTAATGCAGAGTAGGCATTCAGTATGTCTGCCTTCGCTGCAGCCCCTATTTCACAGATCCGTGTTACAGTTAGTAGTAGGCCAGTGTTTTCTCTAGTATTCCTTTTGTTATTGATGCATTGGAAGAAGGCCTGCTTGTAATCTTGCCATCCTTGGTCAGATTTGGTTCCAGACAGGCCTTTGTCTCCCTCACCGCATTTCTGCATACTGCAACAATATCCCAATATTCATCCCTGCTTCCACCCTGTATATTTCCTGCTTATGTCTGAGTTTTCACAGGAGTTCCTTGTACATTCATGCAGGTCTCCTGTCCTTTTTGCTCAGTTTCTTGTCCATGGGGATGTAGCATTCTTGAGCCTGGAAGAAGTGGCCCTTGAATATTAACCAGCTCTCTTGCAGCATTCTTCCCTCTAGGGCCTTCTCCTATGGTATTATTCAAGAAGATCCCTGACAAGACTAAAGTTAGCTTCTCCCATAGTCCACGGTTGCAATCTCATTTGTTGCTCTGTTTCCTCCATAAAATGCACTGAACTCCACAATCTCACACACACTACAGCCATGCCTGTCCTCAGCCTTCACATCTATAACAATATCTTCCCTTCTTGTTAGTCTAAAGTTCAGCAGCACACCTTTCCTCAATGGCTCCTCCATTACCTGTGTCAGGAAGTTATAGTGAATGCTTCCCAGGAACCTCGTGGTCTGTTCTTGGTTGTGTTGTTCCTTTAACTGGTGTCAGGGCAGTTAAAGCCCCCATGAGAGCCAGGACCATGACTCTGTTGTTACACCTGTCTGTAACAGGCCTCTTCTACTTCCTCCTCCTGATCAAGTGGCCTGTAGCAAAAACTCACATGTCACTGTTGGTTAGTCTGCCCTTTAGTCCTAACACAGAAAAACCTCAATTTGCTCATCCTCTGTATACTGATCTCTAAATCTTCCCATTTTTCTTCTATACTATGTGCATTGTTGTACAGGCACTTCAGCACTTTCCAGCTGCTAACAGAATTCACCCTTTGATGCTTCTGGCATGTAGGTAGGTACTAAAATGGACAGAAAACTGAGGCATAAAATTATTAAATAATTTTTTTTAAAGCGGCAGTCTAATAGGACTGGGAATTGGGGCAAATTTTCCCCCAAAACTGAGTTCTTATCTTATGTTTTATCCACTAGACTATTCCTCATATGTGCTTCTCTGTGGGAGTGATCAAGAGCTAAACACTGGAAGATGCCTGGCTTTTGCACTGGAGTTACTGCCGGAGATAAACTTCTTGAAAGACTACTTAAACATGTGAGAGGACAACAGCCTAATTACTTCCACAATTACTTTTTTCCCGTTGTATTTTAAAATTTTGTAGTTAATTCCCTACATAAGTCATCCTAAACCTTTCTGTGCCACACATCTTCCCATGTTAGCTGACCAATACTTCATTTTTTTGCATTACAACTATCACGGTCTCCAATCCATAAGTAAAATTATTTCATTTTTTACTAACCTTATACCTTCTGGGCACAGAGAGACTCCCTGCATTGCTTGATGGCACTTATTCGAGTCCAAAAAGAGAGCAACAATGTCAAGTTTACAAAAAAATAGCCATATCTGCTTTGTTTTTCAGGAAAATAATGTTTATTCCTGCAACTGAGTTCAAACACATTTGGAAAGGTCAAAACTTGTTCCACAGTGTTCAGACATTTTCTGAAGCATCCAAACCACCATCAGCTTAACTCAGACCAGATATTTTTCTAGAATTCATTCAAATGATTGCTTCCTAGTTATTTTATGAAAACACACTGAACTGCAAAATTTTAGATGACTGCATTTTATTTTACTTTGGCACTGTTTATTGAAGTTCTGAGCTTCAGTACATTCACAATTTGAGCTTTTTAAGGCCTCAGAATGTAATATGACAGTTAGTACCCTGAAAAACAGCTTTGGCAGAACAATTATTCAGAAGATATGAAATTAATTTCTTAAATAGGTAGGCAAAATGTACTAACAAATTACCTTCTCTCATGCTTCTGTGCTTCTAGTGTATAATCATTATGCCAGTATGTAACATTAAGGGTTACAGATGTTGAAGAAATAGGCACCATTTTAGGTTAAAAATCAGACACACTAGTTTGATCTGGAATTAAGGCTGGTGACAGCATAAACACACTTAGTCTTTTATAGTGAGAAATATTCCTTGGATCTGAATAGCTGTCTACAATTTGTTCAATGTACCTTTTTCTTTCAAGGTCAACACTGCAAAGAAAAAAACTAAGAAAAGAAACTCTTTTCTCCCTTTAATGCTTCCTATGTCTTTCAGAGCCTAATGTATTTTCTAACCACATTACAATGAGTTTGCTTTCTAAATGAATCTCCAGCAGAGAATTCATTCAGACTTACCAGTCTTTCATCTTTCAGAAGCAGACTCAGGATTTTGAAAAGATTCAGTGGTAATGGACCTGCTATTTTACTATTTGGCACTTCTGTGTTATGTATTTTTTTGAATTCCCTTACCTTACCTACATATTCAAACCTTTTCAAAGGCATGAACAGGTGTCTGCTCCCTTTCAAACATGTAGATTCTGGGAGGTCACCTTTCAAATAACCATTTTCTGTGACTCACGCTCTCAATTGTTTTCTTCTTTCTTTGATCAAACTGACTTAATAGTGATGAAATCAACTGTCACTGTAGGGTTTTTTCCGTAGTTGATCCACAAGACATAGTTCACAGATAAAAGCAAGCATGATCCTTCATTCCATGTGACGTGGACTGATATGAATACTGACTTTTGAAGTCTACTGGTCTCTTCTAGAGTGTATAGATCAACAAGTTCCAAATATGCTCACAAGAATTGGACAATGGGAGTACAATTGGTCCTGAGTACAAGGACACCAACTCCTTACTTCTTCCCTGTCGTGCCTTCACATAGTGTCTGATATGATTTGCTGCAGGTAAAGATTAAAGCCTCACAAACTTTCCCCAGGCTTACTGTAGGTAAAGGGCTTGTGGGGCTCCTGGATTCATTTGCTCACCCTCAAAACAGAAATTTTCCCCATAGTCCTGACAAGATCACCTAAAAAAGATAAATAGCTTTCTGAAAATTTAGTTTTATGTTTTGCTGATGAAGGACACCATCCCCAGTCACAGAGAGCACCACACCATGTCAGTGATAATACTATTATTTTGAAACACGAATATTTGTCTGATGTGACTTATATTGATACTACCTACATTATACTTTGAGCTGAACATTATGGTTTTCACATGAAAATTCTTTTTCTTTATGCCTATTGAATTAAGGCAGTTTTAGTATGAAGTAGGAAGTATGGTTTGGTTTTGAATTTATAAAAAATCCTCCAAAATTATGTTGGAAAAATAATTTTGTTAACATTCTCTGTAGTTCTTCAAAAGCAGCTACTACCAATACTGTTGCTTGATAGAATTGTTATACATATTCTGAAATAAAGTATTATGAAAATATTTCTTCGTGATACAGCATTCACTAAAACTGGATATGATCTCAGGTGGGAATGACACTTCACTATCTAATCATTTTTCCAAAGTAATATATACTTTATAATATTGTGTTAACAAGGCAAACAGTAGCAAAACAGTAACCTTTTGTGGTCAAAATGTGAATCAAACAGAGCATCTACAAAGAAAATATGTCAATTAAGTAGATTCTGTCTGCAGTTAGTACTTTTTGTCATCCAGATTCACAATCTGTATTCTTCTTATTCACATTCTGAAGCTTCTCTTCTTCAAGCCATTTTCTCAAATGTTGATTTAGAAAGAAAATTATTAATCTAGAAGTAGACAGCAGAATACATGATATAAGTTCCTCAATCAATTTATATGAAGATATGGAGGTAGTTATTGCTTACTTATGAACACAGACCAACAGGCCAAACCACAGATTTAAGTGTATGTACCACATACTCAGATGATACAAAAAGATCTTTTCTCCCTCACATACAGAACACAGCACAACATCGTGCCAGGTATCCTTCTGTCCCAGTGTTTCTGATCCACATGTCAGGACCAGCAAAGGCTACTCAGTTTGAATGAAGAATTTTAATAAAAATAACTGAAGTAAAAAGTTACACTCTGGTGTGTTTGAATGATCTGAGGGATGAATCATGATGTATTAGGCATGGTTTTACTGAATGCTGCCATGAAGTCCTAATGTTGGCTGGGAGGGGCAGTAGCACGTGTGCTCCCAAAACCACTGCATGGTTAACAGGCGTGTAATTGTTTTCTCCTTTATGTTTTGTCATTGGTGAGTCCAGGCCTCTCTGTTAAGAAGGTAGAGAAAAGACAAAAGGAACTCTGCCTTGCCTTTTAGTTTTTCTCGGGTATTGATCTCAGAGGAGACCTGCAACAGGATCGGATACCCAGGTTTGGAAAGACACAGCATTTCAACAGCAAATGGGAAAGCATTACAATTCACATAAGCAGTTTTATATAGTTAATCACCTACTTAAGCCAAGCTGCTGTTTTATCTGATGTTCCTTGCTTTGCAAGCAGAATAGGTTTTCATTTGTGAGTGACCAGTTGCCTAGTCAGACATCCATCTGTGTTTTTCCTGCTACACCAATGCATACTGAACAGAAGCTTCACAAAGCAAAAACAGAATATTTAGATGACTACATTTTACTGCTTTTTGTATGTTAAAATACTGAACGAGTAATGGCTGCTTACCTGGCAACCTGCCATTGTGAATATTAGCAACATATTTTGTATTTATATAGGTCACAACACTGAGAAGTGTCATCCTTGAAAGCTTTAACCTTTCTGTTTCGGGACACTTTTTGACTCATTGACCGTACCTTTTGCTATTCAAGAAGGTGTTCCAAAAATTATTATCATCACTGCAAATACACATAGTTTTTTAGGCTGTATTGAGAACGCATGATTAAATTTTAACCAGATTTCATTTTAACAACAATTTTCAATGGACCTTTCTTCTGACTCTTACATATTAAGGCTATTTTTACTCATAGACTGTGTTTTAGCTCTAAAGGGAAATAACACAGTTGGTTAACAACAATTTAAAAATACAGATGAAGTCCTTGAAAACAACCAACATACATAGGGAACTATGGGTGCCTCGAGATATCATTTAGTTTTCTTCCTGCCCAAAGGCAGAATCAATTATGCTATTGTCAGCCTTGACAGATGTGAGTTGTTTTTAAGATTTGCAGTGTGT
>VXBB01013369.1:30428-43945 GCA_013399915.1 Illadopsis cleaveri | reverse complement strand
TTGGGCCCACAGCAGGGTGGGGGAGAGCTGAGTGGGGCCCGTGGGGTGTAAGGAGGGAGCTGTGTGGTGGGGAGGGGGCTGCAGGGCCAGCCCCAGGGCTGACAGCCACACCAGGGCTTTGTTTTTGCTGTGAGCATCCCAGCACTTTGTGTGTCACAGGATTTCCTGCTGGGGCACAGCCTCTGATGGTGACTCGGTGCTTCCATTGCTGAGGTGAGGGAGCAGCAGGTGAGTTGTGGGAGCCCCGTGTGCCCTCCTGGGCAGGGCTGTGGGGTCTGTGGGCTGGGGAAGGGCTGCTGGGTGGTACCAGCCAGCCTCACCCGTGCCCGAGAGCAGCTCCCAGGTGGGCTCCGTGCTGGGCCTCGCCTGTGCAGTAACAGGTGTGAACATTCATGAAGCATTTTGATGGTCATGTATGATACTGCATACAACAGCTGCACCCCTAATCCAAGGGAAAACGGGTTAGATTGGGGTTTTTTAATGTATTCTGAGTCTTCCCTTGAACATGGTTTGCAAAGTCAAACTGGTGCTCTCTCAGGTGTGGAAATGAGAGCCTGGGTACTTGATTTATCACTAGATACTGTTTGAGTGGCAACTCTGTTCTCCACGTAATAGTGATAAGGTTGGTCTCTGCACTTGAACAAATGTAAAGCTTTGTTGGAAGTTGAGTACTTTGCTCTTGTTCTCCTGCAGTGGGGGGTTCACCTGGGGACAGCTCAGGGGACTGTGTGCCCTGGCAGGTGTGGGGAGGGAGAGGGGAAGGCCTGTGCTGGGAACCTGCCACCACAGTGATCCCAGCTCCTGGTAAAAACTCCTTGCCAAAAGAAGAAGTCCTTTTCCTGTTTGTTGTTGCTGGGGGGTGGGTGATCTGGCTCTGGTGTGCTTTTGGGAAGGATTTTAGGGAGAGCTGGGGTGGGATGGTGCTTCAGTTAACACTGATCCAGAGCAGGATGGGAGCTCTGGCTTTAGCTGCATTCCTGGCTGAACATCCTGGTTATTTATTTTCAGGTGGCTGGACCAAGAGGTGATTCTGCAGGATGGTGAGAGCTGCTCTTGCAGTTTGGTTATACCTGTCTGGTCTTTTTGGGTTATCACAGAATCATAGAAGGGTTTGGGCTGGAAGGGACCATAAAGACCATCCTTCCACCCCCTGCCATGGGCAGGGACACCTTCCATTATCCCAAGTTGTCCCAAGCCCCATGCAGCCTGACCTTGAACATGTCCAGGGATGGGCAGCCACAGCTTCTCTGGGCAACCCGTGCCAGGGCCTCCCCACCCTCACTAATTCCCTAATACCCCATCTAACCCTTCCCTGTGCCTGTTGAAACCATTCCCCCTTGTCCTGGCACTCCATGCTCTTGTAAAAAATCCCCCTCCACCTTTTCTGTAGGTTATAGAAAGTAGTTGTGCCTAATTGGATGGTGAACATGAATAAAATTCATTTTTCAAAGTCGACTGTCTCTTATCTTATTTAATCCTTTTGTGCCTGAACACCGCAGGCAGGTGTTTTACTGGCTGTGCAGGCAGCAGAGAACTGCCAGCTGCACTGACCCGGGGCTGTCACACCCTGCACATGTGCTGTCCCCAGCCCTGCCCGGGGCTGTCGGATCCCGAATTGAGCTCAGCAGCGCTGTGGGATTTGGCAGCATCGCGGTGTGCCGAGCTCCCACCTCCACTAGAGGGTGTGGAGCTCCGCAGAATCCTTTGTTTTCACAAAGGAGGGGAATGAGAGAACCGGGAGCCGTTCTGTTATCGGTGCAGCGAGGCCATGGCAGGATTACATCCCTCGGGAGATCCCTGCTCTGCACCCTGGCAGCAGCCCAGGCTGCTCGTGCATTACACAACTGCCAGCCGGGCTGGGAGCATTCCATGGGATGTCCCTGCAGCCAGGAGAGCAGTTGGAGCGTGCAGGGCAGGCAGCTCTGCTGGAGGTTGGATCAGGTCGTGCCCAGCTCCTGGACGAGGTTTCCTGGAGGGATAACGTGCACATTCCAGGTTCCCTGTCCTTCCGCTTGAGGAGCAAAATGTATCTAAACAGCAGGGACAAATGTTTCACTGGCACAATAGCCTGGCTCCTGGATTTCCCTTCCTGGAGAAAATTTCCACTTGGTCTGCAACATTCCCAAGCCAGGCCCAAGAGCAGTGTGCTGTGAAATGCCGTGAGCCCGTGCTGCCTGCTGGGCTGCCTGTGCTCCCTGTGCTTGTAGGATCTGCTGCTCAGCTCCAGGTGGCCACAATGGCTGCTTCCCACAGGAGTTCTTCCTTGCTAAATTCTGCCTCCAAGTGTCTCATTAAGAATGAACCCCTGGGCAGGACTGGACCCAGCAGCGCTGCCTTTGCTCCCAGAGCAGAGCTGGGTGTCTGGGTGAGTAGGTGATGCTGTGGCTGGGGATGTGGAGGAGCATCGGTTCCTCTCCAGCTGCTGGCACCGTGTGGGTCTGCAGATGTTTTGGAGTTGGATCCATCTGGGAGGGGAGCAGCTCCACAGGTGGGTGGGATGTGCAGCTCTGTGGGGTCAGGAGGGCCCAAGGCCTCTGTGTCCTGCCAGGGATGTCCAGTCAGAGCCCTGGGCATGGGAAGAGCTAACTGGCCTCTCCAGGGACCTTCTTGGAGGAATCCTATGGGAAAATGTCCTGGAGAGAAGAGGAGTCCCAGAGAGCTGGATAATATCCAAGGGTCACTTCTTCCAGACTCAATAACATCCCTGTGGGCAAGGAATGGAGCAAAAGGGGCAGGAGAGCTGCAGGGGGGGACATGGAACTCTGTCAGGAGAGACAATGAGGTGGAAGAAGGGCCAGGCCACCCAGGATGAACACAGGGATGGTGTCTGAGTGTGCTCTGGTGTGCTCATCCAGGCCAGGAGTGCTGCTGGGAGGGAGGTCAGAGACCATGTCCCCTGGTGCCAGATCCTGGTCCAGAGCCAGCTGTGGAGCAGCAGCCAGGATCACAACCCAGCCAAACAAATCCTCCATCAGCTGAGCATGAAATGGATATTTATGTGTTAATGAGGAAGGAGGCAGAGGTGTTTGCACAGGCACCTGTGTTATACCTCAACTGCAGCCAGGCCAAATCCCGAGCGCTGGGGCTGTGCTGGGGTCTGGTCAGACCCTGTGGAAGGGGAGCAGGTCCCGTGTGAGCAGGGGAGATGCCCAGGCTGTGGGGAACAGGCTGAGGGCAGCTGCCAAGGTGGGGCAGGCTGGTGAGCAATGGGGAAATGCTTTGTCCCCCAAAGCACAGCCCTGGCTGTGCCTGTGGTGTCTCCCCTCGCACTAAGCCTGGCCCTACTCCAGGGCTGCCTTCTGCTCTCCCCTGCTCTGCTCCTGGTTTGTCCTGAGGCTGGAAGAGCTTTGAGCTCTGTGCCTGGCTGGACCTTGAGCTGGGGCAGCAATCAGCTCACACTGTCTGTGTTATGTAAGGATTTGAACTTTGCCTTGTTGGAAGTGGAAATGTCTGGCCTGCTCTGATCTCTGCAGGAATTGTGAGTGTGGAGATTAGGGGCTGTGGCCACTTCTGCTGGGTAAACAGCCAGAGAACTGCCTGTTTGCCACCTTTCCTCTCCCTCCACCACCCACTGCAGATGCTCTAGCAGCTCTCTTGGAGTGTGACATCTGGGAATAGCACTGACAACCCGCAGTGCAGCCCAGACCCTTCCACTCAGCATCGCTCAGCTTTGGTGAAGGCTCACCTCTGCTAAGATGCTGCTTTTAGCTGTTCCCTCGAGAGCTGTTTTTAGGTCTGGCTGTAGCACTGCTCTTCTTTCAGCTGCAGCTGAAGTCCTTAGGGCACAGGTTGCAGAAAGGACACGTCTGGTGTCTCACTGCCCTGACCCTGGGGAAGGATGAGGCTGGGCTGGGCACAGCCTCAGCATCCTTGGAACTCACAGCTCCCACCAGAGCCAGGATTGCATGGCAGGAGTTGATGCCAATCACTGTGCTGTGGTGATGAAGGGAGGGGGCAATCAAAGAAAGCCTAAAAAATATATATTTTTAAGCCGTAGCTAAGAAATCTGCCATGGCTCCAAGTTGGACTTTGCAGTCAGAGGTGAGCAGGCTTAATTTGACAGCTATTTCTTAAATATTTTAAAAGCTGCCTGGAATAAACTGAATGCTTCCGAGTAGTGACCTAAATTCCACTTGCTGTAAATTTCATTAGAAAGTGGATTTGTGTGCCTGCCAGGCTGCTTTGCAGCTTCATTGATCTGCCCAAACCATGTGCTGTGCAAGTGCCTTCCTCAGCAGATTTTTAAAGAGCTCACTGCTGCGTGCTGCCAGCCCAAAATGTGACTCGTTTTCTTTCTTTTCTCTCCTCTCTCTCCTTTTTTTTTTTTTTTGTTTCCTTGTGCAAATGCATCATTTGTTTACTAATCACGTTGCATCATTAGTTGCACAGAGTCATCTCACCGCCTGCGTGGGCATGGATGGAGCAGCTGGGAAGGAAAATGTCACTCTCTTCAGCTCGCTTGATGTGTTTTGCTCCCAAATCCCCATCCCACGCCATGAAGGCCAAAGACTTTCGCAACCCTGGGAGCTGCAAGCAGCTCTCTGCTCTCCAGCACTGTCACCTGTGGTTCTGACACCCCCTGGAAAAAGCCTCCTCCCCTCCTGCTGTCCCCAAAGTGCTGTCTATCCCCGTGCAACCACGGCTTTGGATCTTGTGGAGAGGTGTGATGGTAGCACAGATGGCACAGACTGAGCCTTACCAGGGAAAAGAGCCTGGCGAGATGTGGGACTGCCACACCTGTGGATGCAGGAGCAACATGCACCTCCCCAGGCCTGAGCAGGGTCACACAGGTGATGCTGAGCTCCCTTCCTGTGGCAGTGTGTTCGCTGGGGTTAAAGGGAGTGGAGAGCCCTGTGCAGCACCACAGGGGCACAGGGCCAACGCAGAACCACAGCTCTCTCTGTTACATGTCTGCTTTCTCTCCTGCAGTGGGGGGGTTCAGCTCCTGTGTTGTCAGACATGGAGCAATTGCCCAGATGGGCTGAATTACTGGGTGAGGGGAAGGTGATGTGTCCCTGCAGCCCTGAGGTTGGATACCCAGCCCTGCCTGCCCCATGGGAACCCTATTCTGGGGCTGTCCCTCTGCCCCTGGCACTTCTGCTCCTGTGGGGACCCCCAGCCTGGGGAAAGGCTCCATGACAGTATGAAACCCAAGTTTTGGAAGCCCTATGGCCTTGCCGTGGTTTGGGGGCATTGGGCAGCCTGGGCACTGTGTGTGGAGCAGGCAGACTGTGCTGGAAATAAAGGCCTAACCCACAACCCCATCCTACAGGAATGAAGTGCTGGCACCCAGCAGGAGCTCTGACAGCTCTTCCCAGTTCACAGCATGAGGCAGAGCTGGCTTTTGAAGAGGAGCTTTCCTGCCAGGCAGGCATGGAAAACAGCCCTGGCAGCAAGGCCAGGGGTGGGTTTGGGCCAGGAGGGCATGCTGGTGTTTGAAAAGATGTCTAAAGGCACTGGTTATCACAGAAATGGTCTCCAAAGAGGGAGATTACAAAACATGGGTTTCCCTCAGCTGTCTCCAGATACAGAGCCTCTGCAGCTGGGAATATGGGAGGGACTGGCAATACCCAAACTCACCCAGAGGGGTGTCTGGTGCCAAGGATGGAGGTTGGAGAGAAATATCCCCCTCTTCTAACCACTGTCTATGACTGAACATTGTGAAGACGCATCTGGAGGGGGGAGTTGGTGCTTTACTTGCTGGGTGGGTGATGAAAGTGGGAAGAAATCCCTGTCTTGGAGCTGTGGAACATGGGACTGTCCTGCCTGCTGATGAGGAAGGGACTTTCTTGGGCTGAGTTTTGGCCTCCAAGAAGCAGCAGCCTTTCCACTGCTTTTCCTTCCTCTTTGACTGCCAGCACAGGGGATGCTGAGTGCCAGGATCCTGGCTGTCCTCTGCTCTGGGAGAGGTGCTGCTTCACCTCTGCTGTACAACCGTGATTTATTTTCAGAAGTAAAACTTGAGATCTGACAAAGACCCCACAGCTTGGGCCAGCAATATGGGCTGTCCTGGGGAGAGGGCCTTGCTGGCTGTCAGCATCCAGACTAGGGCTAAATTAATTTCCCATAAATCTGAAATGCTCTGCCAGTTTCTCAGCTTCTCAGCATCTCTGCTGGAGTTGCCTGTTATTTACTTCCCTGAGGTCTTAGATGTACAATAGGTTTTGCAGAGGTGATGACCCAATCCCATCCCCTCTTGTGTCAGCACCCAAAGCCTTTCTTTATTCCAGCTCTTGATGAAGGGTTTCTCTTGTGGCCCCAGGTGGCTTCAGCGGTCCCCAAGCCTCATCTGTCCCCAGCTGCAGGAAAGGCAGGGAGGAAGGAGAGTTGGAGGCAAGAAGTCTCCTGGCTCTGTCCTGCTCTGTTTAGGGGCAGTGTGGGTGGTTCAGCCCCTCTGAGGGGTGGCTCTGCAGGCTCACAGAGAGGCACCAGGACTGTGCCAGCCTGCCCATGACTGGGTGCTGGGATGGCACCAGGAGCTTCCCTGTGTCATTCCCCTGTCCAGTGCAGTGAGGCCGGAGCAAGTGCAGCTGCACTTGTGAGTGCTGAGCAAAGGGCTGGTCAGGAGGGAGCTGCCAGGGGCAGTTGGATTTACGTGTTGGGAGTATCACCAAAGCAGCAGTTTCTCTCTGCAACCCATGGGGGCTTAAGTGAAAAATGAAATTTCTGTCTATCTCCTTCTTTGCGCACTCTCATCTCCGCCAACGGAGCTGAAGATGGGAGAGGATTTTTTCCCTACATTTAGCTTTGGAGAAATTGCTATAACTAATCGGCTTTAGGATTCTGCGTTCTCTCTTTTATTTTATCTTTTTCTGTCACTAAGACCTTGTCATGTGGCTGTGGACTGCAGCTCGCTGGCTCTCTGTTTGCTGGGCTTTCATGCAGTCAATTAATAACCCATAAAAATAACACCTCCAGCTGTTCCACTTGCAGCTGCCAGGCTGGAGTCTAATTATGGGGCCTTGAATCCCAAATCCTGCTTTGCATGTAAAAGTGCCAGTGAATAAGAAGAGGCAGAGGAGATGGCAATGCAAAAAAGGAATGTGGTTTGGGGTCTATTTTTAGCCTTTTCAAGCCAAATGTAAAAAGACCCTTAGGCTGCTTGTGTCCTGCTGAATGTGATCACATGCACAATATTGTTCCCATGGCAAAGCGCAGCAGCCAGGGTGGGTTAGGGGTTATTTTTGGCAATTAACTTGCCCACATTGCAAACCTCCATCTGGGTTAGTTTGCACAGTGCCGTGTTGTGGCTCACATCCATGTGCTAATGGGTTTATTGCAATCAGCTCCAGTTCTCTCTGTGTTCCTGAACGTGCCAGTGCAGTGGTGGGGAGGGGAGGCACACAGCTGCTCACCCAGGGCATCTCACAGAGTGGCTGGTGGTAAAGGGGTGCTCAGCCTCCCTCAAAAAGTCCTTTCCAGCTGACTGTGCCACAAAATTAATTTAGCTGAGGCTCTGGTGGATAGGTGATGGTCTCCCTCTCATATCATCCTGTCTGTTGTGCACCCTCATCTGCTTTCCAAGCTGGATGTCATCTCTGGGTGAACTGCTGGGCAGATTTGTCCTCTGCTTCTCTGGAGCCTCTGCTGGGCTGGTTCTGCCTCAGCTGCCACCACTGCCATATTCACCTGCCCCTTGCCTCCTCCTGGGTGCTCCAGAACACTCTTTTCTTGCTCCCCACAGAAGTGGTGTAGCCAAGGCCCACAAGGGCCAGGTGCATGGGGAGTGTTGGGGATGGGGCACAAGGAATGCATTGAGCTCATTTCCAGTCTCTGTCCAGGGAGTTGTCTGGGAGCATTTCAGTCCTTTCCATCACTGGGCTCTTGTTTAATTCAGACTCAGCCTGATTCTGACCAAAAGCAAATCAAACAGCTGTTCATTAGATAATTTAGATACTTAGTGGTCATACATTAGTCTGTAGCCACCAGTTTGAAACCACGGCTACAAATAGGATTTCTGTGCTGAAGAGCATCCCCTTGGACAAAACAAGTTATTTGGAGACTGATACTGAAACCTGCCCTCAGAAAAAACTCTGACACCTCCCACTTGCACAGGGGTTGCAGAGCCATCCCTGTGACAATGCCACCTCTTCCCTGTCTCCTCTGACAATCACCAGAGCCAGGAGGTGTTAAACATCTCTCTCAGCCCTTGGGGGATGGAGCCACACTCTCAGAGGGTGTCCCTTCAGCGGAGCTCTGCTATGAGTTCTCTTAACCAGGGACAGAGGATGCTATCAATCCGTCCAGCCTTGCCTGGCAAAGGGATTGCAAACGTGGCTTTCCATCACGGGCTACATTAGCCAAATGAATTCCGGGACAAGCAGCCAGCGGTGCTCCAGGCCGAGACAGATTAATGCTGCAGCCGTGTCAGAATGAGCAGAGCCGCTGCCTGCACTGTGCCGGCTCCCCGGCTGCAGCCAGCCCTCCGCTCAGCCGTGCCCTCCGCCTCACACCGCTCCGGAGCGCTGAACTCGGCAATCACTGACACAGACAATTCAATTGGAAGGAATATCTGTCTCGGAATTGTGCTCCCATTCAGGCTGCCGCTGCCGCCACGGGGTGACATTTTTCATGCGTCTTGCCTGCTTTCTTTAATCTCCTAAACACAGGCACGCCTGCGGAGCACAGGAAGGTTCCTCCCCCGTGAGAAGGAGAAAGAAATTAGCCAGCAGACCGAGCCTGTACAGCAAATAATGAGATTGCCTTGGATACAGGACCGGAATTCATGCAAAGCATGATGCTGATCGGAGACGATAAGCAGCATTTCTGGGGTCTGCAAACAGCGTCACGAAACTTGTGTTTCTCAAGTTCTGAGACACACAGGGACGAAGGCTGCCAGCACAGGCCTGATCCACAGACTGCAAGTTAAAAAATAAACCCTAAAATAGCAATACTGGTAGTTATTTTGGTGTGCAAGTGCCTCATAATGCCTCGTTTTCCTCCAGGCACAGGAATAAGCTGCACAGACACAGGCACTGTGATGCTGGAGGAGCAGCAGCCACAAAGGCAACTTGTCCTGACAGAGCTCCACTGAAAGGTGCTGTGTTTGCCCACAGGGTGCAGACCCAGCTCTAGTGGAGTCAGTGTGTCCTTTAAAAGGAGATGGATTTGTGCAATACTTTTAATAGTAAGTGTTTCTTATTACGCCTCTTGTATTAAAAAAAATAATAATTATCAACATGTTAGAGGCAAACAGGGACAAAGTCTCTACCGGGTGAGTGACCCAGCAGCTTGATTCAGAGCTTGTTGAAGCAGCTGAGAGTATTTGTACTGTCAGACTCATTAAAAGGAGGGATGGTAAACAGCCTTTGTTTATATTTTTATAGGAAATTTACTCATCGTTTCTGCTGAGCCTTTGGCTGAGACTCCTATTTTTCTAAGGAATGAGTGATCAGATCCTGGCAGTGCTCTAAGTCATTTAAAGAGACAACTGGAAACAGGCTGTTCCCTGGGAGGCAGGTACCAGGCAGCTCCCAAGCAGTGGCACACGGACACAAAGGCTGTTTCCAAAGGCAAGCAGAAAAGATGGGCATTCCCAAGGGCCCAGTGAACCCTTCCTCACTCACAACTCCAGCTCCCTCTATTATGAGCTTTACATCTTCAGCATCAATGAAACACCTCAGCAATTTAGTTATTATCCACGTGATTATCCCTTTATTCCCTTTACCTTTATTTCCTTTACTGGAAAAAAGGTCATGGGGGTGAGTTCTCTTTAACCTGTGTCACCCCCTGAGGTCTGAGGGATAAAATAACACAGTGGGAGCCCCAGAAGGTGTCCCCTGCTCCTCACAGTCCTCCGAGAAAACACTGCTATCAGGCTTTTTAGGTGTTATGAACATCCAACACAGGTACTGGAATAAATGTTGGATCGGATTCTTCATCCAGAATATCCACTCCACCAGCTCCTCACATTTAATTATCTCCGTACGAGCAGCCCTCCCTGCGCCACCTGCTCACTTTTGTTTTAGCATTGCACAGCTCCTGAGCAGCGACATGGAACTCAAGGCAGGGAGCCTTGGATGGGCACAGGCTTTGCAGGGAGAGAATGGGAATAAGGGCTGGGACATGTGCCACAAGCTCATCCTGACTCATCTATTTCATGAATCGGGACTTGGTGCTATTTGCTAATGTTTGTCTGCGTAACCTTTGCTGTCAATGAGGCCGGTGCTCTGATGTCAGCTGCTGGACTCTGAGCGCTGGCAGCTGCTGTCCCTGGCCAGCTCCCAGCCTACAATTCAATTTTCCTACCAGTCACTTGAGAAGACAGGAAAAAACATGTTTCTGCCTGTTTGTGGCATCAAGACATAAAGGGCTTCAGTCTACAAGGTCATTTAAGGCTTTTCCACGGGAAAGCTCAGATAAATCAAATAGTGGTATAAAGTTAATACAGCTTCACTTATGGTGCAATAAACTACAGTAAACTCGGGCTGGTTTAATCCTGAATAAAAATCTCATCAGAGAGTCTAACACCTTCTAGGTATCATACATTAACATCCCCTCTCTGAACACAGGCCAGTCTGGAGATATTTTACCTTTATCCCAATCTTGTGAGTAGTGGAAAACTACTGCAGAGCTAAAAGGCAGGAGTAGCTGCAAATAAGGGAACTACCCAGGAAGGAAGGAGCTCTGCTCTCCTTTCTCATATCGACTTACTGTGTGACTTTTCCTATGGCATTTTGTGAGCTTCATATTGGGATTACTAGTGTCTTCCCTGCCATTATGAAGGGCTTTAAGATCTCCAGAGATATGTGGAGAATTTTTTCCTCCTCTTCACAGTTTCCCCAGTTTGGGCTGTCCAGGGAGCTTATAAAAATACCTACAACTGTAATGGATGGGGACATTTGGGTCTGTGCATGGAGGGCTGGACTTAGGGGTCACAGTTACTTTTAAGAGAAGAGGGGTGAAGGAGTTCACACATCCTCACACACAGCTTTACCTATTTGTCTCTCCTTAAACTGACAAGGGAAAGCAAAAACGGTGACACATGGTGAAATATATTAAATAAAAACTGTGCAAACCAGAATCAATGTCCCCAGGGCACAACTCTGTTCCATTAACTGTTTGTCACTCATCATGCTTATTATTATTTCCATCATGCTGGCAGTGTTGTCATTTGGGACCATTTCCATGGCTTTAAAGGTTTAGGAAGCAGGTATTTATTTCAACGCAGCCAGTAGTACATAAAAAATTCCACTGACTCAGACGGGACTGATTTGTTAGGGAACAGCTCTTGAAGCATTTCAGTGTGTCTGAACCCAAACTCTCATCCCTTTCCCACATATTTTAATAAACATATGGCTTAGCAGCAAGACCTTGAGTGAACACGTTCTGTCTTGTCATGAACTGCTGACAATCCCCTTTCTTTAGCACAACAGCTCTGAAGATGAGACTTGATGGACAGTAAGAAGTCAGGATCGCTTCACTTTTCTTCACTGCCTGGGATGCAAACAAAAGGAGCCAGAGCAAGTTCCTGCCTGTTGAAATTCCAGGAGCTTGAGCTGCATTCCAGCACGGCTGAGAGGCGTTTTGAATCTTTTCTCATATGCATCAGCCCTGCACTGCTCCCAAGCAACTGCACTTTCAGTTAGTTATTATTAATAGTAAAGGATTGACTACCAATAGTTCTCATTAATTTCCATGGCAATATTGCCTGAATCAAGATAACAGTTGCTTTGAGCTGTGTAACTAAAGTTCATAACGTGAAGGAATGCAATCCAGGGAAAGTGCTCAGATGGAGGGAAGTGACCGACCTTGCATAACCTCCCTAAGGCCAAACTTCCCTTCATATCTAGCAGGCCGTGTTCCCAATTTTCCGAAAATAGGGAACGGTTTGCACTCTCAGCCTGTGTCCTCTGGGCTCCAGTCTCCAGCATGCCTCACAGCTTTCCTGAAACATTTCACCCACACATTTATTCATTATATTCCTCCTAACGATGGAAGCTGGAGCTTCTGTAAGAGAAGATGTAACAGGAAAATAAACAACAGTAGAAAAATTTAAACCCATATTACTTTCCTCTTCTTCATCTATCTGGCTAAGATTGTTGTTTCTGCAGAAAACAGCTGAGACTATGACTGATTTAGACATTAAATTATGGATTTTCACTCTATCATTAAACTCCAAATACCTTTAAAAGTCCAAGTAAAGCTTTTCTGGTTACCTGGCCATTTGGTGAGGTAGAATAGAGGTAGTCAATAAGAATTAAAACATTTTCAGAATCTAAAGAGGGAAATGTTATGAACAAAGAGGAATCCGAGTGGGCGTAAATTCCTCGCCCTGCTACGCCAGTCGGATTATATCTCAGGCTTTCAGAGCAGGAAAAGGATGTTGCAGGCATAATGGCATGGAATATCAATCAGATAACTAAATCTAATTACAGTTAACTAGTTAACTCCTGCTACATGAAGGCAACTGGCCAAGTGCCACAACAGAAATGAGATTCAGAGGAACAATTTCTCAATACATCAAACAACTTCTTGTAAGGACTAGTTCAGATCAGACAAGAGGTTATGCTTGGCTAACTTTAAAAGACACAAGGTTTCTGTAAGAAGGAATGGTAGCTTAATCCCTCATTAGTGGTAACCACAAATTCAGCTCTCCTAGGGAAAGAATTGCATCAAAATGTCAGGACATGACTCTGAATTTTAGTAGATTTATATTCTGAGGGAGTGAGCCATTAATAAAAGATACTGTGGGTAAACAAAATGTCTCAATGGTGCAGCTGAAGGGAGCAGAGACATCGGTTCCTATCTTTCAAGTACTTATTTTAACACAGTTTGTGATACTCTGGTACTGTAAAAACCACAATTGTACTTCTTGCTTTTAGTACATCACAGTTAAGCCACACATGGTGTGAGACAGAGCTCTTTGAGGCATCCCAGACTGCAAATACCCTGAGCTGGGTGAATGCTCATTACGGAGATGGAGGAGAGGTGGAAAGAGGCTCCGAGGTGGGTCCCTGAGCTCCCACGTCACCATGGCCCTGGAGCACCATGCTGTGCCATTGCCCTAAGCTGACCTTGCCCCTGATGGTGCCTGAAACCCACCCAGAGCCCCCCTGGCCAAGGGAGTCATGAGGGGTGTGGGACAACAGCATGCTCAGAGGGCTGAGGGGGTGGGAGGTACCTGCAGGAGGTGCCATGACCCACTGTCCATGCCCTCCTGCACTCAGGGTGTGTGTACATGACTCTATGTGTTTGAGGGGGACTCTGCCCCTCTGCTCCACTCAGGTGAGACCTCACCTGGAATACTCTGGGGCTCCTGCACAGGACATGCACCTGTTGGAGCGATACAGACAAGGAACCAAGATGTTTGGAGGGTTGGAGCACTTTTGATATGAGGAAAGGCTGGGAGAATTGAGATTGTTCAGCCTGGAGAAGACTTTGGGATGACTGAATTGCAGCTATTACTATTACTATTCTTCCAATACAGAATCACAGAGACTGCTGAGTTGGAAGGGACCCACCAGGATCATCGAGTCGAACTCCTGGCCCTATAGAGGACACTCCAAGAATCCCAC
>VXBB01013369.1:0-26700 GCA_013399915.1 Illadopsis cleaveri | reverse complement strand
AAAAGCGGGGTAGTCATGGGTAAATTCTTCTCGGGGCTGGGATGTCGGAGAACTTTCCTGTGGCTCGGGGGGTTGTTCTTGGCTCCGGCCGGAGCCGGGGAGCGCTGCCCCAGCTGCGGGGCCGGGAGCGCTCCCGCAGCGCCTTACGGGCAGAAAAGTGAAGCCAACTTGCTGTAGCAAACCCATTTCTCGCTAAAATGAGGCTGGCTCGCAGCCCGCGATTCATATGCGAGTGCTATTGCCAGAATTTTTCAATAAACGTAAATTGCGGTCGAGAGAGTTCGGGTCAAGCACTTTGCTGGGTAGAGCAGGCACGAAGCCTTGGGAGTAATTCCCCTCCGTGCTGCCTGTGAGTCTTTTCTGGCTGCATTGTGGAATTTGTCTCGAAGTTTTTTTCCCTATCTCATAAGTTTCTCTCTCAAAAGTTTAAATTTTTTTGGAGATGATCAAGGAATGCCCTTGATCCGTCAGTGTACTTTAGTAATCCATTTTTTCCCCTTCTTTCTGCAAACAAGCATTTTTAACACTTATTTTTTTAACCTCTTTTTGTTCTTTCTGTATATATTTCTTGGGGTTTTTTCCCCGCCCAGTCCCTGCTCTGAGTAGGGCAGCCTACATACTGTGCTGGGGGACTGGGAAATGCTTCTCTGCCTGTCGCTGGGATGTGTCAGTGTTTGGTTCTCAGCAGCAGCACAGGAAGTGTCACCATCCTGACAAAGAGTCATAAAATATGTTGAAGATTTGTTACTAAAAGTGGATCAAAAATGTGCTAATTTTATGTTGTCCTTGGAAGAAATGATAAGTCAGTTCTGACAGAAATACATCCATATATATATAGCTTTTCAAGGCCCCTGTTGGGTCTTAAAAAAGGTTGTCAAGTAATTGTGAAGGATTTCCTGTGGAATTGCTAGCGTGGTACCACGCACAGACTAATTGTAAGAGAAAATTGAAAATGGCTTCCTACGTCTGACAGATGGTTTTAAAAATTTCTTTTTCAGGTTTGAGTTGATCTCACTAAACTGCAACCATGGTGCAGAAGTACCAGTCCCCCGTGCGGGTGTATAAACACCCTTTTGAGTTAATTATGGCTGTAAGTATTCATTTTTGCTGTGATTTCCTTCTTGATAGTTCCTTGTGTTGCTGAGGACTTGCTGGGCTTTGTTTGGTAGGTACTGTAGAATATACAAAGCTGAAAATAAAATGCATACTGTGAGAGCTGTGTGCTTCAATGATCTCTTCTCTGCCCAGAGTGGGTTTTTAAACATAATTTACTCTTCTTTTCTGCTAAAGTTTAGATAGTGTTTACAGATGTATTTGAAAGTTAGAGCAAAAGTAGGATTGAAGTACTGGAAGTTGGTTAGTGGGGGCACACTCTTCTATAATGGGAGGGAATGTCATGTATGCTGATTAAAACATTGCTATGGTTGTGTTTTCATCACTGTAGAGTTTACAGGATTAGAGAGCACAGAGGGAGCCATGAAAGCAAGGATATGCCTGAATGAAAACGGAGAAAGGACACTGAAAACAATTTGAGGGAAGGGAAGAGAAAGCATGGTAGGGAGGCCAGAGAGATGAACAAAAAGCCTTTTGGGTGCATGGTGCTAATTGGTGTGATAGTGGTACAAATAGTAATGAAAAGAATGAAATTTAATTAGGTTCCCTTTTTTTACTCTCTCTCCTCCTCTCCCTCCCTTTTCTTTCCTTTTAGAAAACAGAGTGGAAGTAGGTATTTGACATTTTAAAGTATATTCAATTGAAACCACAGCTGTGGGGCTCTTATGAGTTAGAAGGGGCAATTAAGGAGCTTTTCCCTGATAAAAACAGTGAAAAGTGAACCGTAATCTACATAATAATTGTTTGATTTCACTTGCTGAAAATACTGTGTTTAATGGCTTCGGAGGAGAGTTTTAATAGTGCTCATAGTGTAAATATTTAGATAGATCACGTGGTTTGGAGTGCAGGGTTCCTTACAGAAGTGATTCTTTGCAGTCACAGGGCAAAAAAGGATTAGATCACTCTGCAGGGAATACTTGCTTTTCTTTTTATCTCATTCCTAAGGCTGCCTCCAGTGTTACACATTAGGTCTTGCTCTTGCAGACACTTCAAGGCAGAGTTGTTATTTTGCTGAGCAGTGAAGAAGCCAACTGTGATGTGTGTAAGGTCTTTTATGACTTCAGTAACTCTGACAGCTGGGCTTCAGGTGATCTCTCAGTGAAATTTGATGGTGTCTGTAACTTTAGCCTTCAGGGAGGTTATACTGGCTCTTAGATCAATCAGCCAAAATTAATTTCTTAAATTAAATTCCCAGGCTGTTTGCTAAACTGATGAGTCTTTACCTTGCTGCTGAATTGAAGGCAAAAATTCCTCCCCTGAGTTATTTCTTCAAGGATATTTTGAGTCAAAATGCTGACATCAAAATTGTCCACAACGCTTTGCTGGGTGTAATTAAAAACACTTCTAACTATTAGTATTAGCTGAGTGTTCTCAAATTGTTCTATATCTTGGGGGTAATATCTGAGGAATAATATTTAACAAATATAAAGCCTTCCCTTACATTAAAGCTTTTCTTTAGAAAGCAAGAGGCTGTAGTAGGTGTGCAACTGGGTTGCAAATAATACTTAAAAATTAAAAGTGAACTGAGAGGAGAAGGATGCCTATCAAAAGAAACAGCCAAACAGGATCCTTTCTGAGACTGGAAGTTTAGCTGAGCAATAATACATCTGATTCATTTAGTCTGTGTCAGAACAGTGGGTTATCACTTGTACTTGTTCAGGATGTGAGTGCTGGATGAACATCCTCTCCCTGCCTTGTTGCTGCTGTTACTGATTTTTAAAACTTGTAAAATTCCTGCTGGTGATCCATCAAAACTGTCCATGCGTTTTCTGAGGTGTGTAGAGGAGTCCCTGAGCCAAATTCTGTGAGGAATATAAACAGTATATGCAAGCTCCATGCTTCTTGTTACTGTTTTGTTACTGTTTCCCCTTGGTTGAACAGTGAGTCCATAAGTTGATGAAGTATTTCTGGAAGGAATACTTGTGTCAAGTTCTATGCTTGCTAAAGTAGAAGCACTGTGTTGCATGTTCTCAACCAAAAAAGTGCTATAATGTTATTTTAACAGTGTCAGCAGCTCCTCTGAAACCAGGAACAGCCTGGGGTATACCAGGCTTGGATTTAAAGCACCCGATAAATGACTTGTGTTGTGTTTGATTTTCCTCTGTCCCTCTCTTTTATTTGCACCAAGCCCTTGAGAGAATTAGGTTTAAACCCACACCCAGAGATACTCATCTGTCAGTAAAAAATCTCTGGAGAAAACTTTGGTCAGTGTGGCAGCAATGTTCTGTGTACTGAATTGTCTTAACAAAAATCACTGTTTCTAGCCTGCCTCTTGTGTGAGATCTCATCTTTGTGTTCAGGTGCTGAGTACTTTTAAAATTTTTATTTGGCCGATTGTCCTCTCTTCCCTGGGTGTTCTGTGGAACTCCAGAGGTGATTCTTTCTCTGGAGCAGTAATGAAGTTCACCAGTGTCAATGAAGCCCTTGTGCACTGGGAAGATTCCCTGGATGATACGTGTTGCAATTTCAAATTGGAACTCATAAAGTCAAACTAAAATTTAGCCTTCAGATAGAGAAATCAACATTAATTCTTCTTTTCTAGAAGCCACTGAATGAATGCAACCCTTTTTTTAGGTCATTCACTGTGCAAACTTCCGAGTTGCCCACTTCCCCTTCCTGGATTTCCAAGAGGTGCTTGAGGGAGAATGGAGCACAATCAGCATTCAATTCATGCAGCTCTAGTGTGTTCCCAGGGAACTTTGCTCTCTGGGAAGGGTGACTGCAGCTCTATATTAAGACAAAAAACTGAATTAAATTCCACTTTGATCTAAGCCAAGATTGTCAAGACAAAAGTGTTTTGCAGGCAATTATGATAGAAAGACTTCTAAAATAGACAAGAGTCAAAATTCTTTTCCTGAGTTGAATTCATGTTGAAAATAAGTTTCTCTGTTATGCTTCCTCTACTGACATCTAAAACTCATCTGTTGAACCCTAATATATCTCTATGACAATATCCTTAAGGCATGACCCTCTATCTCCCAGCTGGGAATTGGTGAGGTGCTGAGGCTGGGAGGGAGTGGTGACATCCATTCCTTCAAAGCTTCCTACCTTCCCTCATCATTAAAGTCCAGCTGTGTAAAACCTAATACAAGCTACTTCCCTTGAAGATTTCCTTTTACTGGCAAATTATGTGGTTCCAGCTAATGTTTAAGGTGCAAATCTTTTAATGAAACTATTTCCTAAACTTGAAGAGATTCTAGAATCATAGGCTAGCAATTACCCCACTTTAGTCTGACACACCCAACACAGGCCGGATGATTTCACCACATAGTTTCCAAAGGTGACATGATGTTTCTTGGCTGCCCTGTGGAATATCTGTCATAATTAACTTCTTGGAATCTCTGTGTGTTAGTGGATATGTATTTAAAAAAGCACCCAGAGCAGCAGCTTGCACAGCTGTTCAGGACACTGAATAGAATCTCGCTTCTCCTCCTGTTCAGCCTTTACGTAATGCTGGGAGCAGCTGAAATGTGGAAAAATGGCTGTTTACTTAGACTCACTTGTCAAGTTACCAAGGTTAAATATACTGGAGAAAAACTGAGAAGCTGCTTTTAGAAAACTTCTAAAGATTACAGATTCAATTTTTTTTATATTAGCTTAAAGAGGTTTACATTTAAAGTAATACAGGGACTTTGCTGAATAAGTAGTTCTTAATATTAAAAGGCAGTTAAGAACTTGAATCTTCCTTAACACACATGAAGCTAAAATTAACTTTGGAGATTTGCAGCTCATTTTCAGTCTCACATACTTTAGATAATTCCCCTTGAGTTTAATTTCCAAAGTAAATTTAAATAATGAATAATCAGTTGCAATGGCATTTCAAGGGTGGAATTTATGCAAATGGAAAATAAATAAGATGTTTGAAAAAGCACACATTGGATTGAACCATCGACCAGCGGGATTTTTCTTTTTAAGTTTCTGAAAGCTCTGTGGAAAATGTATTGCTCTTCAGCCCATTTAGAAGATGTCCTATTTGCAGTCACCCATTACTTAGTTTCAGAAATAATGTGAATTTTAAAAAAATCGATCTCACATTTTGCCTCTGTTCTGATGGAATATCTGAAGTATCTCAAGCATGAATCTTTCCTAGCAAGTATAATGTGTAGTGCCTTTGATTATATTATCATTTTAATGGTTCAAATTTGCTTCTTTTGGACATCAGGCTGACTGAGTCTCTTTAGCTTTATAGATCTAAAAAATAGTTCTTAAGGTATATCTCATGAATTAAAGTATTCCTAAATTACAGGTAAGTAGTAACATTGCAAATGGGATAAATACGCTTCAGTGATAAGAGTAGATTAGAAAAAATATTATCTGTTTTTGCAGATTGACAAATCAAAGTATAATCCCTTGATCTAGATTGTAATGAGCTTTCTGATCAGCAGTACATTATTATTTCACTAGAAAAGTTATTACTCTAAATAGTAATTTAAAAAAAATTTCAAACTGCATCAAGGTAAGTGCCCCACCTGCTCATAAATACTCGCCGTTTTCATTCCTTCCAGTCTCATTTTGTTTTCCTGGAAAAAAATGCATTTCACACATCATGTGAAGAGGGGCTGAGAGGCTGGTGAGAAAAAGGAAGCTCTTCTGCAAGTGCTTTTGAAAGCACAAAGTAGGCTTTAAATATTTAGAGAAGTATTTTATTCCCCTGATGCAGTGTGCTTTGCTGAGAATTCGTCTTGGATATTTAAATCCTGGGGAAGGGAATAAACTTGAGTTGTCTGCTCCCAAAACCTCTGAGCTGTTTTCCCTTCTGTTGTAGAGCTCCCAGAGTCTCATCTGCTTTACTTCCTGTCTCTGTTGAAAACTTAGCCTTATTTGCTGTTGGAAATGTGTTGGCAAAGCTATGGTGGAGCAGAGCCTTGTGTGGAATTTCTGAATTTATATTAAATGCCTGCAGTTTCACTGCGGGTTGATGGTGGTGGTGGTTCCTGTGTTAGCACACGGTTTAAGAACAAATGATTATTTGGCCACTTGTTTGGAATGAGCTGTGGGTAACAAATTTGAGAGTTCACTTCAGCACTAGGGAAAAGTATTGACTTAGCAGCCTGCTAACAGTGCAGTTTATGTGTTATTTTATGTTATTTCGTGACCTGCTTAGCTATTTCCATGCTTGGTTTCCTGGTCCTGTGGGTTTGTTTTGGTGTTGGTTGTTTTGGTGTTGGTTGTTTTGGGTGTGGTGTTTTTTTGTTTGTTTGGTTGGTTTTTTGGTTGGTTTTTTTTTTCTTTGGTTTTGGTTTTGGATTTTTTTGGGCAAGCACATGACCTGACTATAGCTGACAGCTGCAGTTCTCTTGTTCGCTGAAAGCTTTGAGTCAGTTTTTAACAAGTCCTTTGCACTTTAAAAGCTAAGCCACCACTACTGTCACACTCTGAAAGGTGTCAGAAGAAGGAAAATATGTATCAAAACAGTTCCTGTGTTCTGTTCTGAAAGCACTCCAAGCTTTTCACTCTTTGCAGGTGTTTTAGCTCTGGTGTGAAGTGCTGCTCCAGGATCTGTTGATCCAGCGAAGGGATGGTGCCTTTGAGTTAAAACTCTTAAATGTGTGGGGATGTGGCAGGAAAGAAGTGGTTACACATCCTGCAGACTCCTGGGCTCTCAGGGTTCTACAGTTACAGCCTGGAGAAGGTATAACATCATGCTCCTGGTCTAATGTGCGCTTAGACAGTAAGAAACGTGTAAAAACCTTCAAAACTTTGCAGGAAAGAGATGGGTGATTTTTTTTGGGATTGATTAAAAAAGCATATCCAGTGAGAAGCCAGAGGTTGCTTAGAGATTAGAATGAGGTGTTTCCATATTTCTTGGGCGATCTGTGCTGCCCGAGGACTTCCCACAAAGCACATTCAGTCAGAGTCCAGAATCTGGAACCCAGAATTGAGGGGTATTTGTTGTAACCAGGATTGCTTTTGCTTTGAACCATGTTTGGAGTCAGTATGTTCCTGGCGGGGGGCCAACAATGGAATCTTTAAACTGTTGCATTCTGAATGTAGAACGAATCTTCTGAGAATATGCAAGGAAAGCTGTTAATTAGCTCAAGTTGAAATTAATTACAGGTTGGTCTTAAATGGTCTATTTCCTTTTCTCCCAAGTGAATTAGTCTTCATGTAGTTTTTCATGTAGTTTAAAAATACTGTGCATGTATTCTAAGTGAAGAACTAGGATGTTAAGCTGAATTATTCAACACTTTATTTCATTTTTGAGATAGAGTTAAGACAGGTCAGGTTAGCAGCTCATGCAAAATGTTAAGTAAGGCATGGTACAGGTAGTTTAATAATTTGACTTTCTCACAGTCAAACTGCAGCTGGTTTCAGCCATCAGCAGTCAGTCAGTGGTGTTTGAGATCAGAGCCCTGCCAGGGCCCCACGCTGGTGGCAGCATGGCTGGAAGGGCTGCCTGGCATCCCCCGGGCTCCACTGCAGCCTGGGGCAGCACTGCCAAACCTGTACAAGCCAGCAGTGAGCCATCACAATTGGAGATCAGCTCTCAAGCTCTTGCCTTTTTTCTGCACAGCTTTTGCTGGAGTCATGCTGATTGCAGCCCAGTCCACAGAGGTTTTCAGCTCGTGGTTCACGGCCTCTGTCTTCTCAGGGTCACAGAAATATCACCACTATGTGGTTTCCATTGTAGCTGAGCTGATGCACCAGGCTGCTGCTCTTGCTTTCTTGCAAAGACACGTTCATCAGCAAGCCAGCCTGGGGGCACAGGCCGGGCCAGAGCTGCCTTGGGAAAAAGGAAGATAAATTCCTTGTCAGCCCAATTTCCTCGCTGGGCCCCCTTAAGGCTGCTGAGCACCCCTGTGGGAGCAGGTGCTGGTCCCCCCCATGCTGTGGGTGAGCTGCTGGCAGCTGCCTGCAGGAAAGAGGAGTCAGCAGGGCATCTGTCACTGGGCTTGCACTCTGAGAGCCCTCGATCCTGTTGGGAAATAATTAAGGATCTGCAGTTTGAAAAATGCAGAAGCCGCTTGCCCTAACAGTAAATGAAGGGGCCATTAGAAACCTGATTCAGCAGTCTTCAGGTATTATTTAGCAGTGCAAAGTACTTGCAAATTGCACTTAATGGCTCGGAGTTATGGATTCTGTGAGTTGCTCTGGCGTAAAGGGGGCTCTCTCCTTGCTTCAGAAAAATGAAAATTAAAAATTTCCGTGTTGTGTGCTGGAACATAATCACACGTGGATGGACTGGCTGCCTGTCTTGCTTGTATAAAACTTCACATTTGAGCATTTTTTATCTTGGGCTTCTCTTGAGTTTTACTTTATTATAATTAGTTTTGGGTTCTATATATCAGCAAATTTGAAAATAAAAATATCACTGGGCTACCAGCTTTAACTCTGGAGACAGCAGAGGGATCGTGGGAGGGAGCAAAGAGAAGCTACTCTTTTGCATTAAAAAAGAATTTTTATTTAAACGGTTTTATTTCTTAATTATACATGTTTGGGCTCCATTAAATTACTGTTCCAAGGTTCTGTCATGGTGAGATTGATGAAGTTAAATATCTTGATCTGTGGGATTACGGATTACTGGATAATTACAACTGTTTTCATTTTGTTGGTATTTATGCTCTCATAACTTGAGTACGGATGCCTTTTGGAATATATGCAGATCCATTTGTGCAGGAGTTGAAAGCTACACTGCAAACCTCAGCATCTCAGCCTGTCTGATAACTTTCTGCCGTGCCTACTGCTACTGTAATATCGGATCATATCGCTGTGACAATAACAGATCTCATTTTGTGAAAATGAGTATTTCCCTGGTGATGGTCAGGGTGGTGATGTGCCATTTAGAGTTGTTTATGCCACAACAGAAGGGAGCAGCCTCCTGATGAGAGCACTTCCTTTCTTGCATGCATTGTGTCCCTTCATTTAGTGTAAAATTCAAATGCCACAGACATTCCGTCCAGTTCAGGCATCCCAGGCAGCAGGAGCCTTTCCAGAGGATGGTCTTTTCAGGCTATTTCATTCAATGTGTAAATTATACTGTATAATTGGCAAAACTCTCTTTGCTATGCAATTCATTGGCTTGTAGATAAGTTCTTCATTACTGAATTCAAGGCTCTATGAAATTACTTATTTCTATTGAAGTGTTTCATGGTGTGTGTGGTGCAGCCACTGAAGTTGTAATGAACAGGATTTAAAGCAATTTCACTTGGACTTGTTTGTTCTGAGTTGACTAAACTGATTCATGCTTTTGTTTGCCTTTCTTTGCTGTAAAGGAGGGTGAAGAACAAAGAAGTGATTGTCTATAATCTATGAGTTTAATTTCATTTGAGAAGAGAATCAAATGACTCTTGACTGTTTGGTTTTTATTATTATTATTGGCTTATTTTTTGAAGCTAGGTTGTGTTTTCTGTGTGTGTTTTATTGGGGAGCAGATGC
Organism: Illadopsis cleaveri; assembly: GCA_013399915.1. Taxonomy (NCBI): domain Eukaryota; kingdom Metazoa; phylum Chordata; class Aves; order Passeriformes; family Timaliidae; genus Illadopsis; species Illadopsis cleaveri. Next base: position 17,211 of record VXBB01013369.1, on the reverse strand, counting down.
AGGGGTGCAGAAGTTGTACCTGGCCAGTGATGGATCTTGCAGTGGTATTACCTGGTTATTGATATCTGGGTGATGAATTTGGATTTTTGTTCTGTCTCTTAATGAGAAGCACAGGACCAGATTGCACCATGAGGCCTCTCTAGCTAGTGCTGCCTTTCAGGCAGTGGCCAAGGGCAGTATCTGCTTCCAGCAGGGAGGATAAGAATGAGATAAACATATGGTAACACTCTCTTAGGATACTCTCTCATCCTCCAGCAATGTGTCTTGACAGCCCTTCTGGTCCAGAATGTGCCGTTGTCAGGAATAACATCTCATGTGCTTGATTTCTTGTGCTCCCAATTCCTTTCTGGAGCCCATGAACTCTGTGCTGACACCCTCCAGCAGGAGCTGGTGCTTCATGACACGCTGTGTCAAGAGATGGATCCTTTCCCTTGTGCCTGGCAGAGCTTGCTCAGCCTCACGCCTCCTGCTCCTTGTGTCAGCAGAGGCAGCACAGCCTGGCTCAGGCTCTCTGTGCTGCCTGCCCTCTGAGATCTGGCAGGAACCTCCCTCAGGTCTTAAATGACTCATTTTCATGGTGATGGTTGGTCTTAGTTCAGTAGTTTGATTTCACATGAGGAACTGCTGCTCTGTCCTCTTGGTTTTCCACCATCAGTTTTTTACCTTTTTGAGGGTCTCCTGATACTTCAGACATGGATGTATTTTTTTGTTACACTTCCTAGCTTGAGGTAAAAAGTGTGCAGGCTCCAGACCCTATCATGCTGCATTCTGATGACGTTCCATTGACATTAGATGAGACTTCAAATGATGTACTTAAAACTTTTTAATTGGTTTGCTTGACAGAATATGGCTGCTCTGCACCTGGAAGTTGGTATTTTCCTGGTCCAAAAGCCAAACCAAGGCCTTGCTATTTATCTTGAATTTTGTGTTCTTCTGTTGAAGTTCACTGTACTAATGATAGTCTTGGAAGAGTGAAATCACTGGCACAGTGCTTAGAGCCCAATTGCCTCTGGGCCAAATAAAAACCTGGCGAGTGAAGTCTGAGGCAATGAAGTCAAACCTGTTCCACTGAACCTTCATGGAGGGGGGAAAAAGTCTGGAGACTTTTTTTTCTTGTGGTAGTACAAGTCTTTAACCTCTCAGGCAATGGTTTAATGAAGAATTCTGAGCCCACACTGTAGCAGTGCTGTAGTCAGCCTGTCCTCCTCCACTCATAAATTAGATTTTGTCTGGGCACTAATAATTTTGTTTAAAATAGGCTAACATATTCCAGATGTTAAACATGTTGTAACAGACCTTCTTATTGAAAGTGTCTGTGATTCTAAGACCAAACAAGTGACGAATACTAATTATAGGACTCACAAAAGTGAGACTTAAGCGTGGTACAATAGAGCAGCAAGGAATATTTGACTGTTCTAAAAATAGATCCTCAGTGGACACAGTGGGATTGCAGCAGAATTTTAAAAAACTGACTGCAGAAGAACCAGACACGCAGTTTGTTAACTGGAAAAGGAGAAGGGGAAGCCAAGCACCAAATTCTGCTTTCAGTGTGACAATACCCTGTGCCTGTGAAATGCCTGTTGGCAACACAGAGCGTGCTTGTGATTGTTCAGCTACTCTGAGACAAGGAATGGTAATTAGAAGAAACGGTAGGGCAAGCTTAATGATTTACTGTTGATTTGATGTGTGTCTCTTAAAAAATTCACAGGAAGATATGTTCCTGTGTTATGTAAAGGGCTATGTATTGCCAGTGTTGCAGAGAAATAGGAAGTGCTTGGGAATAGCTCACATTCCTCAGTAATCACATGTCGGTCTCCAGGCATTTAAGCTTTCCCTGGCCTGTCGCCAGCCTTTGCTGTGATGCTCTTTTGGAGGTCAGCCTCTTCTCCAGAGTATTTTAACCTTGAGCCAAAACAGTCGTGTCCTGTGCAATTGGGGTCAGAAGCCAAGTTTCCTCTCGTAGGAGCTACTGAAGTTGACTTTAATTGCAGGGCACATTCTGTCAAACAAAGTGTTGTGCCCGGAGCTACGTGGCTTCTGGGCCAGACTGATTTCCATCTGTCTTGCTTGGAACGCGGGCAGGGCAGGCGTTTTTCTCTGAATATAGAATAGTGTTGCAAATGCCTTTGATACAAACAAGTTACAGTGACATTCCAAGTCCGGCATTGGTGTTGCCCCCACGAGGCCAGGTGAGATCTGTGTATGCTGAAGAACAACTTGGAGCAGCACAGCTGTAAAGTCTGTCCTTGGTGTTCCACTTTCAGTCTAGACCAGAGCAATGTCAGTTGTTTTCTAACCAGCAATTTGATCTTGCTCTCAGTCATAAGCCAGCCTAACCTGAATGATCAGGCTTTCCTACCTTACTCCAAAGGAAAGGAAGATTAAAATTATTTGCATTCAGCATGGTTGTTGGGTTTTCTGTCCTTAACCTTTTGTTTTTCTTGAGGAAGGAGTGGTACTTGCCCAACTTCTCTATTCCAGCTTCTCATTTTAGAGATTCGTGTCTCAAGATTGTGCAGAGGCTGCAGTTGAAGCCTGGCTTGCTCACTCTTTAGTGGAGTGGCACTTGGGTGCTTGGGCTCTCCGGACTTCCCAAAGGGAGGATGAGAATTAATGATTCTCCTGTGTGTGCCTGGAAGGCAAAGCAGGTGTAACTCAAACTCCTACACAGGCTGTCCACTTTCTCCTCCCTGAAATTAAGGTATCCTCTGAAGATGGACATTTAGGCTCCCATACAAGAATCAATTATTACACAATTCCACCTGTGCAAATTTATTTAAGCAAACCACAGATGACTCAGATCTGTTTTAAAGTAACCACTCTTCAAATTAAAGTTATGTTGAGGCATGTCTTTGCTTATTGAAGATCACCTTTTACAGAGAGAAGATGGAATGTTAGCTCTTGTCTTCAGGTCGCTTCCTTTATCCCCAATTTGTTCTACCTGCTGATTTGGTGTACCTTTTGCCATCAAAACTTTGAATAGAATTGCATTAATCATCAAAGATTTAATTTTTATCTGGAAGAAGATGGAATATCTGTGTGTATCAGAGTGGTTCTTAAGTAGTTATGAGCCAGATCCCTTCCAGTGTCATTCCATGTAACATCAGGCCACTGTAATTTTGCTGGTAAAACTTCTCTCTGAGCACTTTTCTGAAATGAAAATGCCCAGATGTTGCATGGGAAGGGTGCACTGAGGGGGATAGAGTAGTGATCTGTGTAGAAAGAGCCTGCATGGGTGGATTGACTGGTGACAGCCCTGATAAGAGTTGAGATGTTCTGTGTCTGCCTGATAAGAGTTGAGATGTTCTGTGTCTGGCTGTTTCTTTCTGGTTCTTTGCTTGCTTTGGTAAGTTGGTGACCACAGCTGAATAACTCAACAGTGAACTACCAGTAAAATTCCACTTATCTAGAAGATTGTTTCATAACCTGTTCTGAACCTCCTGCTTTATTTATAAGGCTTAAATTATTTAAATTAAATATTAAAGTATTAAAGTAATTTTATGCATGCTTGAATACCCTGAACACCGAGGCTGCGATTCCTTAGCCCTGTAGCCAACACATTTATGCTGCCATACAGAGGAAGTTTGCTGCAGACTTTCCTGTCCTCCAGAAACTTATTTTTTTTGCTCCTGCTTTTTGACTTTTCTTCCATCCCCTTCCTTGCTTTTGGTTTTGGGCAGTCTTAAGTGAATCTATGCTTTTTTTAGTATAACTCAGATTTGTCAAGCATGCTTAATGAACATATATTGTCAAGTATTCCCTGGATAAGCTGAGAGTTTTTTAGTTATTTAGTTGTAGGTGCTGTCTAACTGGAGCATTCTTTCAATAAGCTGTCTGTGAAATCCTTTTGATTTCTGGTTTGTGTACTGGTAGAAAAACAAACACTTCTTTGCTTGGCGTTTACTTTGCAGAGAATGTAATCTAAAACTCTGAAGTGCGTGTAAACTTTTTAAATCGCTACAAGGATTTTTTTTTCCCTGAAATTGTTACTATCTTTTTGATAGTAGGCAGGGTTTGATGTCTATTGTAACTTAGCAGCAATAGAAAATTAGTTTTAAATCCTGTTCATGAAAGTGATACTAATATGCATAATCCTATCCAGTTGATTCTTAGCCTGAATTTCTTTAAAGAATTCTGTGCAACAGCTACCAGAGGTGAATTTGTTGCAGTGTCCTTTGATTGACAACTGAGATAATGTCCCAAAGTCCATGTGGTTTGGGGTCATGTTTTGTGCAGTAAGAATGTTTTGGTTTCAGTTGGACTCGTGATGCTTTCTCTGTGTGATGACCTCAAAGGAAAGGAGCCTAAAGACAAACTAAAATGGTCACCAAAGTTTGGGAAGATGGTGTGGATGCCGTGCTGAGCTTCCTTGGAGATCTCTCTGGTTTCAGTGACATTTTGCCATGACCTGGAGGATGTAATGAGCAGTGTGGTATTTTCAGGGGTGGACTGGGCAGTGCTGGGTTAATGGTTGGACTCAATGGTCTTAACAGTCTTTTCCAACCAGAATGAGTTTATGATTCCAAATGCATTCCACCTCATGGACTCAAAGCCAGGTAACAAGAACTGGCCTGCAGGGTTGCCTTTAGGACTGTTTAAGATGCCAAGCTATGCATGTGATCTGGATTTGTAATGTAATTAAAGCAAATAAGTGATCAACACTGTAACCATGGAAATGCTGCCTGAACCACAGAGAGGAACAGAAATGCCAGGATTTTTGTGTTGATGCAGTTGTTTTTGCATGGAGGTGCTTTGTAGCAGTTTAACACATGAAAGGTGCTGCTATCAGAAATCCAAGGTGGTGTGTGATGTGCTGTGTCGAGCTGCAGTTTCCTTTATAACACCATGTCAGTGGTATTTCATGATTTTTGTGATTGGCTGTGTGTATCAACTATGGTTGTGCCTGAAATTTAACATGAAGCTGTTCCTTTTGCACTGCAGAAGACTTGGAAGAGATTAAATAGGTGTGAAGTAGCCTGGATTCTGTCTGCAGAGCTGTGTGTAGATAAAGCTCTGTTCTGTCTCTGTTCTGAAAGGTTGTTTTGCTTCCTCATGCACATCCCTGGTGTTCTGGATGAGTGGTGGTAAGTGCTGTTTGAAGCCAGGAAGAGAAAAATTGTCTCTAAATTTTTATGATCTCAGAGTAACTTAGTGGAGCCAAAGCACAAGAATAACTTCTCTGCTGTTTCCTGTCTCCATAGAGATTTTTAATTTACTGAATCAAAGCCCTTCATACAAGATCACAAAGCAGTTATTGAATTTGGGTTTGGTCTGTATACTGGGTTATTTCGTAGTGGTTATGGGCAATGTCCTCATTGTTTTCAAGAATTTGCAGAATGGATGTGAAGCTGGGAGGTTTCTTGCTGTGCTTTTAGGATTTGAGCAGCAAATTGCCTTCCTGGCATGTGGCAGGGCTGTTAACCTATTTGGTAGAACAAATAGGTATTGTTTGTTCAGTGCTGACATCTGCTGAAGACAAGATCACTTTAACAGGTAGAGTCTATTTGAAATGTGCAAGCAACTTCACTGGGTGTTTACTTAACTTGAAAGGACTGTGGGCTTCTAATACAGCTAAATGTAAAAATGGACAGAGCAGTCTTGCCCTCTTCTTTTTATATAGGAAGTAATAAAATCTGAGGCGTTATATAGTTAAGCTAGGGGTGAATTTAAATGTATTGGAATAAATCTGCTTATCCTTTCTTTACAGACTTTTGCAAGGCACAAGTGGGTTGTTCATAGCAGTGTAGAGCCTGAAATCCTTTTCAGTGAAACCTGACTAAATCAAGAGAACTCCTTAAACAAGTATAGGCACCAAGAGAGGACAAGGACGAGTGGGGATTATGCTCTTCTGTACACTTAATAAAACCTTTTCTTCCATGCAGGACTCTTGAGTGACAGAGGAGCTGTTGAGGGCAGGAATTAATGGCTTTGGTAAATGCCAGGAAAAAAAAAATATTTTCTTATTCACCTCTGCTTACAGATGGCTTCATTTTCCTCAACTCCTGCTTTCATAGAGAATTTCTTAGGAATTTCACTTCTATTTCATAGAAGGAGAGGTGAGCTGAGGAAGCTGTTTGCTGGCTGCTAAGTCAGTTATGCTTTCAGATGCTTTCTTGAGACAAGGATACTGAAAGAACAAGTCCTTGTATCACTTCATGATTGAACAAGGCCCAGGGAAGCTCTGGTGGTATTAATGAAAAGCTTTCTGCAGTGACCTTCAGTGTTTGTAGCCTGTAAGGGCAGCCTAGGGCACGGGTTATTTAACAGCTGTGGATGTTGGAAGCCCAGGCAGTGCCTGGAGACTGTGCAGGGCCCTGTAATGTCTGGGAGGTCAGGACTTATCCAGTGTGGGAATTCTCTCCTGGATCTTCTGAGAAGAAGAGATGTAGACCTGGGCTGTATGTTTGAGCACTACTTCAGTGCAGTATCATAAATAAAGCATTGGAAGAATCTGAATATCATGCTGCAGTAAGTTTTTGAACCACTGACAATTTCTCTTCCCAGATACTCTACCTGAAAGCTCTGATCTCTGCCTTGGAGAACATCCAAGGCTGTTTTTCAAGACTGCTCCTCTTGCTGTTTGAGAAATAATTAACCTTCAGTTACAACTCATGAACAACATCTGTGCAAAGTAGATTCTTGTTAGTACTTGTCTGATTTGTATAATAATGTGTTTGTGTGGTCTATTAACAAAAAAAAAAAAGATAAACCCCGGAACTTCAAAAACAAAGAAGCCATTGTATTTGTAGTCCAAGGATTTGATGCATAATTATATAAAACACAGCATCTTTATGAAAATTTTAGGCTAACTCCATTGTTTATAAACTTTAAGGTGGGATTGTACTTTTGCAAAGTAGAAGGAGTTGGGCCATTTTGGACAATTACTTGGGAATGCTTTGCTTTGGAAGACTGGATATGAACAGTACTGTAAACTTACACTCTTGATGCACTAAAGATCATTTAATTAGAAAGTTCCAGGTCACTTCTTATACTCCTGTTTACTACAGGAACTTTTAGTCTCTAAAATGGAGCAGAATGTTTGTCTTACGGATATTGACTTGTCCTATTGATTTTTTGGTGCAACTTACAGAAGGGTTATTTATTTTATCTTGGATACACTTAATAGCCATCATTAATACTTAGATTGCCAATTCTCATTGTACCAGGGAACAGAGAGTGAAGACAATCTATTGTGTTTCTGAATGACTCCTGCCACTCCAAGGTAAAACGCTTTTTTGGACTGTAATGGAGGGAGGATACAAGAGAGACAAAATAAGGTCAGGATGCAGTTGTAGGGAAGTGTGATGGGGAGAAAGGAGAATTGTGCCATTTTTTTTCCCTGTAGCTTAGAGTAAGGGGCCACTCACATTTGCCAGGTGAACATCAGCTCTCCTCTTGGGAATCCTTGGGAATGCAGCCGTGCCCTCAGAGCTGCCTGCACAGCTGGATGGAGCCAGCTCTGCTCCTCACACCCTGCCCCAGTACAGCTCTGCTTGGAAAGGCAGGATTTTCCTCTCTTCTGTGGAATTCTGCTCTGCATGGAGTGGAAGAGCTTTTTCCTGTTGCAAGATGAATGTATTTAGAAAAAGGTATATTTGAACGTGGGGCATTGTGATTTAGTTTTTTTTAACAAACCAAGATGAAACAGAGCCTTCCTTTTTAATGAATGCTTGCTGCCTGCTTCATTTGTCTTAATTCTTAAAATCTCTGCAGTAGCTCTCTTTCAGGTGAAGGGTTATAATTTTTAATTCAAATTGCTTCCACACAAGGTATTTCCTGATGAACTTTCTAATTGCTTAATCCAGTTCAGTGATAAATTGTTAAGCAAACATTTTGTTTGTTGATCTTGCTCTGATAACCAGCAGGTTCACCATTGGTGAATCTTGCTGGAAAAGCTATAATGTATTTGTTCTAGTTCTATTTGAACACTTTCAAACACTTTTTAAAAGTAGAAATTGCAATGGAAGGCTTAAACTCTTATTTTTTTTTTCTTTTAAAGTAAGTCGTATTGTTCTTTACACTCTGACTAGTCATATTTTGTTGGCATAGACTGTGCTAAGATTTTCAGAGAAGTCAGAGGACTGTTAAACAACCTCATATGTGTCAAAGACCAGAAGTGGTACACAAAGGAAATTTTTGCTTTGCTGATACACAGCCATTCACTGACAGGCCTGACCCTGCCTCTCCTGCTGGGTTGTCTGTAGTCCCCACAAGCCTCAGCTGTGGTCTGTGTAACTAAAGCCTTCTCCATCTTTTCCGGAGAGACTTCTAGAACTGAGTGCCTGCCAAGCAGCCTTTGTTTCCCAGCAATAAGAGTGTAACTCCTCTCTTTGTAAATGAGAACATTTAATGAAGTGAAAACACTGCCGAGAGAAAAACCACTTAAGCCTCCTGAGCAAGGGCTGCTGTGGAGAGCTACTCTGAGGGGAAGGTCACTGCACAGAGCCAAGGGGAACTGTGCTGCTGGGAGCACGGCCTGGCTGGGACCCTGAACGTGTCCTTGGAGGACCTATCCCTCCAGAGCTGCCATCACAGGGGAGCTTCTTCCAGAGAGCTGACTACCTGTGTGTTAAAGATGTTTGTGCTTCTCCAACGTGCAGTTCGCTTCACGTTCCCTCTTCCCAGTGCTGGGGAGTGTTACCTTACCATAAACCCTATTTCTGGAGCTTTTTGAGGTGTATCCACTGTAACCATCTGCTCTCTGGCACACACGCCCCCGAGCTGATCACTCCCATGTGAGCTGACATCCCTCAGAGGCACTGGCACCGAGATCACACCGCTTTGTTCAAGCCTCACGATTTTTATGCTGCTTTGAACAAGTGTCATGATTTTTATACGTATGTATGGATTGCAGAGGGAGCTCTGAACAGCAGAATACAGGGCATGAAAAGTTATTTGCTGATCTGCGAGAGTTCATCCAGAATTGTTTCTTTCCAAGTTCAGCTGCCAAGAATTTGAAACCTCTCGGTTACCCTGCCACGAGTCTCTGCTTTTCCTATTGATCTGCAGTGCTCTAATGCAAGGGGAGGAAGGGGTACAGTGCTCTGCAGGAATGATCAGACTGCTGGAATGCAGCCTGTGGAGCCAGGGCAGCATCCTGCTTCAGTGACCCTTCTTGTTTCTTGTGTTTATGAATAATTCAGAAATCCCACACACTGTTAGTGGATAGGGCAGCACAGTGAACTTTGGTAGGCACTTGCACATTGTTACCCACACATGGTCAGGCGCTGCAGGCAGAAATTAAAGTTAGCACCGAGTGCTGCAGACAAGATTGGACTGCCAGGATGAATCTGTTCATGGGCTCTCTTGAGGTGTCCTTGGAGAATGTGATGCTGCTCTTGGAATGCTGCTCTGCCAGCAGTTTCAGACAGAAAACATCAAAAAGAAATAAAATATCTTAACAGCTTGATTCATGCCATTAAGCTGTTAAACCACTCAATATGCTTAATTTTGGAAATGGTAATTGAAATTCTTCCGTATTTCACCAGGTTAGAATTTCTCTTTGGAGGATTCAGCTACTAGAACAGCACAGCGTAAGATTGCTTGGAATATTTTTTTCCTCTTTTAAGTGTAGAACTTAGTTTTGAGTCATTTAATGGACATGCTAAATAATCCCTGTCCTTGAAGGCAGGAGACTGGGAATATATTAATCTGGCCAGAGAAGCTGAGTAATTTATTTGCATGCATGACTCTCCCTGCTGGGGACTGAGCACATGCTTATTATCAAGGTATTTTATTAGCCCTAGGCACGGTTTGAGAAGCAAAAAGCCAGAAATCTTTGAAAATTGGGTTGGGGGACATACCTGAGTGCTGTTTTAAAGGTGATATTTTGAAAGGAACTTGTTATTCCTGATACTAGAATTCCAAAATCTAAGGGCTGCGGCAGCAAGTACAATTCCCTTGGCTATGAAAAACGACTGCAATGGGTTTAAAATAGTCTGACTTCTGAATTGCTTTCATGTCTTCACACTCAGCTGAAATACTAGCAGGGATAAAAGTGGAATAAATCCTGTTATTTTGACTCTAGTCTGAGCTTGAGTTGCTAAGGGAAGCAGTTGGAAAAGAAGCTTTATTACAGTGCTATTTTGGTTGAAATTGTGCTTGTCAGTGCTCTTGCTGTTAACATGCATTAAGAAAGTTAAATTTGCGGTTCAAGCTGCTTCACCAGACTGTGTTTGTCTTGATGCACAATGCAGCTTCTAATGGATCAGAGTACACAAATGTTCCAGAAGCTCGTGGGAGATGTAAAAGTACATTATTGAGGAACTGCAGAAATGCAGGCTCAAAATCACTGTTTGAAAGATCTGTACACGGGTGCCTCAGCCACGGAGGTGTTGTGACTTCATGTCATGCCCAGCAGCAGCTGCAGAGCTTTGAGGATGAGCACATCTGTGCTTGTGACTTGTGCTCTATGTCACACCCTTTGTGTTAAATGTGATGGGGAAAAGAGTAGCAGTGTCACCTCCTTGATACCCCATCACTGGGTGCCTTTAGTGCTACAGCAGCAGCGTTTCACTCCTGCGTGGAGCCCTGCAGGATTTTCTGCTGCTGCTTCTCTTTTGAGGAACTAATTGTCTTTGATTGTATCTCTACAGTGAAATTGGAACACTGGCACAAAAGTATGAACTATCTGATTTTATTTGTGAAGAGAGACTTATCTGTCCAAGTTTGACCACAATGCTGGCATACAAGGAAGGGGCAACATTTTATAATAAACTCTGCTTTATCAGCCTGCTGGAGGAATACTGCATAATGCAGTTCAGTTATTTCCCGTCTGCAAAGCTGGATTTGAGACAAAATTTCTGGTTCAAAACACTTCAATAAGGCAGCAAAATCCCTTCAGTTCTCTTGAAAAATAAAAGCAGTATTTGATCTTTCTTTAATCTTCTCATGCTTCTTGAATAGCTCCAGTCTTGGCCATGCATGTGCTGCTCTGACTCATGTGGCTCTTGCTGTGTTGTACCACAAATTGCAGGTTTTGTTCCTGTGCTGTGTTGGTTCTTGGTGAAAGATGTCAGTGTCCTGTAGCCTTCAGCAGCTTTTTCCTGCCCACTCTGCTCTGTGAAAGGGAGCAGTTTGTCCCTTGTGGAAGACACAGCCGTGCTTGAATCAGATTAAATATTTTGATGTGGCCATGGTTTGCTCTAATCACCTTTTATTCAAACTGAGGTGTGCAGAGAAATGGTGCATTGCAAGGATATATTGGCAGTGGGACATAAAGAAATAAAACCAGCCTGATTTAAGAGCCCAGTAAAATTGACTGAACAGTTTTCTCTGTGTATATTCTTTAGGGAGAAAGAATCCTGAGTCGCTGTTAATCTCTTGGAAACACTCAAGTACTTTGCTACAAGCATTCAGCTTGCCAGCTTTTGGCAGATAATTATTTCATTCTCTTCCAAACTGAACACATTCAATTCAGTCTTGCCATTTAAAACAACACATTCTTCTTGGACATTTTTTTGTTCACAGTTCAGCAAACACTCATGAGCAGGTAATGCTTTGAATTGCAAATGTTCACAGGGCAAACATGAAGTGTTTGGAGGACTAAGATTGAGAAAAGTGTCAATATGTGCAAAGAAGAAGAATTGCAAAGGCTTTGGCATAAAGGGGGCTGTTCAGATGGGGAAAACTTGTCATCTAAATGTAAAAAAGACTTTGAAAAAAGTGAGAAAAATGTTAGATACCTACTGCCTCTGCTCTCCTGTCTATAAAATAATTGTAACATAAGGTCCTCAAAATAAAAGTATTAAATGAAGCAATCTGAAAATCAGAAATACTTCTAAATTCTGCTTCTAGATTTTTTTTTCTGACTTTTAACAACACTTAACTACAGTCATTACAGTCAAAATAGAGATTAATTTTGAAAGAATGCTGAGACTTTTTCAGGGAGACAGTTGAGATACTTGTGAGCAACTAAAATGTCCAGCCTTCTGTTCAGAACAAGAGCCTTGTAAAAGAAATAGAACTTCTTTGCCAGACCAATAGGGCAAAAGAAACTTCTTGTTCCATGTTAATAGGACCCATCTTCCCTTTGTCTCGGAGCTGTGAAAGATTTCCTCCCCCAGTGCTGACTATTGTGTTACAACACTAATGCTCTGTCCCTGCTATTGTGCACACATCTCTGAGCCCAGGAATTATTGCTGTTCTTCAGTCAAACCCAGCCAGCTGTGCACAGATGAGGTCTGGAGCAGGGGGTGTGTGTGACCCCTTCCCTGGCTGCACTTCTGCTGCCTCACAGAGCAGCTTTATGAACTGGGGACAGTCATGCTGCAAAAATGGTTTAAAAATATGCACAAGGGGAAAAAAAGCTGACATTGTTTTAGTGCCTTGCACCACTGTCACCATAGTAACACTGCCTTCAAACTAGGTTTGAATACTGGTAATAAACTGAAGTATTTTAATTGTCCTAAAGGGAGAATTAAGAGACCTCTTCTGTTCCAGTCCCACCATTGCATACTTTGTGCAGCTGCTGCTTGTTTTGTTCCCCACCCTCTCTCTCTTGGTGCTGCAGCCCAGCTGTTTTCCAAGTAGTTGAAATCATCAAAAAGGATAGAGTGGATATTTTACCTCTTTTAAAGAGTTGTTTCATGATGTCCTCTCAGATTTACTTTATCTAAGCTTTCTTCTGCATTGGGACATGTTGCAAAATCCTACCTCTTCACCTAAGCAAATGAGGTTCTGATAGTAGCAAAAATGAAGGAATTCACAATATGGAAAGCAGGCTAAAGAATTAGTTGCTTCACTGCTGCTCCATAAGAAAAGAAAAAAAAACCAAATAGCCATGGAGAAGCAGAGATACATTAGAGACTGTGAAAGAAAAGGAAAAAAAAAAAAAAGAGCTGTCTTCTCCAGCCACAGTGGTTTTAGAATCAAAATGCAACAAGTTTACTAGTGGGGATAACACCCTCTTACTTGTTTTACTGATCCAAAAATCTTTAGCTATCCTATGTCTGATTTAATACCATCTTCTCTTTGTGTCAAGTATTTAAGAGATAAAGTTATTTACATGACTGTGTTCTTTAACCAAAATCAAAGCTGTTGCTAGGTCTGCATTATTGCAAGAAGTTTTACATTTTGAGAAGTGTGAAATGAGCTCATTGTATTAGACTGACTGTTGTTGGACAAAACTGTGAACTGATAAACTGCAGTGAAATCATTAGGAACACTCTGTGCCCAGGGAGCTTGAGAGCTCTATTAGCTTAAGAAATAGCTTTTGAAATGTTATTATTAGACCTTGGGGAGCTGTATGAAATCCCTCTAGACAGCTGGGTGAAACACCGGTGATTAGTAAATGGGTTTTTTTAATCCAAGACATAACTGTTTTGTCTTGTGGTATTTTAGAACCAGAGGGTCTGATTTTCCTGTTATCAAGGGGGTTGTCATGGTACAGAATGAATAACTTCCTTTTCAGAGGGAGGGGAGGAGTGGATTATTTTGCATGGTTTAAAAACTGCCTTACTGGCAAGGAACATATTAATAAATGGATTGTTTGGAATGCATTGTGACTCTTTCAGCTGTAATGTGGATTCAGGAAGGCTCAGCCCCTTCCAGGGAAGCTCTGAAGGTCATTGAGCCTCCAAGTGCTGGTGATGCCAATGAAGGAACTCTGCACACCCTGAGGAATTAATGGTGGTGATTGTTTGTTCTCTTTCCATCGTGACAGGCATATGAGAGAAGGTTTCCTACGTGCCCTCTGATCCCCATGTTTGTAGACAGTGACATTGTAAATGAGTACAAGAGTGAGGATGGGGCCATCCACGTGATCGAGCGGCGCTGCAAGCTGGACATCGATGCACCACGGCTGCTGAAAAAGGTGAGGAGCTTTGAAGTGCCTGGTTTGTACTTCTGGATATCCCTTCCCATGAATACTGTACCTTAACAGAATCTGTGCCTCTTCCCCAGATTGCAGGAGTGGACTACGTCTACTTTGTCCAGAAGAACTCTCTGAACAGGCGAGAAAGGACTCTGCGTATAGAAGCCTACAATGAAACCTTCTCTAACAGAGTCATCATTAATGAGCACTGTTCCTACACAGTGAGTAACAGCAGGCCTTTGCTGGGGCTGCAGATGGAGCCCAGGCAGTGTTCAGATCTCAGGACTCAAACAGAGCTTGGGGTTGTTCCTTGGCTTTTGCCTTGCAAGAAAAAATAACCAACACAGGGCCCTGAGGGATAATTGTTAGCGTTAAATGTAACACACTCGCCTCAAGAACTGAGACACGTTTGGCACCCTCTTGCTTGAGCATCTCCTCAGAGAGCAGAACACAACATAATTTGCTGTGTTTGACAGCTCTGTTTAGGCAAATCTGTGCTTTGTAGCAGCACTGTGGGACTTGGTGAGGCTGATGACACCCTGACAGAACTGCCAGAAGAAAGTTCAGCTGATTTGCCTTCTGCTCAGCTCAGACAGAAGTTCACTGAGTCAGCTATGTTTTAACCTATCTTTTTTCATTGTTCTTGGTCTTCAGTGCAAATGTTGATGCAGAGGAGTCTGGTGGCAGGCCTGCTGCTCTGCTCTGGTCATGGTTTATTTCTGAATGACTCAGCCCATCCTCATGGGCTCTTACAGCCTGTACTGTAGCAGTAGAACTTCAAATTGATGCTAAAGGTCAGACCAGAGTTAACAAATGTGACTGATTTATCTGTGTTGTAGCACTCTTTTTAGGTCATACCATTTTCTGTTGTGTTTAACCTGTGGTTAAAAGATCACTGGGTGCCAAACCCACTTGACACTATTATCTAATCCTTTTGTAATTATTTCTGCTGTAACTCCTAGAGTAAATTTAAGAATACTCTTCCACTTACCTGCAGTTTTTATGTGAAAGCTCTGTTTAAATGAGGGAAGTGCTGTACAGAAAAGTGCATATGGTAAATATGTACAAAACACAGTACTTCTGTATGCCCATTTGCTCTATTCAATCAAGAAATTAGGTAAATACAAAACTAGGTTTTTAATGGAAAAATAAATTGTTTCTAAAAGTTCATTTTTTATTAAAGGTAACTTATAATTGAATTTATAAAAATACAAGAAGATTCTTAAATGATGTTATTATGAGTTGTACTTACTGAGGCTGTGCAAGCTATTCTTGTACTCTCCATTCCCTAATGCAGAAACAGAAAATGAAGGGAAAAGGATTTTTTTTCTGTAATGTCTCCTTATAAAGTCTTGATCCTGTTCTTAGCCAGATTTAGCATGTTTTGAGGGGGAAGGGAACCCTAAGGCATCAGGCCAGTTACATGCTCAGAAATCCAGCCTTTTGTGATGTTTTTATAATGACAAATTCAGAGCCCAGCCTAGAAATTTCTTGAACAAATCTATTTTAGCTGAAGAGAGTTTAAAAACCAGCTTTTTGTAACGGTATCAGCATCAATTGTACAATTGTTTAGGTTGGAAAAGCCCTTTAAGATCCAGTCCAACTAAAAGTCTGTTTCAGGATCATGTCAGTAAAGCAAGAGATAAGCTAAGAGGGAAGGTGTCAGCTGAGTGAGGAGTGTGCACTTCTGTCTGTGGCATTATCATGGAAGAACAAACTGAAACAGTTTTCATTCTACAGAATGCTGAAATACCTCCTCAGTCAGTGAGGGACAGTGTTTTGGCTGTCTCTTGGAAACATGTTAGGCATGCTGCCCCTGCTCTTGCTGCAGGGCTAAGCCTGGCTGAGCTGGCCCTGAGCTGTCAGCCACAGCAGAGTTCCCTGTGGAGGCTTTTACCCTGTTCCACACACACCCTGCAGTCCCAGCCCTTATCTAGACTGAGACAGTGTAGAAATGGGCAGTCCTCTGGCTCTTGCCTGGTGCACTTGTGTTTTTCCACCCTCCTCTTTCTTGTTAAGACAGAAAAAAAAAAGGGGCTGTGGGACTATGGAAGGGCGTCTCAGCTTTTTGTCCTTTGGTGTTGCCTCTTCCCAGCTGAAGCAGGTGAAGCAAGACACCTCAAATTCCTTTTGAACGTTTTTGACTGTGTGAACCTGTAAAACAAGAAACATTTCAAATATTATGAGAAAGACAAAAACCCTAAATGGATAACTGAGCTGTATGATCTTTTGACTGGCAGGTGCATCCTGACAATGAAGATTGGACATGTTTTGAGCAGTCAGCAAGTCTGGATATCAAATCTTTCTTTGGTTTTGAAAGCACAGTGGAAAAGATTGCCATGAAGCAATACACCAGCAATATTAAAAAGGTGAGCCTGCAATTGGGAAGGATGTGCCTGGCTCCAAGTTACCAAAAGACAGTGAGGCTGCTGCTAAGTAACAGGCTGCTCTCCTCAGAAAGCTGGGCTGCTTTGCTAAAGGCCTGGGGCAGTGTGTCTGTGTAGGGCTGTTTCAAGTGAAATCTTTAGAGATCTGATCACTTAATTTTCAGCCCAATCCTTTCTGTGTCTAAATGTGTGGTTTTTTTAGTGACTGAAGTAAATTTTCTTTTTTTGAAGGGAAAAGAAATAATAGAGTACTACCTGAAGCAGATGGAGGAAGAAGGAATAACTTCTGTCCCTCGCTGGACTCCTCCTGTTGCATGTAAATCAGAGAGCAGCACATCCCACCCAAGGAGACCAGTGTCACCTGCCATTAATATCCCAGAGTCTGCCACAAAGGAGGGCTTGAGCAGCAAGGAGATCCTCAGCACGTCCAGCAGCCCCTCGGAGCCCACGGCAGGAACGCCTGATGGTATGGGGGTCTGATGTGTTTTACTGGGAAGCTTTGTACTGGAGAGGCTCTCAGCACTGGGCAGCTTCTCCTGGGCAGCTGAGGAACTCCACATTGGCTCCTGAGTTGTTGACATGCAGTGTTAAATTGTGGGCTTACCAAGCAGTGTCACATGGCAGAGCTCAGGCAGCTGTTACAGGCTGAGCTCGAGAGTGGAGATCAAGTATGAGCAGAAAAATGCTTTGCTGTTTGTTGGGTTGCAAATGAACACTCTGCTCTTACCCTGGAATTCAGGGATGGGTATAACTATAGAAATGATGAGGAGGAAACAGGTGAAACTTCCTTACTCACAGTATTCTGGGAATTTGGGAAAATTCTTGCACTGGGAGACCAAGGCATCTCTAAGGATTTCTAGAAGCAGCAAATCCAGTGCTGTGGATTGATGAATCTGAGTATACTGGTAAAACGCTTTTACAAATGTCTGCTTTTGTTCCTTCCTTAGCTGCAGAAGGAGAATTTTATCTTGTCTTGGGTTGTAGTGTGGGATGTGCACAAAGTATTTATTC
>VXBB01013368.1:4624-17674 GCA_013399915.1 Illadopsis cleaveri | reverse complement strand
CTTCATGGAAGGGGTTGGGACAGGCTGGAATCTCTGGAATCCCATCCCTGGACACTCTCCAGGCTCTTCATGTCCGGAGAGGCCCAGAGCTGCCCTCAGGATTTGATCTCTCACAGTGCCCAGCCCAGGGGACAATCAGGACAATCCCTGCCCTGCTCCTGCTCCCACAAAATTCCTGATCCAGCCCGGGGTCCTTTGGCCTCTTGCCCACCTGGGCACCTCTGGCTCATGTCCAGCTGCTGTCACCATTCCACAGGGGACACTTAACACCCAAATTGCTGGAAACAGGAGCAGGATGGGGCACAGGGAGGGCCAGGCCCAGCCCTGGTGCCACCAAAGGCTGTAAATAATTTTGTCCCTCAGTGACAGAGGGGTTCAGGTGGCCCTGACCTCCCTGGCTCTGGAGGCACAGCACTGATTTTCCATGGAGTTGTTAATAAGCTCTGCTTCTCCATCCCATTGTAGATTTACCCCTTATCTGACCAGGAAATCTGGTTTGCTTAAAGTTAATCCTGGCTCAGCCTCAGGAAAGCTTGGGATTATCAGATCCATTCTCCATCAAGCAATGCTGTCATCACCTACAGCCAGGAAACGCTGATTTATTTTTTTTTTTTTTCGCCTTCATAATGACAAATAAGAGATTGAGTCACAGCAAATATGTTCTTAATCAAAATATTTCCTTTTATAGGGAAGAAATCTGAGTGCAAATGCTCACTCTGCATCCTTAGGTGAAGTGTTATTTAGCAAAAGGATTTATTGCTCACCAGCAAGATGTCCCCAACATTGAAATGTAGTTAAAACAGACAAGTTCTGATGTTTAATTATGGTGAGAAATTCCCTTTTATTACACTCAGTTTATGGCTCTTCCATCATCAATATAAGAGCATGACAAAGTCGTCCCTAAACCCCAGAATTTCTGAATTTTGGGTGTGTGGAGATTAAATTTTTGGGGATATAACTGATACCTGCTTATCACCCAGCCGAATAACGAGTGTTTCCACACCTGTGGCGTTGTGTGGCTTTGATGTGCAGGCTGTAAATCCCCAAATTAGCTCTCCGACTTTTTATCCTTTCCAAGATTGAATGATGCATATTTAAAGGGAGCAGTGATTTCATTTTAGTTTTTTGGATTTAAGCTGCACAGCTGGATCAGGAGTTCCCGGTGACCTTTTGCTGTTCCCTGGTTAAAGGGCTTTGGATGTGTTTTGAGTCAATTCCAGTGCTGGAGTTTGGAAACTCTGATTTATGGTCCAGGCGGCTTCTGGAACACTTGGAATTGGTGTAGGGTCATGGAATCATGGAATGCTTTGGGATGGAAGGACCTTAAAACTCATCCAATTCCATGACCAGGGAATTCCACTAACCCAGGCTGCTCCAGGCCCCATCCAACCTGGCCTTGGACACTTCCAGGAAACTTCTCTGGGAATTCCATCCCAGAACCTCCTCACCCTCACAGGACACCATTCCTGCATCCATATTGCCAAGTGGAGAGCCAGGAGTCTATCAGGATGAACAGAAATAAGAATTGATGGGAAAATGAGCCTTGGGAAGAAGGGATCAGCAGAGATATTTTTATAATCTGGGAAAAACAGGAATCATTTCCCAATTTTCTGCTGGCTGCATCCGCTGGGGCTCCCCGGCAGGTAACCATGGCAATTAAAGGTTTGAGAAGAACCAGACAAATTTGGGTAGAAATTGTTCCTCCTCACAAGCCATATGGAAAAGATGATTCATCCAGGAGGGAATTAAAAAAAAAAGAGAATTGCAACAAGGCAGAAATGCACAGGAAGAAACATCAGAAACCTCAGCCCTTGAGGCAGGAACTGCGCTGATCCCAAATCCCTGACTCTCCTGGGCTCCCACGGCTGAACCCAAAGCCAGGAAGTCTCCAGCAGGTTCTAATTTTCCCTAGTCTGCCCTCAGGGAGCAGCTCAGAGCACATCCAGCTTTTGATGGCACAGCCAAGGGAAATTTTCCCAGTCGCACCAATCCCGTCGCTCTGCTGGCTTTGGGAACCTAAACAGAGGCACACACCTGGCCTGTGGCGCTCAGTGCTGGTTTGAAATCATGTCGGATTCATGTTTTCCATGTGGAACTGGGGGGTTAAAGGGCCAAGTGGGAGGTGAGGGNCTTGTAAGAATGTAATAGAGATAAGAATTAATAAACGTCTGAGTCTGAACAAGAAATACTGTCTCGAGCATTTAATCCTGACTCTGGCAGAAAAAGAAGGTAAAAGCAACAGGATCAACCCCTTGAGCTGTTGTAGGGTCTCAGTCCCAGGGGATTCACCACGTACCTCTGGAATAATGTCGTATTTTCCTCTCCTTGGGCTGGAGTAGCTCCCAGGCTCTGAGGCCAGCCAGGTATTTCAGGGGAGAAATCCCAACAGTCTGATGGCCCCAAGCCCTGGGGCTGCTCTGGTCCTTCCCAGGGTTGTGCCTCTGGATGGTTTTGATGGGAGCCTGCTGAAATCAGTCACAGAAAACTCCTCGCTCAGCCGGATTTGGCTCTTGACATTGTTTCACACCACGACGACACAGACCCCGAGATTCAGAAGGCTGAAAATGACTCCTTTATTTTTGGGATGTGTCTCCCTTTTATACTATTCTACACAGACCAATTGGATTGGTGACACAAAGACAAACCTCTTCACTCACATTGCTCAGAGCAGAGGGACAGCAAGAAGAAGTCCCTCCTAGGGAAAGGAATGAATAACAAAGGTACAGTTACAAAAACATTTCTCCTGTTTACAGAAAATTCCCTGGGGAAAGAATTTCAGAAAACCAAAACACCTCAGGCACGGAACCAGGGCTACAGGCTCTTTCTGGGAGCTTCCTCCCTTTCCAGAGGTTTTCCTGAGAGCTGCAGCACTCCCCTCACATCTTCATTAGCATCACTCATCCCAGCACGGCTCGCCAGGCCGGCTGGTGGGAAGAGATGGAGCCGTGGTGTCATCCCATCATCCCAGCCCATTTTCCTGCGGGTGTGCACGCCTGCCCTTCCCACCACCCGCCGGTGTCAGCAATTAAACCCCAAGCTGCTTTCCCTGCATTCATTATTTATTGCCCTTCAGCAACCAGGAGCTCTCTGCTTTCTGTGGATGTGGCGGGAATGTGCTTTCCCACATTCCCCTTTCCACGAAGGAGCAAACTCCCCTTATCCTCCCTGCTTAGGGTCTGATGTAATTGGCATTAACAGAGCGTTAACAGATCGCCCGGGGGCATCCGAACCCTCTCCATGAACGTGAGGGCTTCAGGGGCGAGGAACAAAGTGGGATTAAAAGGATTGCGGATGAATTTGGCTCCCAGCTTGGCAGGCTGATGAAGCAAACCCTCGTGTCAGAAGCCACTTTGCCTTGGGGGGAGAAAAAGTCACTTCTCTGTCCTGGAAATGTCACCGGAATGGAGATGAGCTGCACCTTGTCGAGCTCTCTCTGCAGCTGCTTCTCCAGGAGCAGCTTTGCCCCCGGGCAGGACCAGCTCGCTGCTCCCAGCAGCTTTTCCAGCAGCTGCAGATGTGTCCCGAGGAAGCCACGTGGGAGCTGTTTCCCGTTTTCCTTGAGTCCTCACAGCCTGGGGATTGGAATAAACCAGGCAAAGGTTGTCTGCTGAGGAAGTCAGCAGAGGAGCAAACGGCTTTGGTGGCCAAAAATGGCCTCGGGACAGAAGCCAGAAGATGTTCAAGGTGCCTTCTAAATTTTTATTTCATGCCCAGAGAAGCTGTGGCTGCCCCTGGATCCCTGGCAGTGTCCAAAGCCAGGCTGGATGAGGCTTGGAGCAACCTGGGACAGTGGAAGGTGTCCTTGCCATGGCAGGGGGGGGACAGGATGAGCTTCAAGATCCTCCCAACCCAAACCATTTTATGTTTCTGTGAATTTACTTGTGCCCACAACATCTAAAACCTCAGAAAAAGAGGTTTTCTGAAGGCAACGGATGGCAAATCTTGATTCCAGGTAGGATCATGGTAGGGGTGGGCAGTTCTAGCCTGGGAATGGGATTCCTTTAATCCAGCTTGAGCTGTTTGGATCCCGATATCTTCAGATTGGAGTGTGGGATTCTTGGACTGCTGGGAGTGTCCATCCCCCAGTACTGCTGAGGGAGTCCCAGCATCTGCAGAGGCACAGCCACGCTGCCTCTCTTCAGTCCATTCCTATAGCCCTGGTTCCGTGCCTGAGGTGTTTTGGTTTTCTGAAATTCCTTTCCCAGGGAATTTTCTGCAAACAGGAGAAATGTTTTTGTAACTGTACCTTTGTTATTCATTCCTTTCCCTAGGAGGGACTTCCTCTTGCTGTCCCTCTGCTCTGAGCAATGTGAGTGAAGAGGTTTGTCTTTGTGTCACCAATCCAATTGGTCTGTGTAGAATAGTATAAAAGGGAGACACATCCCAAAAATGAAGGAGTCATTTTCAGCCTTCTGAATCTCGGAGTCTGTGTCGTTGTGGTGTAAAACAGCGTCATATCCCCTCCACACAGCAGCACTTAGGTGGGATAAATCCCTGTCTTACAGATCCCTGATGGAATTCAACGCATGTCCAAGGACAGATTAACATATTCCCCTCTTCCAGATTGTTTTATGTGCCTATTTTAAGTGACTGGGGGGGATCTCATTATAAAAATTGCAGAGAAACATCCCCTTTATATCATTGTCACCAGCAGTTTCTGCCGCCTCCATTTCATGTTGGCAATTCAGATTTAAATTATTACAGCATTACTGGGCCAGCCCTACTCTGCCATCTCCTCTTGAAAGTCAGTCCTGAATGATGGAGGGTTTGGAAGAGCTGATGTGGGGAAATGTGGGATTTCTGCTGGCATTAGGAAGGAAGGAAAGAGACACAGGGATTTTCCTGCTTGACTTTCCCTCTCTTCCTTTTTCCGTCGGGGTATCCAAGGGAGCTGGCAAAGTGTCAGCCAGAGCTGTGCCAGCTCACAGGACAGCAGCACACGGATAAATGGAAGTACAGAAGAATCCCAGCAGATTCCAACACCATGAATTCCATGCTCAGAGATAAGGAGCGCTCTGATGTTCTTCCTGAAGGTTATGAGCTCCCAAACTGAAGCTCAGTTAGTCGTGTTGACAGATTCCAGGCTTTTCCCCACTTTTTCTGGGATTTGACAATTTATAGAAGCCCAGAATGGTTTTGGGTGGGAAGGGACATTAAATCCCACCCCATTCCACCCCTTTTCCATGGCAGAGACATCTTCCACTGTCCCAGGCTGCTCCAAGTCTGGTCCAGCCTGACCTTGGACACTTCCAGGGATCCAGGAACAGCCACAGCTTCTGTGGGAACAGCTTCTCTATGCCAGGACCTCCCCACCACCACAGGAATTTTCCAGGGCCAGGTTGGACATTGTGGCTTGGAGCCCCCTGGGATAGTGGAAGATGTCCCTGCCTATGGCAGGGGGTGGATCTGGATGGGCTTTGAGGTCCCTCCCCATCCAAACCATTCCATGTCTCAGCAATTCTCTGATTCCCTGATCCTGTGATCCCATGATCCTGTGATCCCATGACCCTGTGATCCCATGATCCTGTGATCCCATGATCCTGTGATTCTTTGATCCTGTGATTCTCTCTTTTTGTGGTTTTGTGATCCTGTGATTCCATAATTCTGTTTCTGTGATTCTCCGATCCCGCATTTCTCCGATCCCGTGATCCCGTGGTTCCAGGCTGAGTTTGCCATGCTCACCCAACCCTTGCCCCATGTTTTCATCCCTGATCCTCTTCTCCAAGGCCACCCCTCCTGCTGGATCCCAGCATTCCCAGCATGGTCATTCCTGGTTCACCACCTGTGCCTCCATTTGCTGGGGGAGGATTCCCAGTCCCCAGCTCTGTGCCAGCATCTCCGGGGACGTTTCCTGACAGGATCAGGGAGAAAACTCAAAATGATGAATTTTCTCAGGCAGAGAAAAGCTCAAAAATGATGATTTTGAACGAAGAGAAACCTCTGCCCATGCACTGGTGCTCAGACTGAATTATCTGCAGCCTGAGAGCACCGGGAGTCTGTCAGACCTCCTTGGCCAAACTTCCAACGGCCCCAACCTCTCCACATCTCCACTTCCAGCTGTGTCCCAAAGCTCATCCATCCTTCCCGCTGGGAACATCCCTAGAGCCGAGGACAACACTTTTATCCCTCAGACCCCCTTTGGCAAATCTTTATCCCCTTTGACCCCCATAGCTGGGGACGCCCCAACATTTTTTGTTTCCAAATTTCATCTCCTTCCCTCCCCGAACCCCATGGTTTCAGCCATTTAATCTCGTGCCGCGGAGAACGCAGCGCCATCTCCAAGAAAACTCCCCACTGCGCATTAATTTCTTTCCCCATAATTGTATTTATATTTCAACAAATAGGCTTGAAGTGCATTATTATTCCAAAATGAGCGCTAATGGCTTTCAGCACTTTCCTGCAGCTAATTGTGCATTTGTTTCCCCGGCTTTGATGGCTCACGACGAATTCCAGTTCTTCATTTACATGAAACAACTGTGAAGGAGAAATTAACTGGCGGCTTATTTCATCCACGCGTTTATTTTTTTCACTCCCTGAAAAGCTCGGCGCAGACTGTCGGTGTCCATCAAATAATTCCTTTCCCAGAGGCAGAGCCCCATTAGCAAAACATTTCCCTAAATGAGGAACACCAATCTTCAGCCACCCCCCAATGGAGAGGAAAAAAAAGGGAAGAGGAGCAATTTATTGCCGCTTTGGTGTCACTCCAGAACATAAAAATTCACATTTTGTTCGTGGCAGGGTGGACACAAATTTGTTTTAAGCTCACAGGATCCTGTGGTGTGATTTCAGTGGGATCACTGAAGACATCCCTGGCTGGCTCTGGAGTGGAATTCCAAGGAGTCTGGACGGAATGGGAGATTGGACAACACCATCCACAGTGAAATAATTTCCCTTTCATAATTAACAAGGTGGTTCTTGTATCCTTATGGATCCCTGGGAGCAGCAGGTGACTTGGACCTTCCTCTGAAATTCCAGGACTCCATGAGAAGGAAGGAAGCTCTTAATCCACAAATTGTTTCCTTTGGCTCACCCACCCTCTTAAATAGCTCCCAAAAATCATATTTAGAGCATTTCTTAGGCCATAAAACAGCTTCCATTAAAATGCTCAAACCTTCAGCAGGGTTGGAATGAAAGCGCCTGGATTTAACTCTTCCTTCCTCAACCATTTTTTTTTTTCCCAGGAATTCAACTCTTTCCTGCCAGGTAACATGGCTGTTTTCCTTATTTTATTTTTCCAGGAAGAAAAGCAGAGAGAAGGAATTAATCCAGCAACAAACCTCGATGAGGGGAAGAAAAGTTAATTGAAAAGTGTGATGAGAGCGCTGAGCCCATTCCAGCCTGGGCAGCAATGGAAACATTGGTATTGACAAAGAAAAATTAAAATTTGCTCCACAGTTCAAACACCGTTAATAAATGTGGGAAGAGGACTCCCACAATCCTTGGGAAGTAGCCTGAGGGCACATTCCATGCTTATGCAAATTGCATGGAAAAGTACATTATTCAACCCTACAAATTTTTTTTTTTTTTAAAAAAAAAAAAAGCAAACTGAGTCTGGGCAACATTTTGGCCCAAATTTTACTTCAATTTTGGGGTGGTTTTCAGGGGATTTCTGGAAGGTGGAACCTGCTGGGAAGGAAGAACATTTTTTTGTGGGAGAGAGCAGCTCTCCCCCATCCCACAGGATGCACTGTCCGGTGGCCAGGGGCTGCTCCAGAGGGTGTTTGCTCCCAGCAGGACAGTCACTATTCCATAAAACAATCCAGCAGAGCCTTTGAACTGCTGGGAAATATTCCAGGGAGAGATGGAGAGGTGGTAAAGGAATTAATCCTCCCTACCAACCTCTAGGCTGAAAAATATTCCAGGGGAAGATGGGCAGTTGGTGAAGGAATTATTCCTCCCTACCAACATCTAGGCTGGAAAATATTCCAGGGGAAGATGGGCAGTTGGTGAAGGAATTATTCCTCCCTACCAACATCTAGGCTGGAAAATATTCCAGGGGAAGATGGGCAGTTGGTGAAGGAATTATTCCTCCCTACCAACCTCTGGGCCATGCTCCAGGCCTCTGGAAAAGGCCCAGAGGTACAGAAAAAAATTCTGTGGAGTTCTGGAATGCTTTGGGGTGGAAGGGACATTAAAAACCATCTCATTTCATCCCCTGACATGAGCAGGGAACACCTTTTGCCATCTCAGGCTGCTCCAAGCCCCATCCAGCCTGGCCTTGGACATTTTCAGGGATCCAGTGGCTGCTCCATCCAACCTTCATTAATTGGGATCTTCCCACAGGAGTGGTTTTTATTCCCAGAAATTCCCCATCTTCCACTGGTTTTGTTCCAAACGTGCCAAGGCAGTGAATGAACCATCTCAGCAGCAGGAGAAATTGAGGGAATATCCAAACCCTGCTCCAGAGCCAGTGGAAAACGCAGACAGAGGTGGCAGGGGCGAGGCAGAGAAAATTTTGGGATGAAGCAGCTGGAGAGGAACACAGGTGAGGGGCTCTTCTCNACCTGCTCAGAAATTCATTAACTTCACAATGCTCTGGGCCTCGCTCCAGCCAAATTATTCCATTTCTATGGTGCTCAAAAGAAAGGAAAGGCGGGGTGGGATTGATCCAGCCCACACGCAGAGATTCCTGTCTGAGAGCCTGTGTGGGAACCCAGCCCTTGGCTAATCTGCTCAGCCTTTCCCATGATTAATCCAGACTAGGAAATGTTCCAGATTTTCCAGTGGATTCCCTGCAGGTGACGAATTGGTGTCACAACAGCCCAGCTGACATGGAGACACTTTTGGGGGTGGGGAAAGTGGAAAGTGACAATTTTTTAAGCTGCCTCAGCCTTTGATTCCTCCCTGATTTGTGCCTCAAAAGCTCCAACACACGAGCTCAGAGCCTTTATTTTACTTTTATTTTATGTATTTTACTGTTTTACTTTAATTTTTTTTGTTTTGTTTTGTTTCATTTGTCGTTCCTCTCAAATCCTCCCTTGGCCTTGGATGCTGTCCCCTGTCAGACACCCCTCTGTGATAACCTGACCCCAAAAAGCTCAGGTGTCCCATTCCCAGCTGTGTCCCCACAATCAGCTGTTGGTTTATCTTTTCCCCTTAGCTATCCTATAAAACCATGGGATTTCTGGCTCAGATTCCCAAATGAGTTTAAGGGATCCTAAAATCCCAGAATATTTTAGAAGGGCCCCACAAGACCATCGTGTTCCACTCCCTGCCGTGGGCAGGGATATTTTCACTCAGATCATATTAAAAGAAATGCTGTGTGAATTCCTGGTGCCTCCAGGCTTTTTTATTTTTTTTTTTCCTCCTTTTCTTTCCCTTTGTGGCCACGAACCTCTGTCCCCATTAGGACACTCCTGTGCCACCAGCTCTGAGATGTCATTTCACTTGAGCAGATAATTAGTGAAAAGACAGATTGCACTCCATCAAAGGATCTTTTGTGGAGAGAGAGAGGGCAGCAAAGAAAAATCCTTTGCCCTGGGCTGCTCTTCCTTTTGTCAGCCGGGTGGGTTAAAAGGGAGGGAATCATCCCAGTGTAGGGATGAAATATTCCCTTTTTTAAGCCACCCAAATTCCATCCAGTAGAAACCAGAACCATCTGCTTTGCATTTCTGGTCTTCCTGCTGCATCACTTCCAGGAAACCTGGAATAAAGAGGTATTTTTCCTGGTCTAACTGGATTTTCAAAAAATTCTTTTCCTTTTGGGACTTAACACACTTTGCAGGGCTGAGGATTTGTCCTGAATGGATTTTGGGTGGATTTTGGGTGGATGTCAGGTGGATTTCAGGTGGTGCAATAAGACTTGTCACCAAATGCTTTTTTTCTGATTAAGACATTCCTCATTTTCCAGTGATGCTCTTCAAACTCTTTGTCCATTCGTGGCACATCCCATCCCTTCAGCACCAGGAAACCTGGAATAAAGAGGTATTTTTTCCTGGCCTAACTGGATTTTCAAAAGATTCTTTTTCTTTTAGTACTTAAGGTGCTTTGCAGGACGGAGGATTTGTCCTGCATTGACCTTGGGTGGATTTCAGGTGAATTTCAGGTGAATTCCAGGTGGATTCCAGGTGGATTCCAAGTGGACTTTTCACCAAATGCTTTTTTTCTGATTAAGACATTCCTCATTTTCCAGTGATGCCCTTCATACCCTTTGTCCATTCGTGGCACACCCCATCCCTTCAGCACCAGGACTCCTTAGGAAGGAGCCATTCCCAGAGCATTTTTTGGGTGCTTTTCTGAGCTCTGCCTCCTGCTGGGTAAATTCCCGATGGTTTTTGTGCTCCCTGCAGAGCCTTTCGTGGAGCTGCTCCCTCCTCGTGCTGCCCTCAGCCGCCTAACTCAGCACATCGGAGCAATTTGGATCGTTCACCTTCCAGCTTATCCTTGGAATTCTGCTGATTCCGGGGCTCTGCGCTTTGCTGTCCTGATCTCTCAATGTCAGTGGCCTTCAGTGAGAGCAGGAGCTGTGCTAAATGAGCTGGGCAAGGCTGGGGATGTTTTTTCCAAGGCAGCTTTTTGTTCCTGGAGACTTTGGAGCTTCACCTCCAGCTCAGCTGTGGTTCACAGGCAGCCCCTTCCTTGTCCTCGGGGGCAAAAATCCAAATATTCCATGTTTGGTGTGAATCACAGCAGAGGAATTGATTTTTTTTTTTTCCCCTCAGTGTTCCTGAAGGAAAAAATCCCAAACCACACCCAGTGAAGTTTCCAGATTCCCTCTGGGATGATTCCTGCTGCTCCTGCTCAGACAAGCTCTGGCTCCATGCTGGCCTCTCCTTCCTCTCCACTGAAGATTTTCCAACCCTTCTCCGGCTCCAGCAGCACAGCCTGGCCACACACCAGGAACAAAGCAGCCAAAAATCAAAGCTGTTCCCAAAAATCAGTGAGGGGTGACCCAGAGGAGGTTCAGCTCCCTCAAAGGCCTGAGTTCCACAGTCTGATTCCAAGAGGAAAAAACCTGGAAGTGCTCAGTTCCGTGGAGTTGCTGCCTGACCCACACTCTGCTCCCTTCCCTTGTCTCAATATTAACGAGGTACTTTTTAATTAAGAATCATTAAATCTCTGTTTCCTCCTGGGTTTTGCTGCTGTGTTCAAAGCAAGCAGAGGCAAGAGCGGATTTCTGTACAGGACAGGCTCCAAATGAAAGATTTGGTCCAGGTGCAGCTGGAATTATAAACCTGCACATGAATGGGAAAGAAATCATCCATGGAAATGTGGAATAATTTGGGTTGGAAGGGACTTTAAAGATCATTCCATGGGCAGGGAAACCTCCCACTGTCCCAGAGTGCTCCAACCTGGCCTTGGACACTTCCAGGGATCCTGGGGCAGCCACAGCTTCTCTGGGAATTCTATTCTAGCCCCCCCCCATCCTCCAAGTCAGGAATTCCTTCCCAATATCCCACTCAAATCTCCTCTTTCCCAATTTGAAGCCACTCCCTGTGTCTTGTCCCTCCATCCCTTGTCCAAAGTCTTTCTCCACCTTTCCTGCAGCTCCTGCAGGTCCTGGAAGGTCACAACGAGGTCACCTTAAAGGTTCTGCAAATAATTTCTCACACCCTGAGCCAGTTCTTGGCATCACTTCCAAACTTCCAAAGAAGAGCCAGCTTTTCCAAAAAGGAAAATTCCAAGCTCACAACCGGCCTCAAACCAGAAACCACCACGGAGAAAAATTCCCTGTAATCCAAGATCTGTTTGGGCTGTTTGGGTGAAGAAAGAAGAGGGAAAGGAGAGGGAAAGGGGAGGGAAAGCCACAACTTCTCTGGGAATTCTATTCCAGGGCCTTCCCAACCTCCCAGCCAGGAATTTCTTCCCAATGTCCCATCCATCCCTGCCTGCGAGTGTTGTCCAAACACTCCTGGAGCTCTGGAAGCTTTGGGAATGTGCCCATTCCCTGGGGAGCCTGGTCAGTGTCCAGGCACCCTCCCATGCTCCAAGGTGACAAATTCCTTATTTTGTGTCAGAATTCCTGCAGAAAGGAAGGGATCTGTGTGGGATCCGACTGTGTCTGTTGGCATCTGTAAATAAAACCGTGGAAAACGAGGAGACTGGAATGCTGTGAGCCCACAACAAACATTTCCATTCAGAGGAAAACATCCAGATGGTCTGGACTGAAGAGATTTCCCTCAGCTGGCAGAGGAGGATGGGATGGAAAATGAAATGATGATGAGGGAGGGAGGACAAGTGCTGGAAGAGGGGAAAAAATGGGAAGTGTTGGAGGAAACGCAGCTGGGGTTTGTTAAAACAGCTCAGGAGGGGCAGGTTGGGCTGGAACACGAGATCCTGGCTCCCAGCTCCTTAAAAAAAACAAGGAAAACAGAGGCTGTGAGAGCTGGATTGGGAATTCCTGTGTCCAAGGGCCCTCAGCTGAACAATTCCTCAGTCAGGAAACGGGATGCAAATGGGATTCACTCAGAGAGGAATTTCTGGAGTGTGAAAGGAGCTTTTGGAAAGGAGAAATCAAAGAATGGGGTGAAATGCCTTTATAAAATCATGGAATGGTGGAATTGTTAAGCTTGGAAAGGACATCCAAGATCATCAATCCATCAACCAGCACCACCATGTTGTCCACCAAACCAGGGCCTCAGCTGCCAAATCCACATTTTTTTGAGCACTTCCATGGATTGGGACACCGCCACTTCTCTTCAAGCCTCTTCCAATGCTTGACAACCCTTTCCATGAAAAAATCTTCCAAGATCCAACTTAAACTTTCCCTAGAGCCACTTCAGGCTGTTTCTTCTCTTCCTGTCCTTGTTCCCCAAAGGGGAGATTTGGGTTGGATGTTGGGAAGGATATTGGGAAGGAATTCCTGCCTGGGAGAGTGGGGAGGGTCTGGGATGGAATTCCCAGAGAAGCTGTGGCTGTCCCTGGATCCCTGGCAGTGTCTAAGGCTGGGCTGGACATTGGGCTTGGAGCAACCTGGGATAGTGACATTTGTCCTGCCCTTGGCAGGGGATGGGGTTGAGACGGGATTTAAGTTCTCTTCCCACCCAAATAATTCTGGAGTTCTACCCTTGACTCTTTAAAATTATTATAAGGAATTACTTCCCAGTATCC
>VXBB01013362.1:7755-18158 GCA_013399915.1 Illadopsis cleaveri | reverse complement strand
TGTCACATTAAGAGGACTTGTAAAAGTGTTGCATTTAAAAAGGTCACCTGGATGTCAGATATTTTTGCACTACCTCACTGGCATCAAGTCTTTGTCCTGTTCTGTTTTTTTTCTTAAAACAGTTTTCTCCTCTTCTCTCTCCAGCTTCAGGTGGGCAGCACCTGTTCCATTTTTATGTCATTGATGTATTTGTCTGTGCTTTGGATGTTTTAAACAGTTAAAAAAATTAACAAATCAATCCAAAGAAACAATAGTCATGGCAAGGACCATAGGAATTAGAGAATTCCACAGTCCTAACCTTATCATGGAAAATATTTTATCTTTTCTAACTTTTGTCTAAGAATTCTGGCAACTATTTTATTTAGCCGATTAAATATAAGCAGAATGTGTTTTCCATATAGAGTGCTCTTTACAACAAGTCAGCTATTAGGTCTCCTACTGATTAAATACTTTAACCTCTTTATAAAAAAAAATGAACTTTATTAAGGAAAACTGTTTGCTACATCGCTATGCAGCACAGCATTTATGCAAAACTTACCTGACAACTGATATTTTAGATTTTAAAAAAAGCCCTTTTCCTTTCTATTATATTGTTTTCAAAAGTGTATGTGGACAAAATGTCAGGATATTGTGAAGTCCACAAAATGAAATGAAGCTGATGGAATGCTGACCATTTTTGATGAGTTAATGTGCTCCTACCTATACAAAACTCAGGCTATGTGTTTTTTCAGTGATGTGTCGCCAGCACAAAGAGGCATTGGTGGTGCCTTGAACCATGAGAAGGGGCTCTCACTAGGGAGTGGATGATGTAGCACCAAGTCAAGGAGAAATTAGCATGGTTTTATTTAAGAGTAAATGAGAAAAAAAACATCCTGCCTCGTGTTCTGCGCAGTAAATGGTAACTATATGGAGATACACAACATGTCTTAACTCCCATGGAGATTATGGGCATATAACCTTTTTGCATGGGCCAGTTGTAGTATTTGATGCCTCAGAAGGATTTACTGTGTACAGGAATTCTGGTGTTCCCTATCAAGAGCTCTGGAGGTGCAGGTATTTTCCTGTCCCCCGCTTTCTGAGATGCAGAAGATGAAATCTTATTATCCTGCACTCAAAGCCTCGGGGAGAGATTCCATTTTGAAAGAACTGACTCCTTCTAGTAACTCAATTTCCAACAAGATCCGTACAGGAGATAAATTGCCAGATAATCAGAGATGCCTCTTTTGTGGAATTCCGCGAGAGGAGTGGGCAAATAACCCTCTGGAAGATAAAGCGCCTATTACCAGCACAAAGTGTAAGTCCCTCTAAGCAAGGTTTTGCCTGTGTGAGTGGCCGATACCATCTGGAAGCAGAAGATTGACAGGCTGGAAGGCAGTTAAAGATAATAACAGGGCACCTGAGAATCACTGAGGGAATTTATCACTGTCACAGTGTGCGCTAAGCAGCACACGGCAACGGTTTGCTGCCTTTTTTTTTTTTTTTTCCCCTCATAAGATTTAAGCCTCCGGACTGGTTTCACATGCAGCTGAAGCAAGGGATCACAGTGGTTGTCTTCCTCATAGTACTGTCCTACTGATTTCAAATACATCTCATTAGTGCAGTTTCATTTTACGTAGCTCGGCAAATACCGCTCACAAAAATGGCTGTAATTACTATTGTCTAAGCCATGTGAAATAGAGATTGCCATTTAAAACTTACAGGCTCTTTGTAGTCAAACTTAATTCTGATGCATTCGTGTTCTCTTCCAATACAGGCAGCATATTTTATTTCTACTTGCTGTTCATATTCTCTAAAGTAACTGGATTATTCGTATTTCCTATGTGCTAACATTTCCATTAAAATTTACGTAAAGGAGGCAATGAGAATTAACAAGCATGGTCACCCTCTCTTTATGAGAAAATATACAAAATATGAAGCACTGCAGGTGAAATCCACCCTTATGCAAAAAGAAAACCTGATTCATGATCTGTGTGTTCATTTAATCCCACCTCAGCTCTCAAAATAGAGTGTGGTGGGAGTTGTGATACATGAAGTGGCAGATTGAAGCTATGGCTGTGAACAAATTGTGAACTCCGTGCTGCCTGGTGAATCCTGTTTTGTTTCAGGTTGTTTCTTCTGTATCATCACCTCAAGTTTAAGTATTGCCTTTATAAGAGATTATAATATATTTTGTTGATTAAATTGTATTCTATTTAGTAAAAGCGCTTGATACTTAGTGAAAAATATGTCTGAGAATGCAAGATAAAGTACTGAAGAGTTATAAATGCTAAGGCACTTCCCCTGTAGGCTACTTCTTTTGTATTATTAGGCTCATTGATGTGAAGAGTTTCTTGTGCTTTGAAACACAGCTAGAGAAAAAACTCAATAAATATGCATTTCAACCAAAATGTAAAAACAAGTTGTCTTAAAGGAAACCAAATTTTCAAGGGAGGATATGCTTCC
Source organism: Illadopsis cleaveri (assembly GCA_013399915.1). NCBI lineage: Eukaryota > Metazoa > Chordata > Aves > Passeriformes > Timaliidae > Illadopsis > Illadopsis cleaveri. Next base: position 15,716 of record VXBB01013362.1, on the reverse strand, counting down.
AATTTTCTTTTTAATTATTATTATTTTTTCCCCAAGACAGTGACTGTTTACCCTGATCACTGTAAACCTTTCAGCTGGGGCAACAAATGACTCTTGGGAAAAAACTGTGCTATTCAAATCCTTCCCCGATTCCTCTTCTGAAGGTATGTGCCTCCAGTGCATTTTAACTAAGAAGGATTTTTTGGGTTAGTGACTCTTTGCTTGAAAAGTTTGGGGCTGCCATGAGCATTCCTTATATCCATGAGGCTTTCATGGTGCCTGAGCCCTGCAAGGGATGCACATATCCTGCCCTTCACCACCATCTTAAATGTATTTTCTTCCTTCCTTCTGCCTTAATCTACCATCCTATGACTCTTCCCACTGTTTGTTCATAGACCTTTTTTTCCTGGAGACCTTTTTGTGTGCCCACCATAGACAGATATTTAATATAATTTAGCTGTTGTACTTCAGTATGTTATAGCTGAACAGAGATTTTAAAACAGAGGTTTTATGGTTTGCCCTTATTTGAAGCAGCAGAAGTCATTCCTCACTCTGCAAACCCCTCAGCCTGGATATGTCTTCCAAATTGCCTTTGCAACCTTAAATCTGTGACACATCTAATTGAAATTAACCTGCTTATTACTATCTATGGTGTGCTGATTTCAGTCTCATGTTCAGAATGAGCTGCCTGAATTGCCTTAATTTAACCTGTTTCTCCTCACATCTCACCTTGAAAAACCCTCAGTTGCTAGAAAGTTTCAGTCTGAAGGTTTGTCCAACTAGTTAAAATAAATGCAAGAGGATCTAAAAGACAGCCAGGAGAAGTAGTGCCTATGTGCTGGATTTTCACAGTATGGTAGCACTGGCTGTATTTTGTGACTCATTTCCTTGCCCTAAATAAATTAATTCTAACCACAGGCTCTTGAAGTCCTTAACCAAGCAAGATCCCATACTGTTAAAGTCTTTCGGTCAGTTCTGTGTTATATGTACAGAGCCTGATAGTTCTTGTCATTTGAAGATTTATGGGATAATTAGATCAGTTTTCTTCTTGACCTTGCCTGCCTTGTGCAGCTGCTTTTCAAGTTTGGAAGCAAAGGCCCTAACTAGACAAGGGAAAACTGGGTATTACTACTTTCGTGTTAGCTCCATATGGTTTTCAATTAAGAGGAATATATAGGAAATGGCTGCCAATTGTATCAATTTGTGCAGAATTCCTGAGAAGTGACAGAAGAACACAGGGCATCCCCTACAATGAAATGCAAGAGACAGAATGGGAGAGATGAAAATTAAGGGAGAGAGAATGTCCAGAAAAACATTTTAAGCATCACCCTGACCACAAAGGAATAAAGCTCAGAAACCCAAACTGCTCTGAGTGGAGAGCACAGGCACTGGGACAGTATTGTATCAGAAACAAGGGCATGCCTAGAATCTTCCTTTAACTAAAAATCAGGTTATCCTGATCCACGGCTTTGATTATTTTAATTTTAATTTGCTCCAAGGAAGAAAAAGAACCATTCTAAACTCTGTTTTAAATCATCTTTCATCTCTGCATCCAGATCTCTTAGCCATCCAATGTATTTTCTTAGAGAAATTTATTTTTAAAATCCTAATTTTTTTGTCTCATTATTATGAAATGAAGAAAAATTTAACTTTATAATCCCTGCCCTAGTAAGCAAAATCACCACATCTGATCAGAGGGAATTTAGCAGCCTTCTCTCAAAATGTTAGGATGACATTCATTTTCTTCGTCACCACCATCAACAGGATGCAGAGAAAAGTGGCACAACATTTACAATCAGCAAGTGCCTCCAATCCACAAGCAGTCCCCAAAGCATCCATGACACACTGGGTGCTGTACTCATCTCTGTAGGAGGTCTGGATCTCTCCCTGGCTGTCTCCTTTGAGAGTTAAGCCAGGTCCCTGAAGTTCTGGGAGGTTTGCTGGTTGTTTGTGGCACCATCAGGGTGAGCTGTAGTGGTGCATGATGGCAGAACAAAGCTGGCAGCCTGTCCACACTCAGCTGTTGGTGTTGCCTGGGGAATGAGAGATCCCTGGAGAGCATGAGGATGGGATCCCTTGCTGCTAGGTGCCGTGGAGGCCAGGAAAGTAGGTAGTTTCCTTGAGATAAGTTCATGGAGGAAAAGCCAACAAATGGCTGTTTGAAACAGTTGCTTGGACACAATCCTCATCTTAGGAACTCCTAGAGAGGGATGCAGAAGTGGAGAATTGGCACAAACCGATGGTGCCTTAGGCTAGGAGCTGAGGGAGGAGCAGCAGTGTGCCCTGTCCATGTGTCACGCAGGGCATGGCCTGTGACACCTGTGTCAGCAATGCCAGGTGTCCCTTAATGCTGGAGCCAGGTCTCCCTCCCTGCATGGAGGCTTCTGGCCATGTGGATCTGCTCAGAAGGTGGGAATGGGTTGCATGTTTCTTCCTATCTCCCTATTGATTCCTGTACCTGCTGCATGTAAAGTGGATTTGCATTCTTTAGTGTAACATGGTTTAAAACATTGTTCTTACTTGCTAGCTTAAATGACAGATTTTAGCCACTTCTGTGCTTTGGTTTCTGCAGTGCTTGGCTTGAAGAATGTAAATGAGCAAAAAGTGGCTGTGAAGGTTTTCAACATCTTCCTCAGGCAAAGCAAGATCTTGGTGTTTTAAAATGCTTTCTTTGCTCCCAAGCATTATTTATCCCAAGGAGAAATGTGCTAGATTTATCTGTTGCAGTTATCTTCTGTTTCATTTCTCTCAGTCACACTGATGATTGTCACATGCAAACAAGTCACACTGATGATTGTCACATGCAAACAAACCATGTCTATTTATATGTTTATTTAAAAGTCATCCTTTTGTTATTTGTGTGCACAGTAAATATTTTGTTAAGGGTAGTTTGAATTTACTAGGAAACAGTTAAGGAAGTAGGTGCTGCTATTCTTCAATGGAAAAACAGGTATGTGAATACTTACTATGCAGTATGAAGAGACTTGCATAGCCTTGAAGCCCATAAATTAATGAAAAATGTGAGTAAAACTCCCTGCAAACATAATTAGAAAAAGTTATCCAGCCAGCTCTATAAGCTACCAAGTAAAAATGAAATTACAAAGGTAGTGTGATTACAGTAATTTATCACTTTAGCTATATTTAAATACGAAAGTAGCATAACTCCTAAGATTTACAAGTCAAGGGTTTCCTCCTGCATATTTCATGAGGGGATGCCTCCAATTTTTTGGTGAAAGATTTCCATTTCTTCCACTAATCAATAATCATTCAATAATGTGAATGTAGATGATGCAATCTATTGGTAGCCAGATACTGTCACGTTTCAGAGTATTGGATACATTGCAGCATGTAGTCTAACAAGCTATAAACTACTTGAGTTCAAGAAATGCACATAATTCACTACACCAGGCTATGATTTGAAGTGCATGCCAAGGGTATGCCCTACAAATATTATCCCCTAGAAATGCAATGTGATGGCTTTTTATGTTAGGCATACTAATTTTGAATGACTTAGTTATGATTTAAAAAACAAACAGCTACTTGAAACTCAGACAAGAATAATCTATATGACTTCTTGTCATGATAAATTTTCTCTCTGCTGATAAATCATTTGTCCCCTGCTATAATTCATTTCAATCCACAATCTGCTTTTGTTTACTGGTCAGAAGTTAAATGAACTTGTAATACCAAAATGTATATCTCCCTAGATGGCATATAAATCTTGAGTTTTCTCCTTAGCTACAAAGGTGAAAGTTAAGAGTAATTCCATATGTGGCACATTTAAAACTGATGTAATTGTGGGAGGAATTAAACCTGTAATACATTTGTCAGACACCAAGTGCTGGGGAGCTATGGATGCAGGCATAATAATCACACATTCATAATGACATACTGTGATTATTGATTAATACGAGCTATGAGGAGCCAAAACTGCTTGACTCTGTGCTTGGCTCTTTCACCAAGTCACTTCTGTGAACTTGGACAAGATGTTTATCTCTGTCTGTTTATCCAGCTGCAATATCTTCCTGCTGCAGGGGTGGTTCTGGGAGGTTTGGATGTAACGTAGAGAGGGGTCTGACAGGTGAGGCCATCATCCTTTGTCCTGTGACACGAGGGCAGCCCTCTGCCATGAGATGTCAGGGGTATGCCTGTTCCCTCAGAAACCGCTAAATCCTTAACAGATTTCCAACATGCTGTTCTCATGTTTTGTGGTGATAGCCACAGAGGAATACCACCAAACACATGTACAACATCACAGAACAACACAACACACTGACTCAGCCCAGGGTGACACACAGCATGTGACATCTTCAGAGGGCCCAAGGAAATGGTGCAGTCTGTTTGGCTAGTTTTCATTTTATGTGATGAGTTCCATTTGTAGCTCCAGTGTTGGCCTCCCCGAGATTCATTAGCTGGAGTAGAGCTGCTTTGTTAGGCAAGTATTTACAAGCCTGCAGCTGCAGTGTGGCTGGCTCTGTTTGCATTGTTGAAAACAGTGTCACGAAGCCAAGGAAGCCTACGTAAATTATTAAGCTAATGCATTCTTGCAGATAAAAGAAAATAAATTGAATTGTTTCTTCCACTGAATTAAAAAATCTTTCATACGGAGAATGCTATGAAGAAGTGCCTCCTGCTAAGAAAGCATAAAACTTAGCCATAAGAATGCAATCTAATCACTCTGCTTATTGCAGTTCAGATTAGAAAACAGATTTTGCAGAGGAGACCAAAAGAGATACTGCTCTTGCTGGCCTTTCTGCTAGTAAAATCATAGAAATGTAGAATTGATAAGGTTGGAAAAGACCTTTAAGATCATTAAATCCAACTATCAACCTTGTACTGCCACTATGTTCACCATTAAACTATGCCCTTAAGTGCCATTTCCACAAGGTTTTTGAACACTTCCAGGGATGGCGACCCTAGACATCCCTAGGCAGCCTTTTCCCGTATTTTAAAACCTTGTCTGTGGGGGGAAAAAAAAAAAAAAATCCAAATGTCTAATCTAAACTTCCCCTGGTGGAACTTGATGCCATTTTCTCCTTCCCTGTCATTTGTTAACTGGAAGGACTCATCACAGGCAAAGGTTGGGGATATGAGTGTTGATGGCAGATGCAATCACTTTGCTTCTAAATGGAGTGGTGGAGTCACCACCCCTGGAAGTGTACAAAAAACGAGTAGAGGTGGCACTTTGTGAGGTGGTTTAGTGAGAATGGTGGCACTTGTTTGAGGGTTGGACTTGATGTTATTCTCCAACATTACTGATGATCTCATGATTCTAAAATGAGGCCATGAAATCATGAATCCTGAGACTGAAGAGACTACAAGTGCAGGAAATATCCCAGCAGAGGTCTTCACCCCAGAGCTCTGATGAATCATTACAGGGTTTGGCACGATTTTCTGTAAGAAACTCATCCTGCTCACGATGGTTTGCAGATACAAGGACTGCCAGCACTCTTCAAAAGCACCAGAAGAAAAGGAAAATGAATACACTCCTGAGCACAGGGAAGCTTTGCTTTTAAGGAAAACTCAGCATTTAAACAAAGTTAAGAATTGGGCACTCTAAGAGAAAACAGTGAATTGCCCAGGAATGCAGAATGAAAGGTCAATAGTCAGTCTTAGCATGCAGAGAGAGTTTTTTGCTGTGGGAATCTGACCTACCATGATCAGCAACATTTTCTTTCTCAGAAGAAACGATGGAGCAATGAACAGGAGGAGCAGGGAAAAAGAAGGAGAAGATTTTTTAAAAAATAGCCGTGTCAATGATAATGTATGGATGAAATATTGTTTTTAATAAACACTAATGATGTATAAAAAGCAAAATAATATCACTTTTAAAATATAAGTATAATAAAGATTCTACAGGTATCAATCCTAACAAAATGATGAAAAAGAAGTCGTCAGAAACAAGTTGTCCAATAAAGTTAAAATTAAGCTAGGGTTGTTCTGAGCAACTCAAAGCAAGTAACCAAAATTAAACAGAAGCATGGCGGAAAAATTTGTGGATTAACAGTCTAAACGCCATCTGGATAAAAATTGAAGTTGCCCACCCAAGTATTAGCCTCACATTTTCAGTTAAATTAAAGATTATTCTTTTATTATTTCGCATTCTGCCTCTTGCCCAAAGGCATTTGTTTTAGTTTATTTTATGCACAAACATGGGGGATTCATAGGTCATATTTTATACAGATATGTTGATATGCACAAATACTTGAAAATCTTGTCTTTTCACCCTAATGCTAGAATACTTTCCCTCCACACTAATTTTGTCCCCATTTATAGTCCATTTAAATAAAAGCAACTTGTCAAAAATTTGAGACCTGAAATTCTGAATCACATCATTGATCAATATGCAAAATCCACAACATAAGATTTCAGACTTTTTAGATATATTCCAAACAAATTTGACCTCACCATTATGAATTTATGGCTTACATTTTTGTTTCTTTCCCAGTTTAAAACTAGGTCCTATTGCTTTCTATGTCAGATGTGCTGTAAAAGAAATTTAAAAAGCCATATTAACAACATGTTCATTCTGAAAAATTAAAACAAACTGAAAATAATAGTTCTCAACCTTAACATCTAGTAACAGGATGATGCTAGTGTGAAATTTGATGGCTCAGTTTATGCATTTTGCCAATAGGTGGTGCTACTATTTTTACATTTAATACTGTCTACAGCAACACAGACTGCTCTGACCATCATGAGAACAGAACAGTTTGCCTTTTTCAGTAGTGTTTCCCAGAGTAAAATGATGTGTGAGTTTGTGATTACTTTAGTGGCAGTGAATAAGACCAGATATAACAGACTGAGAAAACATGATCTCTTTCATTGTTAGAGACATAAAGTTTTGAGAAGTAGTTATGTAGAAAAATAATGAAGGGAAAAAAAAAAAAAAAAAAGCCTGTGCAGAATTTTTGCTTGTATAAATCCCACCTGTGCTTTAACTGTGAATTTTTCAGTCATATAGACAACTTTGTGTCAGTGAAGGCCTGATTCAACACAGATCAAAGACAGTGAAAGAAAGGTGAGCAAAATGAATATAATTTGAGATTAATTTGTTTCATTTTAGCTTTGTTATCCAGCTGTGTATGGAGCAAAGCTGCTAACTTTACATCATGAAATTTGGCATCTCTCTCTACAATATTTGAAAAGCAGATATGTGGCTGAGCACTTTGTAACACAGGAACAGATGTTCCAGATGTTCAGCTCAGTGGCTTAATAAATAAAACTTTCTTACTGAGACTCCTATTACTCAGCCTATTCACTGGATATTTCCTCAAAATGCAAAATGTAATGTGTAGATGTGGTGTCACTTGTGGCTTGGGGCACTAAAAATCCAAAGGAGGTTTCAGATTGTAATGTTTGCACTCCAACCTGCTCCTCCTCTGCACTGGTTTTCTGCTGCGTGTCCCTCCAAATTTTTGGAAGAATTGTGAAACATGTTCTCTAATGAAGTCTGGTGAAAAGAGATGTGTCTTAGGCATAGACATGTATTCTGTGAAGTCTGCTTTTCAAGCATAGTGTGGCTCTGAGATTGCACTCGTAACATCACAAAAGATGGATTGACAGCTCTTGACACCACAGACCTTTATTTATCTTCAAAATAGATATAGTGCAAGGACCAGGCAGAATTATTTATTATTGCTTCCCAGAAATCCATTGTGTATTTATTTGCTCCTTGTTGGCAAATCATTTCTTAACAGCCATCTGGAGAACTGCTGCTGGGGTGGGAAGGGAAGGGAATTTATTTTGAGTGTTCAATGAAACCATCAGGAAAACTTCAGCTGTGGTGCAGACACCTCTCAGTCTGAGCTGTGCTTTTGGATTGAGATCTCAAACTCTGTTACTCACTGTGAGAGAAATCAAGCAGGTCTCAGACCTTAACACTTTCCTACCCAGCCTAGGTTTTAAAGAATTGCATGACAGTCAAAAGTACCCTACCGATTCTGAGAATAATAATAATAAAAAATTTAAAAAAAGAAAAA
>VXBB01013360.1:164713-186950 GCA_013399915.1 Illadopsis cleaveri | reverse complement strand
CAATGTCAGCAGGCAAAACAAAGCTCCTCCTTTAATTAACACACACTTGATTAGACCGAATTGATGGGCCATCAGCAATCCAGGGTGCTACACAGTGTCTGCTCCTCTGGGCAAGGGCCAGGAGGGAAGGGAAGGGCCGTGGGGCCCGATAGGGCTGATGAACAGCGCCTGAGGCACAACAGCCCCGCTGCAAATACGCTTGATTTACAGATCAAAACACTCGGCATAGCTGGGCTGGGGTTCCCCGTAAGGCACCTGGGGGCTTTGGAGTCCCCCATGAGGTGCACGGAGGCTGGGGTCCCTTGTGAGACACACAGGGGTACTTTAGGTTCCCTCTGAGGTATGGAGGGCACTAGGGTCCCCTGTAAGGCATGCAAGGGATTTGGAATCCTATGTGAGGCATGCAGGCGATTTGGGATCTCTCCCAAGCTGTGCAGGGTGCTGGGGTCTCTCCTGAGGCACATGACGGGGTTTGGGGCTCTCATTTCTGATATGGAGAGGGCTGTGGACTCCCATAAGCGTGCCGGTGCTTTGGTCCCTCCTGCTGCAAGCAATGGGGCTGGAGTCTCTTCTGAGGCACGCAGGGGACGGGAGCTCTCCCCGGGGTCCCTCCCCGGGGTCCCCCCCGCGGTCCCTGAGGGGCCCGGCGGGCTCGGCCGCGGCAGCCGCCGTGCCGGGGTGGTGAGGGCCCGAGACGGCGCTGCCCCGCCGGGTGCCGCTGCAGCGGTACAGCACGGGCGGTGCTGAGCGCCGGGCAGGCGGCTCCCGAGCCCCCGGCCCTGCCTCCATCGGAGCACGGACAGCCCCGCAGGCAGCGCCTGGGGATGGCAGAGGAGCCGTGGGGAGCCCCCGGCAGGGCTGCTCGCCTTGCTCTCCCGGACCTGGGGCCATCCCGGGCGGGCGGGCCTCACTCTGTGCCCCGCTCTCCCCACAGAACGAGGCTCCCAGGGAGCACCCGGCTCCTGCCACTGCCTTGTGGACGCTCAGCGGGATTCGGGGAACTGAACTTACTAGGGAGAAAAACAATTCATAGGAGACTTGTTCAGGCCTTTTAAAAGATTAACTGAGAAACAACTTAAAATCCCAGGCTAAATCGTGTGTTTTAATGTGTTTTTCTTGAAGATGCTTTGTTTGTAACTCCCAGTGGTGCCCGGCCATGTCCCAACCAGCACCAGCAGCCAGGAGCTCTGATGTGTGCAGCACGGCTGGGACCAGGGAAATGAGCCCACATCCCTCCAGGTGCCCGCTCTGCCTGCACGGCTGTCACCCAACAGCGGTGTTCCCGCAAGAATAGGCGTTTTTACATCCTCAGGACGATGTGCTCTTGTGGTCCTGGTGGTGGATCAGAGAGAAAAGCCAAATTTGATAGACTAAACTTGAGTGTAGGAGAGGGATGGCTCAGTAGAGGGCCTGGGGACCTGTGGTGGCAGCCAGTGGCCGGGCACTGGACACAGCAGGAAGACTCCAGAGTATCTCACTCCAGCTGGGAGAGTATAAAAGCCCAGGGCTTCTTTGTTCCCCAGAGGCACCATCTCAAGCTGCCACTGTTCGACCAGGATAAAACTGCTTTAAGGATCCAGTGGTCTGACACTCTGCTATGGAGTACATTCCACATTTCCAGTCTTTTGGGCATCTGGGAGCTTTTGATTTTGCTTTGCACCCAAGATAAACAAACTCCCAAAAGTGCACAAATAACTCCTTTTATTTTCAGCTGATTTTTACATTGTTCTATTCGCTCTGTAACCTTGTCCTCACCTTTCCAAAATTCCTGTGCCCATTCAAGCCCAGCCTGGGATGGTGCGCGCATTTTGTTTAGTTCTCTAGTAATTTATCCATTGTGTAGACCACACTCATTTAAATGTTGCAAAAACCTGACTCTGGGCTGCGGGATGTGAATCACGCTGTGGTGAGTGAGATGGCAGAGCACCAGAGCAGGCACAGAAGAAGGGGGCATTTGGTAGATTAGAAGATGATATTTATTTTATCCTGACTGCTCCTGCTAACACAGAACTGGCTGTCGTGTTGCCTTGCCTCTTTGCAAAGCTGAATTTGTGTTTGTGATTCACATGTGATATTTTTCTTTCAAGCGTGCCTATTTTAGGACGATTCTGCCAAAGTAGCTGTTTTAATTTGAATTTGATGTAAAATCATCCAACAATTGAGGCATGTAAAAATTACCTGTATGTCAAACTGGTCTATTTTTAACTCTAAATGTTAGTCATTTATAGAAACGAATAAAAATATTTCAGAAAAGGATAGATTCTTGTTTAACTACTTAAATCTATCAAACTGGATGAACTGCTCATTCTGCAAACTGCCATTCCAGTCCAGATCCTAAGGCTGCAATCCAAAACTGTGTTAGGGTGATGACCCAGCTGTTTCTGTTTTATTAGATAAAAATGCCTCTGCAAAGTGTATTACAGCCAGTAAGGTTTTGATTAATGTTTTTTAGCATTATTATATCACACTTCTCTATGTAAGTATCTGGTGGATGTAAGTATGGACAGAATCATATCCTTATGAAGATTTCATGATGAAGTGTTTTTTCACTTAAGAGCAATAAAAGTTTAGCTAATAAAGTAAAATTTTATTCTTATTCAAAGCATTTCAAATACCTCAGCCAGTTTTCTCTTAAAAACAGTTTAAGGCTTTCTCGGCCAAAAAAGTCTAAAATTAGGGCTTGATGATTACTGCTCAACACAGTGCATTTCTCTACTGCAACTCCTTCTAGAAACACTTTGGTTACAATTATTTAAGAGATCTGAAGGAAAATATTGTCACCTGTCAATAACAGATCTCAAGATCTGTCAATCTGTCCATTATTACTGTTGGTCTTACTTCAAAATTTCTGAAAAGAAAAGCAGTTTCACAGGTTCAGTCAAAATTTATTTTCTGCAAAGTGAAATCAAATATCATTAATGTAAACATATGTAATACATAAATATTAACTCAATCCATTAAACCTTTGGGAATCATGGCACTGAACTTATGGCAATCATGTAACTTGAAAATAATGTTTCTTGCCAACAACAGAGGCTTCTAAATCAATAAATCTGAGAACAGGAGAACCCTTCACAATATAAAAGAACAGTATCTGAAATCAAATGCTACAGAGAATGGTCACATGGAGCTGTTCTTTAAAACTATGTAGACTGAACAACTGCCACTAAAACTCCCTCTAAAAAAATAAAATTATTTGTTAATAACTTCTGTTACCTAAAGTTAGGTAGATCATGCCAGGTAGCACAGAATACAATAGCTGGAAAATGCAAAATAATTTGGTAGGCCCATCTAATGCTTCGGCAGAGCTATGTAGAAATCAAGAAGGATTCTCCGTTCCTTCCTTAATCCTTTTCCTTTTTTCTTCCAGTGCTTGTTTAAATACAGTCTTCAAGGTATTGTAAACATATGGCCCATCCTCAGAATCGAAGCTTGTCTAATAAAAGAGAGAAGTTTCAGTTCAGTTGTTAAAGAGATGCCATACAGCAAAATGCAAAGTAGATGGACAATATTAAAATAAAAAAAGCTTTGAGATTTATCAAAGAAAAGATATGTTTTTGATGGAGTGCTTAATGCTAAGTGTTTTCAGTTTTATGCTGACTAGACATTAAAATGAAGCAGAAGAAGGAGAAATGTGGAGATTGTTTTAACAGGCAGATTTACAAGACATGAGGAAGCAGCACGGTGAACATTCTGTTCAAGTTCACATTTCATTGGCTCAATCTGAGAAGAAACCTCAGCAATAGCTTCACTTGTCACTGTCACTGAATGAGCCCAAAGCAGAAATTAGTTATTCACATCCTGTGGTACAGGCCTGGAACTGAGCTGACTTGCAATGTAATTTCAAAAAATGGTTTAATCTGATGGAAAAACTTCATATGGTACAGAATCTACCAAAGCCTTTGGTAAGCTACTCCCAGTGATTAGTCAGTGTCACCCCTTAAAATGATCTTTCCCCTAATTTGAAGATGTCCATGAACTGGCAGTAGTCCAGAAAGAGAAAAATGAGACTCCAAGATTAAGGCTGTAGTGGCAGAATTTAATTTTGTTGAGAATATTTCCAACCCTTTATATATGTGATTATTAGAAAATGTAAACTCTGAAATAAATAAGCTTCACACTGAAGTGTGAAGGAATTACTGTAGTCTTTCTCAGAGAGGCCTTCCTCTGTTCATTGCTTCACCCTTCATGATTTAAACCAAGTAAATACAATATCATGGACAGTTATTTGGGATTACTTGCCTTGGTGAAAGCTTTAATAGCACGAGCAAGTAAGGCCTCCTCCACATCAGCTGGCAGCACTTGCAGGTTCACCACACAGTGTAAGATACAAAGGATGGTCTGACACTGCTCCTGGTGAGGAAAAGGAACAGCAGCTCATTAGAAGAAATATTTCCACGAAAAGCAGTTCAGCACTCAGATTTTTTAACAGCTGTTTAAACACCACGTTGTGCCTTCCTGTGCTGAAACCTTCATGTGCAGGAGTTGCTGGGGACTTCCCACCAGCCTAAAGAGCCTCTGCATAATTATTTCAGTTATCATGGGAAAACTCTTCTCCTGAGTGCCACAAACTACTCTGGGAATTCCTTGGAATTTCTGGGAATTCCCAGATCCCCTCCACGAACAGTAGCCTTGAGATTGGATCTTTTCAGCCCAAAATGCTGTGCATGTTCAGGGCTCTTTTCCCCATCTTGCACCTCTCTCTGTCCTTCCAAGTCTCCATCGCCACTGGAAGCTGGCAGAGGGACACCTGAGCAGTGCTTGCAAGGAGGAAGAAAGGGAGGAACAGATCTTTGTGGCTGCTCCTTCCCATCTCTTTTCCAGGTTAATGAAGGGGCTGGAACATCTGTCACACCAGCAGCCTGCTCTAGGTAACTCTGTTTTGAGCAAGACATTTGGACTAGAAGATATCCAGAGATACCCAGACAACTCACACAATTTGATGCAGAATGAATTCTCATTGTGATTTGGAAAAAGATTGAAGTGGCTTTTTTAAAGTGCAATTCCCTTGCCTAAAGTTAAAGAATGAATTGTCTGATCCAATATGTACCTTTCTCAGCAAGTAGAGTGCATCCTGAGATTCTGTGCAATTTTTTGCCAGCATGTCAATATCATCTTTGGATAAAATAGGTTCTTTCAGTTGCTCTATCCACGACCACATCAAGCTGCAGAGGATAAAAGGATCTCTCTCGGTGCAGATTTTGTCCCAAGCTCCATCTCGAGAATTCAGTTCTTTCTTAAAACAAAACAAAACAAAATGCATCATCTATTTGCCTTTGCCAACATTCTCTTTGATTGTACCAGCATTTGGCTACTTATGTTCCAACAAAAAAAGACTTAGGAGTTATCAAAAAAAATTTGTATTTTTTTCCAGAGTATCAACATTAATCAGCAGTAATACAAGTGATTCTTTAAAACAGAGGGATGACAGCAGCCGTGCAGCTGAGAACCTTCCAATACTCCACTGGAATATATAAACCAGCTTTGCATTCCAACTCCAAAGCAGATGTTGCTAAGAGGATTTGGGTTCGATGATAAGCAATTAAGTTTCTACTAAATTCTTTTTCTTTTACTCATGAATCCGCTGATTAGTTCTGGGAAAGCACTGATGAAAACCAACTCAAACCCTTAAAACCTGTACTACTTCTGTGCCACCAGCAGCCCCGTTACAACCAGAGATAATGGCACCCATGGTCCCCAGTTAGGAAACTGAACATAACCAGAACCTCCACCCTCCTGCTAGAGACCAGAATGTGTAGGTGCATATTGCCAGCCTGTGAGAGAACTGACCCCAGACCTCATATAAACTGCTATCCCAATGTGCCATTTCAGGCATTTTTGCCATTCCAGGAATTCACTGAGGTGAAATATGCAGAGCCCATAGCATGGAATTGAGTTAAAAATTACCTGCCACATTTCTACTTTCTGCTTCACTTCATCCTCTCCCAGAAATTCATTTATATCTGCAAGTGCTTTGGCTGCCAAAACTCTTCGGGCTTCCAAACTTAATTCTGACTGCAGAACAATGTGTGGAATTGTCTCTGACACCTCTCTGCTGGCCTGGCTTTCATATCCAATGGAAAAGCTCACTTTGGAAGAGGAAGAAGAAGAGTCAGAGTCCTCAGAGAGATAGACCCTCCTGCCATATATATTGGTCTTGTACTCCTTCCTATGGGCAGTCTCGTTGGCAAAGCTGTGCCTCGGCACCCTGGGTTCCTTGGGATTGTGGATGGATGCAAGGCCTGAAGCATAGGTCCTGCTGCGTTGTACTTCTTTGGCAGAGTTCCTTCTGTGATAGGAGCCATCCCTTCGTCCATCCAAACTGAATCTCCCCTGACTCCAGAACGTGCACGTGTTACGCACCAATGCTTCTTTGTTCAACTCCAGCTGCGGCTTTGCCTCACCTGTGGCAGAACATTCCTCCCCACTGTTCTGCTTGGGTTTGTTGTTCACTAAGATCTGAGCAGGCACTGTCCAGGCAGTGTCATCCGGTTCCAAAAGAAACTCAGTTCTCCTTAGGTCTGACTCACTGTAGCTCAGACGCCTTCTCAGATGAGTAAGAGGCTGAAGGCATTCGACATTCCTTCTTTTACAGAAAGAATCACACTCGTGTCCCAGGGAGCAGTGCGAGTCCTGGGTGTCGAGAGCAGAGGAGTGCGCGTGGGACGAGTCGGACGCGTCGCTGTCGTGCCTGGCCAGCTCCAGCTCCCGCTCCAGCTCCGTGGGTGCCAGCTGGGACACGGTCTCCTCAATCTCAGCTGACAGGTCTGGGATGTCCAGCAGCTCTGCCTCCACCACCTGCCTGTTCTCAGCCAGGTCCAGCAGCAGTTTGCACACCAGGTGGATGAGCTTTGGCACGTGTTTGAGGTGCCTGCTCTCGTAGCCGTGCAGCAGGTGCCTCTGGCGGGTCAGGTACTGGGACAGGGTGACGGCGTGTGCCCTGGGCTCGCAGCACGCAAACACGTTGCGCAGGGGCACCAGGAACTGGGAGAACTCCCTGACGCACAGCAGCTGCCCCCGGGTCTGGATGGAGTTGGGCCTTTTGGCTCTCACAAACAGAATCGCTTGGTCAGCGCTCATTCTGGTGGCAAAAACCAAGTAGCAAGCTATTAGAACACCTGGAAAATACAAAGACAGGATTAGTCAAGGAGCTGTCAGACTAAAACAAATACTCAGTGGGAATATGGGATAGAAATTAATATAGGTGAAGACACAGTGTCCTCTATTATGTGATGCTGGTACTTTAATGTAATTGCCTGTGAAGAAGCACAAGTCAGTGAAGCCCTGCTCACTGCACTGCAGTGGGAGCTCCCCTCAGCCTCTCCAGGAGTTCCACCATTCACAGACATGGCAGCAATGAGGGCGGCCTCTGTGGGAAGAGTACAACCAAAAAGGACTTGAAAGAAGCAAATGAAACTTTAGGTGCTCCACCAAATCTACCTGATTCACCAGTGAGTGGCAGGTTTATGAATGTGTTATAAATACTGGGCAATAAAAGTGTACTAGGGGATTTTTTCCCCTCCAAAAGCAGCTGTCACATTTGAATGTGATGAAACAATTACATAGATTAAAAACTTCTCTAACCTCTAACAGGTCTTTGGTTTTAATATACTAAAACTGATCTTCTCTAGAATCAAGGTCAATTACAAAGTAATTCAGCACTTTTAACCATTTTATAGAGGTCCATCTTGCAATTAAAGAGAATTAATTCTATGAATAACCCAGTTATTATTGGTTTATAACCAGAGCTAGTTGGAGTTTCTAGAAGAACTCTGGTGCTGCTCCTACACGGGGCACATACCTGTCCTCCCCAGTCCTGCGTGGCAGTGAACAGCCACCCTCCCCTCCTGCAGGGCAAAGGACATCACCTTCACCATGTCAAGAATAGTCGTGAGAGATGCCACTCCATAATCCTTCCATCCAAAATTATAAAAATAAACTGAAATAAAAAGAGAGACAGTGATTTTTCTGCCACACCGAATGTGAAAGGTGTAGTACTATTTGCAGAGGAGAGATTACTAATAAGAAATTATAGTACTAAAATTGCATAATGGAGCTTAAAATCTGACTACATCTTGTTTGCAAGAGATTATTTTCCCATTTCAGTGTATGCCTGCTATTGAAACTTGATAGATACACAAAGCTAGCAAAGATTTGTCAAACTCAAGTTCAGCTAGAATGTAAAAGGTGCAACAAAACAGTGATTCATGCAAAATCACTCAGCTATATATAGAAAGAGGGCAATTTTTTTCTTTTCAGAAATAAAAGGACTTCTTCAGTCAGCAGCTGCTCCTTACAGAAGGGCACTTTCTCTCTTCTGACCATAACATGAAAATACAAAAACACTGTCAGGAGCAGTGTCCTCACATGAAATAACCTTTTATAGTCTACGTAAGAAAACATGAGTGTACCAGAATTTGTCACACCATTAATGGCTCAGATATTTGTGAATGCAGAAGAAAAAGGGAACTGTTGTCCTTCCTTTAGAAACACCTAAACACAAATCCTCCACCTCTCTCTGCATAACACAGAATCTTCAATAATGTGTTATTTGCTCTTCATTGTATTTGCCAGGTTTCACGTTTTGTGCAATGTTTCCTACACAGCTGCATTTAACTCCCAGGAATTCAAGTAAAAATATCCTTAAATGCCAAAGTCAATAATTAATGAGGAACAGCAGCAGGAGGAACTTACTGCCAGCCTCCATAAAGGCTTCAGGAAGGTAGGTGAAGCCACTCTCCTGCTCCAGGGGGTTCCCACAGCTCGCGTGCTCCCCAGGACGCTGAAGGTTAATTATGGTTTTTATGCCACATCTTAAAGAAGGAATAGATTAGTCAAAGGATTACAGGCAGCCAAAATCTCATTATCCCTTATTTTCTGAAACACACATTTATTCTTAGTGGGGAATAAATCTTTACCTGTAGAGCGTTAAAATGAAAGGATCTTTATCAACAATCCAAATCTACGTTGAAAGAGAAAATGCATCAGGAATTACACCAGTAATACTTAAAATAGATAATGACTAAATTTGTTACCTTTCAAACTGCTCAATAATGTTGTACTTTTCAATTAATTCTGTTGAGGGTCGAGCCATTGCCAGGATGTTATCTGTTATCCTGAGAAATTAGAAAAGTAAATAATAATGTTATCATGAATAATTTCCTGGGTATGAGTCTTCCAAAACAAGAATACTGTTATATTCAAGAAAGATAGAAATACCTTGGTGATTAATTGGAAATGGCTTTTAAAAATTCTACTATGCCATAGTGTTAGTGATAAATCTTATTAAACTGATACAGATAGAACATTATCAAAAGACAATTACTGGAACTGCTTAAATTCCAGAACGTAAGTAAAAATTCCTTTGAATAGAAATCTGGACCTTGTTGGTCCCTTTAAGGTTTGTAAATGATGTTAAAGCATTTGCTGTTAGAAAAAAACCCAGTAAGAATGTCAAGATACATTTCATGTGACTCTTGCTGCACATGAACATCCTTCTGAACACATGCCCACATTATTTCATCTGCAGGAAATGCTTTTACTTTTCAACTCTATTATTAACATGTTTAATTAATTTGCATCCTAATCCTTAGTAGCCCAGAACAGCTTTTTTTTTTTTTTTTTATAATTCATGACAGACAGGTATTTATTCTTTTGGATCTGAACCAAACTCACTGCAAGCGAACAAGAACCCTTCATCATCTTTCCTGGGCTGCGTACCACAGCCTCTACGTCAGGTTCTAATTCCAGATCAAACTGTCATTATGTTTTACACTGAGCAGCTGGTTTTTGAAAGCCCAGCCGTTGTGCAGAGTGGAGCTGCTCACCAGGAGGAGTAGAGGCCCGTGATGGCCTGCTCGTGCTGGGCCCAGCGTGCGGGGTTCTCGTACTTGCAGGCGCGGCCGCCGCAGGCCATGGAGCACTGCACGTGCCCAGGGATGACGTGGCGCAGCCGCTCGCCCACCTTGGTGTACTTGGCCGTGGGGCGCCTCGAGCTCCCTGGAGAGACACAGGCACAGAGAGCCAGTCAGCCACCAGCTCCCTGACAGAGCACCTCAGCCCCACGGGCAGCTCCCTGACAGAGCACCTCAGCCCCACGGGCAGCTCCCTGACAGAGCACCTCAGCCCCATGGCCAGCTCACTGACACACACCACCTCAGCCCCATGGCCAGCTCACTGACACACACCACCTCAGCCCCACGGCCACCTCAGCCCCATGGCCAGCTCACTGACACACACCACCTCAGCCCCATGGCCAGCTCACTGACACCATCACAACGTGCAGGATGTGTTTCAGGCTCCTTGTTCAAGTAAGGAGTCTGAGGGGAAAAATTTGTTTCCATTACTGCCAGGTGTTTTTTCTGATGAAGATAGAAGTGAGTGACATCCTTTGCAGCTGAAAAAAAGTCACCCTCCTTTTCAACCTGAAATCCAAAATAGTTAACCATATCCTTGGTGTATGCATGAATGTGTGCTTCTATTTTGCCTGTTGTTTATAACGAAGCTGTTAGAGTAAAAAGCATGTATTAACATCTGAATAAGGAATCAATGAGCAAAATATAAAATACAAAATACAGGAAGAAAATTAAACCCCACTATTTTATCCACACATGAAAAATACATTTAACAGAACAAAAGTATAGCAATACTGAGAAAATACCCAGAACTACCAACGGTCTCAACGAAAAGTACTTTACTTTTTTTTTCAGGAAAAGTTGCATCCAGCTCCTCGGGGCTGAGCGACGACAGAGCCACCATGACCCGGTGCGTGGACGAGGAGAGCAGCTCCACCACGGAGCTGCGGCGGCGCTGGCTGAGGCGGAGAAGGGGATCGGAGGAGGAATGCCTCCGCCCCTGGAAGAAATGGCTAAAGATGCTGACGGCCGAGCGCCGGCGGGGGGAAGGCTGCATGGCTGCGCGGCCCCAGCTCCGCTCTGAGCGCAGGGGAAGTTGCTCAGCGCTGAAGTTGCGGGAGCGGAGCGGAGCATCCCCGAGCGCGCTCGGCAGCTGGTCCCCGGGCTGAGCTGTCGCCATGGAAACGGGGGATGCAGGCGCTGCTGCCAGCCAGCCCCGGGCTGCTCCTTTCCACAGGGATTGCGTCTGCTCGGGACAAACTGTTCCACCGCTTGATGAAAATAGTTGCATGGCAAGTAGGTAATTTTCAAAACGCGCTGGGAACAACCAAAATGTTTGTCATAAACAATGGGAGTATTTAGTTCCTGCTCAATAACAGGCATTCAGAACTCGCTAAGACACAAAATACTCCATTCAACAGAACAATCAAAATGTAGCTGGAGGCTCTGCCTCCTGAGAGATCTGTAAGGAGGCATATTATACTCCCCCACCTCTTGGTTCTTCATTCCACAGCCACCTCTCCTCCTCCACTTCGCTGCTCCAAAATGCATCATTAGCTGTGTAATGATTGGGATTAGTGTGTTCCTGCTAAAATGCTTCAGTACATGATGAATTGTAGACTGTTTGCCTGGACCATTCACATCTTCTAACAAAACACGATTTGTTATCCCAAACAAAAGGCTGGGTTTATTTTTCAGGGCACAGCTTTTTTATGAAGCAAAGCTGTTAACCCTGCAGCCTGGGAGAAGGCAGATCATGAGGAGGAGAAGGTGTGTCAGCTGAGTGCTTCAGGCTTCTGAAGGTAGGTATGAGATGGCAAATTGCCTCCCACTTTGCTTCCAGCGTGCTGAGCAGCAGAATGAGGTGGCCGGAAAGATTGCAGCACTCGGAAAAGCAACTGTGTGGAGAATGGATTATAGTGATGTAAAAAGCCCCTGTCATCCCAATGTCTGTGCATCAGACTGCACTGAAAGGGGAAACCAAAAAAATCCACTTTAACTTGGTCAATAAACAAATTAATCCATCGCATTTTCCTAAAATACATCTGTGTTTCTTCTTGTACAGAGGAATTTGCATAAGAGGAAGTTCCCTTCTGGGACAAATTCACCAGGCAAAAATCTGCTTCTTCCAGGCACTGACCAGGAACTGAGAGCACCGACTTTGGAAGTTCAAAGCATGAACTTTGACTGCTGTTCCCCAGCTCCTAAAGAGACATGGCAATGTTTTCTGTGGGTACCAGGCCTGAAACATCAGCAGTGATATTGTGTGAGGAACGGAAAATGCTCAAACCCTTGGATCTTCATTCATCAGTGGTGCTGATAGCAACAGGTGAGAAAACATGTACATATGCTTTTATTTTGGGGGTTGTGTGGAAGAGAAAGGAGATGAAAAAGGCTATTTCAAGTGATACCTGTATCCAAGAAATGTGAAGAATATTTTCTAATGAACTACATTCCTTTCTTGTATTTAATTATTTTTCTCTTTCTCTTCCCAGAAACTTTTCAGTATATATCAAATGAAAGTGGAGACAGAAGTGAGAAAAATAAAGTGCTGCACATCATTATTTTCCTACTGAATTGAGTGGGTTTGCAAACAAACTCTCACTCAAAACAGTAAGAAAGAATTGCATCCTGTAAAAGTTTAAATAATTAGTAAGGGGTGTTTTGTTGAAGGCAGGTTTGTATTTCCAGAGAGCTAGGCAATTTCTCATTACAAAAATGGCATCATTTCTTCCATTAAGAGATCTGACAAAATGAAAATTACAGAAAAGATCAACATGTTATCACCATATGTTGATGAAATAATGCAGTTTGGTTTTGTTAGTGACATTTTCAGTATATAAGCATGGATAATATTTCTGGGGGTTTTTTTTTAATTTTGTGGGGGGTTTTTTCCCAGAATTGTTCTGAGCATTTATTATGAATGGCACATCAGAGACAAATTCTTACCTGAACTCATATTTGCCAGATACACACTGCTCTCTATCAGCGAGGAGTATGGTTGCTCATTTTGCAGCAAAACTCCTGCAGCCATTGCAGTACCTGTTGAAACAATAAAATATTCATTGAAAACCTACAGCAGAACCTCAAAAACTGCAGAATAAAGCCACATGCTCCTGGTTATGGAGTGGCTGAAGATTTGGGCAGTCAGGCATGGGCTGGTACTTGACAATCCACAGGCCCTTGCTGCTCTTCCCTGCACTCCCGGGGTTTGGAATCACACCTCTGATGATTCTCCTCTAACAAGAAAACTGAACCCAGGACTCTCTCCAGGCAGAAACAGATTTTTTTCTCTACTGTTATTTCTAATACAAGGTAGGTCCTGCTCTGAAGACCTTCTATCTGTCAGAAAGATAAAACAAGCTGTAAATATGAACACAGTGATCAGTCACTGTGATGTTAAAATAAATCCTTTGCATGGGTCTTGAGTGGAAATTCTTACTCAGTGTAAGATCACCTTTCTGTTTCTCTTATCTCTATAGGAAAATAGGTGTAGGCATAACAAAAAAAAGCATTTTTTACACCAAACTAAGCACATCTCTGCTGCATCATTAACTATATAAACTTTGCTAAATAGACAAACCTTGGGTTCCCAAGTCTGCAAAACCAGTATTAGATTCAGCAGCATAAATAAGGTTTTGAAAGACAGATATGCTAAAAAAAAAAAAAAAACAAACAGAGGAGTCCTGTGGAGATTAGGTCATACAACAGGCCTGTGTGGTGCTAACTGCTTGCTGTTCATTGTCCAGCTTTTATCTCTAATTCTGCATAATTATTTTTGTAGTAAATATTGAAATAAAATTTATTCATTCTGATATTACATTATCTACCATATACTTGAATAAATTATTCTTCCAACAATGCTAATGGCCTTTATTCCACAAAGTCACCCAGTGCAGCTGTGTTCTTTTGAAGATGCTTAATGGTGGGAACAGATCACAGATCCACATTAAGAACATTTTTATAGAGCTGCAGCAGTACTCTCAAACGGATGAGAATTACATTTGTCAGTGAAAGACAAAAAGCCTTCTGAAACTTCAGAGATGCATCTCTAATGTAAGTATATTAAGAAGAATATGAATTAAGAACACTCTTAATAAAGATTAAAAGAGTATCTGGAGTAGTTTCTACTCAGCTACTTGACCATCTGACTCTGTATCCTGAAAAGTCAATCCTTTAATAAAGTACCTTCATGTAATTGCATTCTATTCAGAGAAGCTCCAAAATCTCTATTTTTTAATGGATTTTGAAATCAGTAAGTGATGGCTTCCATTATCAGAGGAAACTTTGACCCTAAAGAAAGAACTTCATTTTATCCCCAGAATTTCTTTTTTAGAGTTAATATTGCTGAATTAACAAAAATTATTGGTTTCTATTTCTCAGAAAGTTCTCTTAAAAATTCTTAATAGCTTGTCCAGATAACATTTGAAAAAGATATCTCGTCATATTGGCAGCAGAATGACCACCACTATGACTCTTTAGTTCTCCTATTTGTTTGTACCCAAGTGATAAAAAACAAGAGATGAAATATCAGGGATATTTTTATAATCTAAAATTATTTTCCTTTTTTGTTTTGGTTTTTTTGTTTGTTTTGGGTTGGTTTTTTTGTTTTTGTTTTTGTTTTTTTTTTACCCAGGAATCAGGCTGATAAGAACTCTTAACTGGAAAGAGATGAGAGGGAAGTTAATGCAAAAAAGAATATTCCTAGAGTATGACAAAATACTAGCAAGATTCTTCTAAGTGGCAGAGGTGAGGTCTGTGTTTCTTTGTTGTCTAACTGATTTTATTTCATTTATATACCAAATCTACAATTCCTGTGCTGCCCAACTGACTTGAATGTTTTGTCTGTGCCTTTCAGTTTGCTGAACTTGACTGACAGCTGTTTTACATTGCTCAGTGTGAACAACTAGAGTAATTCCCTTATACTTAGTTCCGAAAAGTTAGTAATATTGTGACAAATGACTTTGCTGAGTTACACTGCACTCTCTTAGGCAGATGGAAGGGGATAATTTGGGACATGTCAGTGCTGATCTTCCTACAGAGGGGCATTACGTTCCTGTACCGATAAAAAGGGTGCTAGAAGTAAAAATAGTGCTTAGTAAAAGCAGCAGCTCACTCCTGCTTTGTCTCTGTACCGGATATTCTTGGTTTTTAAAGCCGTTCTTCAGCGTTTTGCGCATCCCCTGAACGCTGGGTAGCCGCAGAAGGAACAGCCCGGAGCGCTATTCCAGGTCACGGTGCCTGAGGGTCCGAGTCACGTCCCTTGGGGCCCGGGCTATTCCAGGTCACGGTGCCTGAGGGTCCGAGTCACGTCCCTTGGGGCAGTCACGATATCGCCTTAATCAGCTCTGCTGCTTTATCTCTGCCGTGCATTCCTATTGCCATGACAGCAAAGAGCTGCTCCTTAATCCTGGCTCCCTGAGCGAGTGAGAGGAACGGTCCCTGAAGGACAGGAACAGTGTCCCTGCGGTGCAGTCCCGTCCCTGTCCCGGTGTCTCTGCGGTGCAGTCCCGTCCCTGTCGCGGTGTCCCTGCGGGGCAGTCCCGTCCCTGTCCCGGTGTCTCTGCGGTGCAGTCCCGCCCCTGTTCCAGCACAGGCAGCGGTGCCATCCAGCGAGTGGAACAGCCCGGCTCCTGACACCAAACACTGGGAAATGTGCCTGTGCTGTCGGCTGGCAGAAGGGAAGGGCAGGACCACAGTGCCCAAGGAATCTCTTGGAATCCTCATGCCAAGCGCTCGGGGTATTTCAGGAGGTCCCCTCCAGGCGTGGGTTTGAATCGTGCTTTGACGTCTGTGTGCAGTTTTGAGTTGCCTTCTCTTTCTCCAACTTTTGAGCTGAACAATTTCTACCAGAAGGGATTTTTGTCTCCTGTTGCACTCGATGCACGTGTTGCATTTGGTAACACGCCAGCTGCCGGGTCCCACTCGCTGCTGCACATGCAGGGGTGCCTTTCCTGCAAGGAAGCAGTGTGGGCACCTCGTGCCGCCGCGGGTGAGGTGGCTCCGGGCATCCACTCTCTCCTCAGCAGCGAAGCCCCCCGCCCACGGCCATTCCCTCTGGAATAAAGGCTCTTGGTAAGGTCACAGTGGAGCAGCAGGGTACCACGCAGGCAGCAGGACAGCTGGGACATCGGGGATGCCAAGGAGCAGTTCCGTGCTCCTTCCACAGGCAGCATCCCTGACTGTCTCTCAGGAGCCGGCTGCAGGATGGACCCAGCAAACCAGCAGCAGGGTTTGAAACTCTGCCTTGTCACAAAAAACATTCCTGTCTGGTATTTCAGCATCTGGAAACCAGTGGCTTCCAGTGGCTGGGCTGAATTTTTGCTCCAGACTGAAAGGAGAGGAGCAATGTCCATTATTGCAGCAGCCAGGAAACAACTATACAGCCAAAAAGTGAGGAGACAAGATGCTGGTCTTGCTCTATCTTGGCAATGAGGATGGTTATTTAATAAATGCAATTGCTGCCTTTTACTTCAGAACACTTCAAACAGAGAGAGGAGCTTGCATTCCCAGCTGGAAGGATTCCAGGTAGGGCAGTGTAGCTGCCAGCTGCCAGTAATCCCATTGTAAGGCTCCCACTGCACTCCTGTGCACCTCTCCATGAATAGTGAGGGCCCAAATCTTTAATTCCTGTGGCTTTGGTAAATAAGGATGCCACAGCAGACCACACACTTTAAAAAATCACCTGTATGTATTATAATAATAAAAAAAAAATTCCTAAGTTTTCAATTTTAAAACATCAATATATGGGAAAAATATTTTAAACCTCAAATATATTCATACAGTAGAGGCAATGCTGATGCTTAGGCCTGTCACATGAACTCTGAGGTTTGTTTTACTGTTTTCTTGTCTTCTAAAGTGAATTTGTTCTCTCCCTGTTGCAGCCACATGTAAGTAACTACCCAGCAGCCACATTTTAAAGGAACATAGTCAGCTCGCTGCAGGTAGGGGCGAGGGTAGCTTAGTACCTAAGCACTTGGCTAACACCTCTAAAATTTCCTGTGGCCTAATTCTGCAAGTACTTGAGAAGCTTTGCTTTTGTGAGCAGTCCCACAGAAGTCAACAGAATGTCTAAATATAAGATCACACGGGATAAAGTTTCACTGCCAAAATGCAAAATCCTGTAAACTGCACTAATGGAGATGTTTCAGGCAGATAACTAAAGATAACTTCGATGATTAAGACTAAGTAAAAATAGGACAGTGTAGCAAGGACTGGGTAGATTTAATGAAGTGGTTAAGAGCTACTAAATTATAACTTTGTCTCTCAATTCAGGCTTTGAATCTGATGCTTTAAGACTGGCAGATCATGAGAGTTTCTAGCAAAAAATCTTCTAAATTGGCTGAGACATGGTTAGTCACTGGTACAGGAAGCAATGGTAAATGAAGTTGTGTTTTAAATTACCACAGACTATCCAATTTTAACATTGCCAGGAAAAACAAAGCATTTCTAAAGGTTTGTAAAAAATGATGATAACTGGGGGGTTTTTGCTAAACTTGACTATTATGATAAATGAAACAAGATGCAAAGGTTCTAATGCCTGTACCAGTGAAAAAGCTGACTGAGAACAGATAGTTCATGAATGCTTAAGCTACAATTTAACCATGGTCTGGAAGGCAGTTTTAGCACTGAGCACACATCTTTCAGAAGGCACACACCTCAGTTCCCAAGGTGCTTTAAAAAGCTCAATTATTTGAAATTTGGAATGTTTACTACCTGTAAGCAAACTCCAAAATATTGGAAGAGCAAATGAACACACGAATAAAGGACAGAGAGAAGACTAGGTAAAAAATGTAAATGAACTTTCATATAGTTTAGTTATACTCTGTTTACACAGCAGAATGATAGTACAGCTGCTGTGAAACTCTACTGGAATCACAACTAGAAAGGATTTGTTATTTCTACATGTCTTTTACCCTCTTTGGGGGAAAAATATTCCCCACCTGTCTTAGTAAAAGGTGAATGTCATTTAATCATCAAGTTTGATATTTACAAAGGATGCTCTCGTGTACAAAAGAGACAAGAGAATATAATTCATTAAAAGATTATGTACGTGCTGGTTTGGTGATTCAGTGTTTGCTATTCATAGATTTTTTAACATAAATAGCATGAAACTGCAAGCTAAACTGATGGACAAGTCTCTCAATTGACTTGAGCCATGTTATTTAAATCAGCTCCTTCTGTGGCAGTGCTAACCTGCCAGAGTTAACAGAAGAGTTAACAGAAGGTATTTGAAGGTATTTGAAACCACCTTGAACAGGCTGGCAGGCAGTAATTATGAGAGACTCGTCAAGGAGATGGTGTAAAGTGAATCTATTAACTGTTCTACAAACACAAATGGTGGCTCTGAGACCCTTGATCATGAACATCATGTTTGCCCAGAGACTCTCAGTCTCGTCACACAGAAGAATGAAATACTGTCAATAATTGTCAGCATTCTGACAGAACTCTGAAGTGCAAGTTCAAAAATTATCTCCCCGAGTTAGAGAAATTCTTTTTAAATCTAATACAGTCAAAACCATAGTAAATTTACATGAGTTTTAATAGTTTTAGCAATTTCAGTGTAACACCTTACCTGTTACCCTGCAAAAAGAATGAGTGAGTGCTGATCCCTTCATTGCTGCAGTATCAGCCCCAAGAAACGCTGCAGGGGAGTCACGTTTTACAGAGGAGAAGCTGAATGAATTCCCCTGGTGTTTCCTGTGCCTAATCGGATCGGGGACAGTAATCTGGGAGGAGCCAGCAACGATCTTTTCTTAACCTACACTGTGTGGGGAGTGCCTCGGGGACTATGCAGATAATCATCCCTAAACTGCTTTTTAAAGGTCTGCCCGGCCTTTAAAGGGATTGAGGCAAACAGGCCGCACCAGCCTGACGCTCTAATAGCTGAATCTCCCAGCTCTGCTCTTCCTGTCCACCTCATTTCCTAGCAGCAACAAGTAAATAGGCATTTATTTGTGTGTGTGTCTCTCTAGAGAATCGAAGGTCAGCTAGAATGAAATATATTTTGTACAGTGAAATAAATCTGCTCTTTGCATTTCGGCTGTGCTTGGAGGGTTGCCCTTGGTTACCTGTCTGGGTCAATTCACACAACACGAACAGCCCCACAGCAGCACTCCGTGGTTTCACATTGTTCACTCACTACAGAAGTGGCTCCAGAAATCTGAATCTGTGAATTATGAGTAAAGGGTCACATGTATTTTCCAAGTGTCAGCACACAAAAATGTGTTAACAAATGGAGCATCTGGCAAAACATTTCGTAGGAGGAACTGGAGGAAGTTGGCATCATTTTAGTTGACTAAAGAACAAAGAGCAGCTTCAGATAACTAATAAATATTAATTAAATTCTTAATATAAGCATACTCTCTGGGGGAAGTTCTGAATGTTCACATTTGAGAAGCTGTCACTGACAAACCTAAGATTTATTTCCATGTGGGTAATATAACACTATTTGATTCCAGAGTGGAGTTAATCCGTGGAGGGTTTGGATTCCTGGTGCAACAGCCTCTGCTTTGCTGTATCCACTTGTAGGTGTCAGAGCTCTGCTGGCTGCCCTTTTATCTGTTCCTACATTTGTATTCCTCGGTATTGATGACACTTTGTTCAGCTGAGGAACTAATATTTTTCTAGTGCTCTGCAGTTTGGCTAATTCCAGGCAGCAGTGCCAAACGTGTTTGTTCAAACAGGCCGTGTCACTGTGCTTGAGTCAAGACCAGGCTTTGTGCTAACTGAGGGTGACTTTTTGGGAGAATTAACCAACAGGCTGAAATAATCTGCCATTTGCAAGGGAAGAATACACAGAGTAGGTGGGATACTAATGACTAAACTAACAATCTTCATGTCTCTAGGCTTGGCATGTTCTCTGGAAAATTCTGCTGAACTATGATTGCCATTTAAAGATACTAACAAGCTTTTTAGGTAAGTAGAACAGGATCACTGGGCTTCTGGCAGCTTATTTCTCTTGCACTGCAGGAGCTGCCTCATGGCTACTTCACAGCAGATGCAGCAAATCCACCTGTCCCGTGACCTTAGCTACAGGTTTATCAGATTAGGCAGGTAGAAAAGTGTCTAAATTGCCAATTGGAATGTCTGACCACTGCCTACACTGCACTGTTTTCAATGGCACATAGACAGAATCAAAACATCACTTTATCATAAAACTTAAAGCTGACTAAAACCTAAGATTCATTTTCATTTAATACAAACTGTGTATTTGGATTCCTAGCTGGCTTTGGGCATTTCCAGCTTCTCCTTTTGTTTTTTGCTCTTCTCATAGTTTGGATCACAAAAATCAATTAATGTTTCTTTATTTTCACCCTGTATTGAAAGACTGCAGGGCAGGCTTTAGCTTTGTGTAACTTTACAACTGTATACATGTTATTAAAGACTTTCTGTAAGTTCTGCTTTCAGATATTTTTCATATATATATTTTTACATATACAGATATAATTTTTTTTCTGTCCATTAAGCATAATGCTGTACCACCACAAATCAATCACAGAAGCAGAGTAAAAGCCTTTGGCAGACCTCAACTTTACCAGCAGTGTTACAGTTGTGAGAGAAATGTACACATTTAGCTGCTTAATGAGCTCCCACAGCAGCAGCCCACCTGTGATCCCTGTCCTCTTTCATCATCTCTACTTCTGACAGTCTCTCTTTTCCCGTTGGTTCCACTGTTACCTAAAATTGCCAGTAAAGGACAAAATGTAGTGAAATGTTAGGTAAAGGCAGCAGAGTAATATGAGAATTCCAATTCAAAAGACATTTCCAAAACTGAAGAATTGTATCAGGTGTTATTCAATGGACTTACAATGCAAAAGGTGACTACACACCTAGGAAAATAGTGTAGAACCACTTAAACTAGATCTAGCTATAAAAAGGAAAGCTCTGATTTATGAGACAACCACCTTCTCCATGTCAGATTTCCCAGTTCCTAGACAACTCCTCTCACTTATGATTTCACTGCTATTACATAAAATAAAATAGTCATAATGGTATAACTGGGTTTACAATGAAGTGAAATATTTACTCAAACATGTGGAAGAAACACTTTTCAGGTCAGTTTATGTGTCCAGCCAAGCAAGTATATCATGAGAGAGGATTACACTGCTAATTCTATCTGAGGGGATACTCACAGCAGCTGGCCCTGCAGACTGTCTCCCTCTCTCACTTCATCTTGCCTTAGACATGCAGGTGCTCTCTATGTCTCACATAAACTACTGATGGAAACAAGAGATGGAAAAATCACAGAATTCCAGAATGGTTTGGGTTGGAAGGGACCTTAAAGCCCATCCAGTGCCACCCCTGCCATGGGCAGGGACACCTTCCACTGTCCCAGGCTGCTCCAAGCCCCAATGTCCAACCTGGCCTGGGACATTTCCAGGGATCCAGGGGAAGCCACCATCTGAATCACAACCTGAAAATGCTTTCAAGCAATACAAAAGTGCAAACACATTTATTTTGTACACATTGTTGTGGGATTAATTCCTCCACAGATGTGGAGCTCGGTATTGCTCAGTGGGGTGAATGACTCCCAAAAACACGTGTCTGAGAAAAGCAAAAGGGATCTGTGCAAAGAGAAAACACTGATATCTAGATTATTAATATATTATTAAACTTTTTGTTATTCTACTTAGGAGTGCAGTGACAGTCTGTAGCCAAAAAGCAGTAACAGCTACAGCTAAAAGTTACTGCTGAGTGTGTGGATTGACCTGTACATTGAGGTCCCTCAGTGGGACTGACTGAGCTGCGTTGTTCAGGGTGATGAGTGATGATTACAGGTGGGGTACAACCACTACAAAACATGCAGACACTGCTGAGAAGGGGAAAATCAGTTTCCATTGTGCTACTCCGCTGTCATTCATGGTCCTCTCTCTCCCTGACAGCTGTGGGCCTTTGTGAAAGTAAAACTTACACAGATCATTTATTATAACAAAAGCATTTTGAGGTTGTGATTCAGGGGCTGGCACCCCATCCCTGGCAGTGTCCCAGGCCAGGCTGGACAGGGCTTGGAGCAGCCTGGAACACTTGGAGGGAGTGGCACGGGATGCACTTTAAGGTCCCTTTAACCCCAGAGCAGCCTGGCTGATGTGATTCGGTTCTGTGACTATTCATCAGCGGGTGGCAGAGGGACTGTGTCACCGCACATCCCCCGGGGGACCACAGGCTGTTCTCGGCCACAGCCGGTGCCGGGCAAGGCCAGGGGCGGCAGGAGGAGCCCGGAGAGCGGGGCCGCGGCGGGGTCTCAGTCCTTAATGGAGGGGCCGGGCCGAGCAGCAAGAGCGGGGCTGCCCGACAGCCCGGAGCGCCCGGCGGGGGTGGGCGCTGTCGGGGGCGCTAGGGAGGGCTCGAGACGCTGTGAGGAGGGCTCGGGGCGCTGTGAA
>VXBB01013360.1:97626-139117 GCA_013399915.1 Illadopsis cleaveri | reverse complement strand
TTTTCAGAACGTGTTTCCTTTTAGGATGGGAATGTGGGAACTTCCCGAAATTGAAATGGGACAAAAGGCCAATGAGTAAGGGACAGCTTTGTGCCTGAGTTTGAGTATTGTTTAGAATGAGAAGATTCCACTTTCTCAAAATGATTTTCCCCTCAGAGAGCACTGGGCAGAGCATGCTCACTCTCTGAAAAGACACTGGAGCCAGGGGATTTTATTTAAATATAAATTATTTAAATATTATTATTTAAAGAAAGAACACCACTGGAGGAGGAAACCCTTGGGTTACAGCTCAAGCACAGATGTGCTTACAGCACCATGGCCCTGCTCATTCACAGTCCACAGTCACTCAGGAGTGGCCTGCAATGAAAATGAGGCAAATCCCATGAATTTATGGCAATTGTCCCCAGGCTCATGCTCTGTGACTGCCCAGCTTGCAGCTGCCTGTGCAGGATCCCCGGCCACAGCACATCCTCCCAGGAGCCAGCAAATAAAGGGTAAACAGAGCCCAGAGCAGGACAGGCAGATGTGCAGGGGAAAACTGTGTGTACTGGGAGCTCTGATGTCAGTATGGAGGCACAGGATTGCAATAACTGGGAGAGGAGAACCTCAGATACGGCACTGGGCCATTTACAGAAATCACAGCCATTTTACCTGGATTAGATTAATTTGTTATGAATTATCTTCTCCAGCTCTGAAGCTTTTACTTTGTGAAGAATGACTTATTTTGTCAGAGAAGAGTTCTGGGTAAAAATCTACATATGGCAGGAGATGTCAGCAAAGCACAAGTCTGACTTTGGCTGGCAAGGAAGGTGCTCCCAAAATGCATCTTTTTTCACCACAGTGAGCTCTCTGAGGGAGAAGCTGCCTGTTCATTTTGAGCTAACAGGCTTTTCCTTCTCTGCTGCTTGACAAGGTCTTAGACAGATCCCACACTGCTGTTGCTGCTGGAAACACTTTCTAAGGTAGTTACTAAAGATTAAACACAAGGAATATCAATCCCAAACATTTTCAAATTATATTCTCTCTTAATTGTATAATTTGCTGCAATATGGAAGTGAATAACATCTTGCTTGAGTCAAAATAGCCTTTAAGACATGTTTAAAGAAACGAATCATCTCTGTGTCTTGTCCTCTTCTTTTTGTGAAAGTGAGAGCTGAATATGGAAATGAATATTCCCATTTATTAAACAGAAATTCTCACAGGGCCTGTTCAGACTGTGCAGAATGCTGGGTGTCTGTGCCAGTCCTCGCAGATGCTCAGAGCCTCCTCTCATTCCAGCTCTTTGAGGCTTCGTGCTGCCACAGGTAAGGTTTAATGGGTCCCACAGGGTTGGGGTTTTTTTGAATTCTGTGGTGTGCTGTGAACTTTCCACGTTAATGAGTGTGTAAATATTTCATATTCAGATTTTGTACTGTTAATTTTAGAAGTCACAGAGTGCTGCTTGTTTCCTGGCTTGCCTCACCAGGCAAATGTTGGTGTACAGACCATGGTGTAAAACAGAACAGAGCACGCTGAGCTCAGTGGTTATTTGAAATGAAAATTCCTTATTCACCAGTATTTGTACCAGCAAAGTACAAGTGTTCAAATATTTGCAGAAAGCGCCTGTGAGGCAGCTGTAAGCATGGCTGAATTTGCTTCTGAATTTCAGTGAATATTTGCAGATTTTTGGCCGAGCTGTGGTGCACGTGATGCTGCAAGGGGACGGGTCTGTAGGTGCCGGTGCTTTACAATTTCCCGCGTGCATATTGCAGCTGAGCCCCCTGGATCGAACTCTTACTCATTTAAAGGGAAAATACAGCTCGGTTTGAAAAGACTGCTAAACCAAAGCCCTTGAAGAAAGCACAGAAGACCTCAGAAGCTCTGGACAAACACACACATTAGAGCTCTGCAGCTTTCACTGGCTCCTGGGGGCAGAGCGAGCCCTGTGAGTTTAACCTCTTCGTGCCCAGGAGCAGTATGCACAGGCTGCAGGAGGACCCTTCTGCTCAGGGCTCAAGGAGGAGTCCTGCAAGCCCACATCTCTTCCCGAGGCCCCAGAGAGCTCCTTCGCTGGTAAGGTAAGGAATTGGCAATGGTTTTCAAAAAGCATTTATCAGAAACCATTTATCGGAGATCTTTATCAGAAATCACTCTAGCCGAAGTTTGTGTTTTCAGCGTGCAGATGGGCTCAGTGTGACCAGGGCTGGGGAAAGAGTGCTCACTTCCAAAGGGATGGAGCTTGCTGAGGTTTGGAAAACTTGCCAAGGATGTTGGGCAGCGTGCTCCAGAGGCTGGCACGGCAGCTGGCAGCTGCCTTCATACACTGAATTTCCAGTTAGTTTTGTCTCTCTTGCTGCACCAGGAAATATCTGGATGGCAAAATTTGCACAGATTTCTGTGGTGATCTCTTGCCTGTCTCCCCAATGCTGTTGCCATCCTTGTTTCTTTTATGAAGGGATTTATAGAAGCGACTGACATCCTGACAGACTTTTCTGTGACCATATTGAGACGTGATCTGTTGGATGTGGAAAAAAACCAGCAAGAAAAGGTATTTCTTTGTATCTAAATTTTTTTACTCTCTACAGTCCCTCTCAGCGTCTTCTCCCAGATGAAACAAACTCCAGAGGAGATGTTATCCCTGCATGAATTTAGAAGAGTTGTGTTTGGGTTGGAGAAGAAAATGCTTCCTTTATAACCAGGGAGCCCAGAAGTGGCAGCACCCAAAACTGGGCCAAAGACTGTGGTCAACATTTGAGTTTTCTGCCCTATTAACATTAAAAACCCCACCATGTTTTCTTAGGCTTGGATAGATGCACTGTACAAAAATCCTCTTCTTTGACCTTACGTTTACAGAACTCACAATTTCCAGGTGTATTTTTCCTGATGATGTTTTTGCTGTTGGTATTCATGGTCAGTGTGTCCTTCATGTCCAAAAATTCTCCCCAGGACACATTCTGTTCCTGCATTCAGTGCAGGTGAAAGCTCCAAGGCCAAGCACAATTTCCAGGGTCAGAGATTTTTTAAATAGAGCTGCTGTGCCTGGGAGATACAAATTCTCCTCCCAGGAATGAACTGATTGGAAGGATCCTGAATCCTTCTATGAGCTGGTTTTAGAGAGAGAGAACAGGGTTGGAGAGAATGGCTGCTCTAGAGAATACAGGTTTTATCCTGTTCTTTTCTAATAATAAGGGTTTTCCCCTGCACTGCCCAAGTTCTCGAGCTGGGCCTGGCTCAAATTTGTTAATTACATTTGGATCCTTCTTGTTTCTGTTTCAGTGCAACCCTTAAGATTTGACCTGTGACGAGGAACCACTTCAACAGCCAGAGGATGAATAATGAGATAACTCCGGAGATTTTACAGTCTGGGGGGTTGCACTCCCCTCTCTTCACTTCAATCCTGTACTTTCCATCACCTGTGGCTTGAAAATTTCCCCAGGCACAGCTGGACATGTGTATGAGGCTCTAGCAGGCAATTCTTGCGCTTGTTTGTCATTTGCAGCCAAGTTGTCCCTGTCAGACGCCACATTGTCTGGGAACGAGTTCTGCGTGCAATGCACCAAGAACTACTTCGCGCTGTTTGGTTTGTTAATTATCACCTGCTAATTTCACTTGTTGCACTTAGCCCAAGTGTTGCCACAAGGATAACAGCCTCTTCTCTTTTTTCCCCTTGTGAATCTTTGTTTTATGGAGCTCTGCCGTCATTCCCTCGATGTTTCCCTGCCTGCAGGTGATACCCACTGTGTTGTGCTGAGGTTCACTCCACTCTTTGGTCTAAAACGTGAGGGGTTTAATTTCTGACTGAAGAGCATCAGTGACTTCCCTGTCCATGGCAGGGGCTGGAGCGAGATGATTTTTGTGTCCCTCCCACCCCAAGGCACTTAGTGATTCTGTGATTCTTGGCAGGCACGTGCATTGCTTTTAGAACCAGAGCCTGCCACGCTCCTTTCTGCCTGGTGTCCATCCATATCTTTCATCAAGAGCTCTCTCAGGGTCCTGGATGCACATCCACAGTGCCTGAATTCCCTGTACCAGGGTTTTTGGGGAGAATCCCAGTCCTTGTGCCAGCTCCTGCCATCAGGATGCCCCTTCATGGTTTGCTCAGAGCACTCTGGGGCTTTCTGATCCCCTGAGAATTTCACTTTGCTTCCCATGGAAGAGGCTTGAATGTTTCATTCCACGAGGCTCTGGAAGTGGCAGCAGAGCTGGGCTGTACAGAGGAAAGGTGGAAGTCCCCGTGGACATTGTGGTTGTGACTCTGTTCGTTTATAAGGCTGGGTTTGATTTCTTTTAATTAACTTTTAATTTGATTTCTTTTAATTAAGAGTTGGCATTCATAGATGTCAGGGCTCATTGTTGAAGTGTTTGTGGACTCTTTAAAAATTTGGACTGAAGACAGAAGAATGAGCATTTTTCCTGTATGGCTGATGTTTCATCGTATCTCTGAAGATTACCTGTGAATTCAGAGATGTTCTCTAAAGTCAAATGGCTCAAACCCCCATAAAAAATAACCAAAAAGGAGAAAAAATGAAAAATGGAAAAAAGTTTCTTACGTAGGTAAACATGGAAAATGTTCCCTCCAAATGTTTGAAAAATGCTGGGAGGTTGTTGTGATTTGAATTTTAATTTTTTTTAAAAAATTTTATTTTTAAAATTTTTGTTTTAAACCTAGGTAATATGATGCACTAAAAGACTTGTGAGGAAGATGGGAAATTTTAGCCCATTGGAGTTTTTTTCATGCTGAATGCTTAGTTCAGCACTATTTTTGGGAGGTCTGGCAGTACCCTGTGCTCTCCACAAATCCATCATCTCTGCTCTCAGGTGATACCTTCAGGTTGATTTTTCTCAGAGGATGGAACTGAGGATCTGAGTTTGAGGAAGAAGCCTTTTCCTTTTTTGTTAGGAGAGTGCTGGCCAGCACGGCTGAGACTGCTGGACAGCAGAGCAGTGGCAGGGGCTGTGTTTGTGAGCTGGGCTGCTGCACTGAGGCTGTGTTTGGAAACCCAGATTTTTCACAGCAGTGCAGTTCCACTCCAGACACCCCACGTGCCTGGGAGAAGTCTCCAAGAGCATGGTGTTCCATGGAAGTTTTGGTGGTCTGGAGCACTGACAGCCTTCATTCATCTGCAAGTGTCTGGCCTTGTCTAGAAAAACAATCCTGTGGTGTCTAAATTGGTAAGCTCGGCTCAAATCGTGGATGTGAGTGTGGTTGGGAGGTTAAAAGAAGCAGAATGAACCAGTAAAGGTGGCAGTGCTCTGTTTATTTTTATTTAATAGCCTCCATAAGTTTCAAATCTGCTGCAAACAAAAATCAGGGCAAAATTTTGCAGTGCAGGGACACCCCAAAGTGGATCTTGATATTAGTGTATAAGAAAGGAAGGAAAGAGGGGGCAGGGGGAAACAGAAGAAAAAGTCTCCTCAGGAGTTTAAAGTGGGATTCTGGTTTGTGTTGGATCCTTGTCCTGTAAGCTTAGAGCACTCTGGTAACCTGAAGGATCAAAAGTGTCCTCAAGCCCTTAAATAGATGACGCGGAAATACTTGAAATGTGTTTCATTTTATGGTAAGTTTAATGTTTCTAATCTCAGTGCAATTTACAATTACAATAAATATCACGAAAAATTAATGTGGCCACTTCAAATACAAAGGAACGACCAAGTGTAATCTGAGAAAATTTTATCAACATGCAATTTCCTTAACAAAAACATCAATGTATCATTTCAGAATGCCAAGAAATATTTATCTTTTGGGACAGCAAAATCATTTGCAGAACGTTTTAACTGCTAAATAAATATTTTACTGGCAACTTCTGAGGCATCATAAATGCAGTCAATATAAACAAAGCAATGTGGAAACCAGCTCCAGCCTCAGTTCAGATGGAGCTGGGCTGGTTCATGGCAACACAGGACTCTGGGATGCATTTGGCTGAGCCCCTGTGCTTGGAAAGATCTGATTTCTTCCTGCTCTTATAAGCAAGTTTGCTTGGTTTATTTGGAAGTTCTGGCAGCAGGAGCCACAACGAGCTCTTAGGAGGAGTGGTGATGCAAGCAGTTAGCATTTAACTGAAACTGGCTTTTAATAGTGAAATCTGAGTTTTTAATTGAATCCAGTGCCTATGAAAGCTGCAGGATTAGCAGCCTTGGAGGGACAACTTGTCTGTGAGGCTGCAGAATGAGAACATCAAAGCTGTGGAGCTGCAGCTTCCTCAGGGCTCCTGAGCAAGTGCTCCAGAGCCTGGTTTTGCTGTCCCTGCCACCTGCTCTGTCCCCTCTGTCCAGCTGCAATGACACTCGGCAGGGTGGCTCTAGAAAGCTGCATGGAAAGTTCCCTGCAGACAGAACACAGACTTGTTCCATGGGGCAGTTGAAGAAAAAGTCGTTTCTTACCTGGGCTCTCATTGTTATTCCCAAGGATGACATCAAATCTTCGACTGAGCTTTCCTTTTTGCGTGGTCCTCACTCAGCACTTGCCCCCTCTCTAGTGGTGTTTCTGCCTGGGTCAGGTGATAATTGTCTGTTTTCCACAGAGCTGCTCACTGGGATTTCTGTGCCGCTGTTGGTGCCCCATACGGAACAGTGCCCAGCTCTATGGAATATTTATTGAGGTGTTTTCTGTCTGTAAGGCTTTGCATTTCAGCCGTGTTTGATGATCCCCTGGTGACCTGTGTGTGCTGATTCACGTTTGGTGTGGCTGGGAGAGACCATTCCAGCCATGTCCTGGCTAAAGGAAAACTGGGAGCTCTGGAGGCCTTGATGGTGATTCCCTGAATTTTGGGATGGCCTGGAAATGGTGATACAGCAGCAGTTACCCTACACACGGTGGGATCGACTGTGTGAGAATTCTCTTGGAAAGCAGCACGGGATCTCCCCCAGGCCAGCAGGTAGAGCCCCTGGAAGAGGCTGGAGCATCAGGAGCGAGGCTGGGTGGGTTCCCTGACACTGCTGCTGCTGCTGCAGCTCCTCTCCAGGAGCAGGGAGAACTCCTGGCAGGGGTTGGAGCAGCAGGAGCGAGGCTGGGTGGGCGCCCTGACACTGCTGCTGCTGCTGCAGCTCCTCTCCAGGAGTGGGATTTGTGCTCCTCAGTTCCTCTCCCTGCAGGAGCAGGAGTTACTGCACCCGCGGGGACATTACTGCAACCCCAGGGGACATTGCCCCGTTTGTCATACAGGTGTTAATTGTCCTGTTAATGACGGAGTGTACCTTGGGCACTGATGTGCCGACAGGGCCAATACTGAGTACTGAATATACAAAACCAGCTGGTTTTGTTTCGGGGCTCCACAAGCGGGATTTCCCACTCCATCCATAATTGTTGTGAGTTCCGGCAATGGGACCCTGCTGTGCTGCCCAGGGGGTGAAGGTGAAGGGAAATCACATTCCAGCACATTCGCCTTGTGGAGGGAGCACTTTCCCCTGACATCACCATCAGAATGCTGTATCACACAGGGGACGATGAGCACACACCTATCTCACCGTGCATCTTTCAGATGGGACTGGGAAATACATCCCTGTGTGCTCACACTTGTGTAAAAAACTGAGCCAAGAGAGTTTATTTAGCCCCAAATCCATTGAAATGGGTGTATATTGCTAGGGTTCCTTGGTAGTAACTGCAATCTAATCCTTGCTTAAAAGGATTTTTTTTGATTAATTGAACACACAGGAAGAAGCCAACAATACTGTTCCTCACAAATGAAACTGCTATTTTTAGGCATTTGCTTAAATTTTAGATTTCTTTGTTCCTGTTAAATCCCAGCCTTTGCTTTGGCAGAAATCCCATTTTGAAGCACACTCTCACGTTTGGGGGAAGCCAGCAGGGCTCAGGGTGTTGGAGGACGTGCTCGAGGGCTTGGAGGAAGAAGTCTCAGGAATGGTTTAGGAATGGTTTTTACACAATTGGGGCCGTCAGTGGAGCTGATTGAGCCTTTTCCTTTACGGGATTTAGGATGACATTTAGAGCTAGATTGGCTTTATTAAATATCACTTGGGTAAGACGTGTGGCTTAGGCTGAATGAAAAGTGCCATAATAGGAGATTCTGGTAATTGTACTGAGCTGGGTGCTTTCCTTATTGTCCCAGATAATGTAAGAGTTAATGTTCATTGTAAGTACTGAGAAAGAGATTTTTCTTTCCTTTAAGAAATGGTCTTTGCATGTCTTAAGAGCTCGAGTTTCAGCTGTTCTTTTCATTTTGTACTATTTTCATTCAGTAGGATCCCAGATGAGGTACAGAAAATGGGATTTACATGTGCACACAGGTTGGTGGATGTGCTCTGATCCCCACCTGGACATCTGACTGCAGCTTGGGGCAACCACACTCAGACCTCCACATATTTTTCCCTCGAAACAAACTATCTGCAAAGTTAGAGAGAATAATGAATATTTGCACCATTTAAAAATGATGATCTGTTTCCTACCTAAATCTGGGAATTTCAATAGGATTTTGGGTGCATAAATATCTGGATCTTCTGATTTTGGCAGGTAAATTGTTTTGGCCTTTGTCTTTCAAGCCTTCCATAATGCAAAGGTTGTTACCTGTTTACTGAGGTCACATTAGGAATTATAATATGATAAGTGTGATTAATCAAATATGTAAATCTTCCTGTAGCTGTATGAGGTGATAGGGGAAAATAATCCCTTAAATTTGTTTTACAAAATGTTCATTGTTACTCTGGCGTTTTATTTCATTTTTCATTTTATTTCACTTACAGCTCCCTGACGCTTTCAAATAAAGCCACAATTTATCTGCACCAAAAGAGAATTCTTTTGTGTTCAAGTTCATGAATTCTTCTCTTCGGAAATCCACCTAATAGAGGCAGGAATATGTAATTGTGGGAACGCTGGGAGGTTTTCTCTGATTAACAGGTGTAAAATGTTCTGGGATCCGGAGGTAGGAAGCACTTTAGATATTTACAGAGGGTTTTAAAGCTGTGCTTGGTATTGGTGCTGGAGGTGGTGTCAAAAGAGAGGCTGCCCTGGGTGGTTCTGAAATTCTTCTTGTAAACAGCCCAAAGGCTTCTCTTAAACACACCATAGAAATCTGACATAGTTCCCCCCTCAGTAGTTTGCAGAATAGAGTAGGATTGGTTCATGGTAATTTGGCTGCACAAATAATCTGTTTTAATCACAGAAATTACATTACCTACACCTGTATCCTGTTGCTAAAGAATTCTGAAGCAGGAGGGAACCAGCCCATGGGTCAGTTTGTGAAGTAATAATTTAAATTGTCTTTTCTCTCTTGACAGGTGGTTAATGCACAGCCTTTTCTGGCTGGTATATCCCAACCCTTTCACTTTAAACGTTGTATTTATCAGCTCTTTATTAAATATACAAAACAAGACCACACTGGCCAAAACCTGTCACAGCACATTTTGTTGTCACAGTGCATTTTGCTGTGTGCTGAGGAATGAGAGTCCAAGCCACAAAGTCAGCTCGTTTCAGCCTCAATGGCTTCTTGAAAAGCTTGCAGCTTAAAATAATACATTATTAAGGTATTCAGACTTGTCAAAATTAATAATTAATATGGCTTTATGTTCCCCACACATACACAGAGCCTTTCATTCCCTTCCCTTGTCTGTATTCCAGCCAAGCAGCCCTGAGCCACGGCCTTCTCCTGGGACAGGAGGGGTCCTGGGAGGCAGCTCATCACTGCTGCCTCTGCACCAGGTAAATGATCCTTGGACCTACTAGAAATAATATTAAAAAAGCAAATCGTGAGAGGGAGAGATGTATAAAGCTTAAATACTGTCAGTGTTTACTGTGTGTGGTGTTTGTGACTGTCCCTGCACTGGTGCAGCCTTGAGTGCTGGGAGCAGTTTTGGACACCACGGTGCCAGAAGCCTTTAGGGAGCATCCGAAGGAGGGCAACAAAGATGGAGAGGGGTCTGGAGGGGCCGTACAAAGAGTGGCTGAGGGCACTTGGTTTGCTCAGCTGGAGAAGGGAAGACTGAGGGCAGAGCTCCCCGGGGGCTGCAGCTCCTCCCGAGGGGCAGCTCCCATCTCTGCTCTGGGACAGGGACAGCACCCAGGGAACGGCTGGAGCTGGGCCAGGGGAGGCTGAGGGTGGACAGCAGGGAAAGGTTCTTCCTCAGAGGGTGAAGGGCACTGAACAGACTCCCCAGGGTTTGGTCATGGCCCCGAGGCTGCCAGAGCTCCAGGAGGGTTTGGGCAGCGCTGCCAGGGATGCCCAGGGTGGGATTGTTGGGGTGTCTGTGCAGGGACAGGAGCTGGGCTTGAGGATCCTTGGGGGTCCCTTCCACTGTTCTAGGATTCTATGATGTGTTTTTAAAACCAACCGAATTATACTCAAATGGAAAACCAGGGTGCTGGGAACTGCTGTCTCAATGCTGGGGTTTTTTAACCTTTAATCCTTACTCTATGCAAATCCTCCTTGTTAGTTTACCTGGGGATTAAGGGATTTACATTATGGGTATACTTAAATTTACTTTCCAATGCCTAACTTGCCATGGGAACTTTGCATTCAACTACAGCTCCTGGAAAGTTCCTGCACTTCTGCATCTGTGGCCTCTTTACTGCCATCTCCCTTTAGATAACCCGTCACTTG
Organism: Illadopsis cleaveri; assembly: GCA_013399915.1. Classification (NCBI taxonomy): domain Eukaryota; kingdom Metazoa; phylum Chordata; class Aves; order Passeriformes; family Timaliidae; genus Illadopsis; species Illadopsis cleaveri. The sequence continues at coordinate 128,588 of VXBB01013360.1, read as the reverse complement.
TAATTTCATAATAAATTACATATTCTTAAGAGGATCACTAGTCAGAAATTAAGGAGAAAAATGGGAAGCATGTGGTTTTTAACTAGCACAAGTCTCAATTTCTTTGTCCTACCTCTGTGAATCCTTGGCAGGGATACCTGAATCAGAATTGATAATTTAGGATACAGTTGATGTCCACTATTAGGGAATCAAATTAATTCCAAATATTGAATCCATGCTTTACTAGGAGTTGCTGAGGAGCCACTGCTTCCCCCTCTGCTGGCAGTGGTGTCAGATTTGGGGGCAGATTTGGGAGCATTAAATGTGCGTGTCCTGTAGGGCCTAAAAGGTCCTGTGCACCAGAAAGGGAAAGGTTAACTGTGGGCTGAGGAGGGCTAGATGGGGGAAGCCAAGAAAACTATTCCCAGTCCAGAAAACTGTCTAACAGTTTGTGCTAAGGAAACACATTTGGTTTTTCTCTCACCTTATAATGGATGCTGGCATTAAGGTGACTGTATTGCAAACCCTATCCAGATAATTTGGGCAGGGATCATGCTAACTCTAACAAACAGTGCTTGGGGCCCAGAGTGATGCAAAACCTTTATAAAGAGATTTTTTTGGCTAAGTTTCTGCAATTTGGAGAGTATAGAACACAGGCATTTGGGTTGCAATCTAAGAAGCATGAATTTACCATAGAGATTGTGTTTCCTAAATGTTGGAATACTCTTACTGGAAAATGCAGCCTTCAGTTGGCCTGCTTTGGGATTTTATGTTTAGACAATACAAGCTTTGAAAATCTCTAGATGTGTGTCAGAAAATACCGAAATTGTGGCTGTGGTTGTGGCTGAGCACAAGGCAGAATGATGGGCAGTTTAGCTGGTGTAAATTTATGGCTGGAACAATTTACATTGGGAATAAACAGTTTAATGGCTAACTGGGAGGATTAAAGGATGCTCAATCCATCAGATGAAACGTGTCATTGTGGCTGGTGGATGGTGCCATTATCTCACTGGAAAATGAACATTCCTTCAGGGGTGTGTTTGCTGTGTCTATTGCCCTCATTCTGTCACTGATACCCTAACCCTGCTCAGCTCGGGGGCAAAGCTTCCCTGGACTTGGGTGAGTCAGAGATTTCTGATGTCTCCTGCTGGGTGAGACCCCGGGGAGCTCAGCTGCCTGCAGGCATTTCCCTCTGGAATCAGCAGGACAGCCCTGGTACACTGAGGCTCTGCAGTGCCCTGCTCCTCCTGCTGCTCTCTCTGCATTCTCCATCCCCTTTGTGCTGAGTGAACCTTTTTCTTTATTCCTACATAAGAAAAAGTCATAAACTGATTTTTTTATATGCAATTTGAAGAAAATACAGTCGATATTTAATTTTAAAATTTTTAACCTTTTAATACAAATGGAAAGTTTGACTCCTTGCTCTGCAGAGCGTGTTTTTCATAAACACACCCACTGGTCTGTGTCTCCTGTAGAAAGGTACAGCCAGCCTGGCAAGGTGCAGGATTATCCCTATGCTAAATGTTTGAAAATGAGACAATAAACCCAGTTTGAGAGGGGAAAGAGGCCACATTACAACATCTGTGGGCAAAAGAGGGAAGCATTAATTTAGATTAGAAAAATGCCCTGAGTTAATTAGGTGAAGAGATAATATTTAGAATGGCCTTCTCACATGAATTGTGGAAAGTGGATAATAATGTACAAAGAGAGAAAAAGGAGGCAAAAATCTTGCTTTTGAGAAGTGAAGGAGTAGGGAGAGACAGGGTGAGTGGGGCAGGCTGGAGCTATTTCATGAGAAGTTGTAGAAACAAGGAGAGATGTCTGAAGCTGGAAATTCTATAATGGAAAGTCCAGCAGTCACCACTAAGATAAATTACGGACATGAGAGCAGCATGTGAGATGTTTCATGGAAGTGGCATGGTCAAGTAAAATGGGTTCCCTTCTGAATATTTTTTCTTTTCTTTTTTTAGAGGTTTATGTATTATAATGCAGTTGATTTTGCTTCAATATTTTAAAACTTGAACAAGGGTAATTCTGTAGTATTAATTTTACCTTTCATAGGTGTCATGCTGTTGACCAGCCTAAATATCAAATGGAGCACGGGGGACAAAAGCTCATTTTGAACCTACAGGTGCAGAAATTTACAGAAGGATCCATTTATTACAAGAGGCTGTTTATGCATTATGACAAATCAGAGTTAGGTTTTACAGCTGTAGGTATGCACTGTGGATATTAAAATTTTCAACTTGTGGATATTATAATTAAAGGCATGAAGGATGTGAGTGATAACTGCTCCCAGTGGGAGGAGAGCTGCTCCTTTGATCTCCAAGTGCAGCCCAGGTTTTGGGATGACGTGGTGTCTCAGAATTCATGCTCCAGCCTGGCAGGAGCAGGGTTCCACCTGTGTGAGCAGCATTTCCTGTGTGCTCAGTGCTTCCAGCTCCATCCCCACTCCAAAGGGATGAAAACCCAGTGGGTTCTGACACACCATGGGCTCTTCACCCTCAGTCCTGAGCACAGGAAACATTTTCATGTCCCAGTTGCTCCTGCTGGGTACCGGCAGCAGAGTGACAAGAGCAGGTCAGGGGATGCTCAGGTGGTGTCACCCCTCATCCTGTGCCTGCTGGATCCCCTCCCCTGCCCCTCATCTGCTGTGCCTTCAGACACTGCACTGGGGGCTGCTCCCAGCACAACTGCAATCCCTGCACACGGTCACTCCTTTGGAATCTGCACATTTTTATTTCCAGAGGAGATGCAATTTCATCATTAAGGGAATGTTTTCAGCGCCAGTGCAGCATACCTTCAGAGGAGGAAGTTGACCCCAATTTTGTACACGGGTGTTTATGAAGTCAAAGGTGGAACCCTTAAACATATTTGGAAGCTGGGCCAGAGCATAATGCCCAATCTGGCACACACAGGAGAAATTATCCACGATTAAAGACTTTCTGATTAATACGGCCTATGTGCCAAAACTGCACATGCAGCGTATGATCTCAATTAGAGTGAAACCTAATTCTTCAAGGCTAAGCTCCAGATTCATTCTGTAATTTCTTCTTTGTTTAACTTGGACATTTTCTGACAACAGGATCTAAAAGAAATGTGGGGGGAGGGCACAGGAACCCCCCTACCATTATAAATTGCAGTTCTGCAGAGAATATCTGTCCTGGTGCTGGTCTGAATACCTTGACTATTAAATTTTTAGAAGGCTTCTTGTGCATTCCTCTAAGGCACTGCCATTTAGTGCTGCTAATGGAGCTGTAACAGTTTTTGGGAAAGAATGAATACTCGTGTGCAGGTTTTCTGCTGAAAAAGTAACTCCTGCCAAAGAAAACTGCTTGAAGGTGGAAAGGAATAAGTATATAATCACGCCACTGTCATTACCTCTGATATTAAGAAAGTAGGAAATGTCAAAGGCCTGTAAGAAAAATAAGTTCAGGTTTAATGAGTCTGCTGGAGAGGAATTATCAACATTAATCATTTAGCTAGTGGACTAACATAGCTGGCATCAATAGAATAACTTTTTCCATCCTGCTTTAATACACAGCAGTTGCTCTAGCTTGTTTCTAAGACTTTTTTTTTTTTTACCGCTAATCCCAAAACATCCTGGAAACACAGCCTCCAATCCACCAATATCTCTGCTTTTCAAGTGCTCTTCCAAAGCAATGTGAGTGTTGCTGAGAGAGAATTCAGGGCTCCCCTTGTGTGGGATTGGAGGGGTCCCAGGCCCAGGGGGGGATGGCTGTGGGAGGGTTTTGGGAGCTCCCAGTGGAGCAGGCACAGCCCTGTGTGCTGCTGTAAATCCCTGTGCCTTCCGGGAGGAGCAGGGCCATGCTCAGAGCTGCTGCTCTGGCCCACGGTGAAGTGGCCTTGGGCTTTTTTTTTCCAAATAAATTGCCAAACCTTGGTCTAGGAATCTTGAGAAAAGGGTCCTTTTTGAAGGAAAAGAGACAGGGACAGCCTTAGGAAGGCTGACCAGGAACAGAGACTGGACAGAGCTAGAGAACAAAGTAGGTATTTATTAAAAGGCCTTTAGGATACACTTTGAGAGCCTGGCCACAGCTACACTCGAGGTGGACCCAAAATGGTCACAAAATGGACACAAAATGGTAACAAAATGGACACAAAATGGTAACAAAATGGAAAAACGGTCACGAGGTCTCACACTTTTATAAATTTTGGTCCATTTGCATATTGGGGTTTAATTGTCCAGTTACAGCTTTGGGTTGTGAGGTCTCATCCTTCTTGTTCCTCCCTTCAGCCACCCTTGTTTGTGCTTTTGGGCCTGAAATTTGTCCTTGGTCTTCAGCAGGAAAAGGATTGGTTTTGTGTCCCTGCTCTGTGCAGAGCTGAGTGACACTGAATGTGAGGTTCAGAACTGCACCCCTGGGCAGCACAGAATCTGAAAATATGAAAGCTCAAACTTAAGGCATCAATATAATCCCAGAGGCCAACCCAGACTTTGCTTTTCTGGGTGTCCTCAATAAATTTGGCTCTCTCATCCCCCCAAACCAAGCTCTGGGACTGGGTTGGAGTCAGGAGTGTGGCTCTCCTGGGGGGGAAAGCTTGGCCTTGGAGGGAAGTTTTACAAATCTTACAATGCATAAAGGAACAGATTTAGAACTGCTTGATATGCCATTTAAAAAAATACAAGTATTTTTTACAGATTCTTCTGGGTTATAACAGGAGAAAGTGGTGTTTGTAAACCATAGCAAGGCAAATTCTTGATAACTCCAAAGTGATAACTCCGAAGTTTGGAGGAGGTTGTAGCTTCAGTTTGGGGGGGCTGTACCCTTTTTAAAAGAGGTATTAGTTGATTTATAAAGAAGTCATGCATATTACAACATTTTATAGCTTCCATATTCCTGTTCTTTATTTAAATAAGAAAAAATAAGAAAGCTGTGCCTGCAGACCTGTGGGCAGTCCTTCAAAAACAAACTCGGAAAATTTCCTAAGTCCGTATATTTTTTGAGGTGCAAGGGGACCACTGTAGTCAGATGTAATCTAAATCCAGTTCACATTTTGCTGATCTATTTTTACATCCAATGTGGTGAAATTGCAGGTGGATGCCATCCTGAAGTCCCTTCTGACAGCAGACAAAGCAACATTCTGCCATTGCACAGCGAGTGTGGCTCCAGGATGGTGTTTTGTTGTTTTGCAATAAGGGAAAGGAAGGAAAAATTGTAAAAATTGTAAAAATGACCCATCTTGCTGGTGGCAATCCTGGGGCAGGCAGGTGGCAGATGAAGCTCAGTGTTGCTGCTCACGGACAGGAGGAGCTGGCTGCCACTCTTGCAGTGGTTCCACCCTTCCCTGGGTGTGCAGTGGCTGCAGTGGGCACGGACAGCAGGGACAGCATTTACACCCAGGATTTACCCTTCACTGCAGGACTGGGGGATCACATCCACCCCTGGGCCCTGGGAACACATCCACCCTGTGCCTTCTGCCTGGCTGGGGCAGATATTCTCTGTGAAATGGAATCCATATGCTGGGGTGACCCTTAATGAAACCCCTGCTCTAATTGCTGCTTTAAGCTCACTATTTCCTTGTCTTTGTTTACGGTTTTAAATCTATAATATATTCCAAATTAAGTTCATTTGAATGACAGCATTCAGATCTAATTATAGACTTTACCATTGATTAGGGCAGACAATCCAAACTTAAGCTCTGCTGGAATGGCTTCAAGAATAAAATGAAGGTAATGATGAAGTTCTTATTTTAATAAAGTAAAGCTACATAAAAATATTCCATTTAGTAAATTAGAGCTTCTGACTCTGTAATTTTGAAAAATAGTAGCAGTGTTGTCTAGATCATGTCCAGAGAATAATTTTCTTGCTAGCTACTTATTTTCTTAAAATGCTCGATTCATTATGTAATTTAGTTTTTAATATCCTTTTATTCTTTGCTTCCAGTTGTTCAGCATGCTCAAAATAAAAATGAATACAGTCGGCATTACTGTGTTTTTATAGCAGTTTTTACAGGTTTGTTTAGAAATGTGCTCAATTTCATGCAGTTAACACAGCCAAGATGGGCAGATGAAGCTGGGGGAGTGTGAGCAAACTCCTGAGAACCTGCACAGCTTAGAGTGTTCACAGCTCTGCAGGACTGGTGATGGCAGGGCTGGAGCAAGGCAGGTTTAGAAAGAGAGGAGCAGAGGTGATGCAGGCAAGGAGGGTGATTGTGTAAGGCACAGACCTGGGAAAATGGAGAAAAAACAGAAGGCTCAGGTAAGGGATGAAAGTATTGGACAAGACTCTGTGATAAGTTTAATCAGGAGAAATTAGCAAGGTAAACCAGAAGAACTGTGATGACGTAATTGCTTCCATAAAGAGTTTATAGTGCCACAGCAAAATCATTAATAATGTGTTTGTGGCACAGGAATGCCTTGTGTGACTCAGGGACTGCACTGGGCAGCTCAAGAGGACAAACATCTTCCTATTACCCTACAGGCTTCCTAAGAGAGGCCTTCCCAGAGAGTCTGAACCTCCCCTGTGTCCAAGGACAGAGTAGGTAGGACAGAAAGTGGGAGTAGCTCTCACCACAGAGATCAGAGTCACTGCCAGAACCCTGGGTAAGGCTTTCTCAGTGTCTTTATGCTGGTGCAGATGGGGGGGTAATTGATGGAGGTCATTTCAGAGCAGCTGCAGGTTTTTAAGAAGCCCAGTGCAGTATGTGGCATTTTATAAGCTGATGTTGCCATACTCTCACTTACTGTAGGGCTCTGCACAGCAATTACAGCACAGTTTAATTTACAAATCATTACTGCGTTTAGCCATTACCAGTACAAAGTAGTTACTTTCTCTGTGCAATTGAAGCCTAATTTTCATGCCATCTGAAACTCCCAGGCATCAGGTAACACTTTATTTTATAAGGAAAAAATAACCATTTATTTAAATTGTAAAATCTGTGTATTTACGGAGTGGCTGGTTTTGCTCTTCAGGTTTCACAGCAATTACACTGGAAGCTGTTTCTGAGAATCTGGGCTCTTATTTCTGTAAAAATAAGTTATCAGCAATTGCTTCCTATGCTCACATAATTGCTTGAAGAATTGTGCTCTACGAAGGGAAGGCAATTACCTTTTAACACTGTGTAATAATTCTGATAGTTTGTTAATCCACAAAGAGCACAGGGGCTGTAAAAGCTGTGGGGCCCAGGAATTGAGGTGATAACCTGGGACACGCTCCTTGTGCTGGTGGTGTGAATGTGTTTGCACCTCCTGAGACAAAGGGGATTCACAGTTAATTTGGGTTTGAGCTGAAAGAAAAAGCCAGCGGTCCTAGGCACGGAGCAGGCAGCTAACAGGAGTTAATTTGGAGAGGTTTTTCATGGATAAGGTCTCTGTCCCATCCCAGGGCAGAGGAACACTCCCCTGTGTGTGCAAGCCCACGGTGAGGTGGGTTCCAGGCTCCCCTTCCAGCAGGGATCCTGTGCCCATTTCAGTGTGGGGGCTCTCCCACAGAACTGCAGCATTTTTACTGGGTCTATTGGCACCTCCTTTTTAATCCTTCCTTAGATTCCTTGGGGGAAAAGAATCAGGAGTTCTGCAGAACTGAGCTGGAAATGCCTATCCCAAATCCACATCCTGAGAGCAGCACTGGGAGCTGGAAGGGATGGGTAGGAGCCAATGGCAGTGACAGCAATTCTTTCCTGTGAATTCCAGTAGGTTTCAAATAGAATTGCCAGATGATTTTTTTTCCTCCTAAAAATGACTTCCTACTTTATGTAAGGCCTATTATGTGTAATACTCTCTGCACGCTTCGTGTCATAACTTTTATTGCATAAAGGACTTGCATTCTTCATGGCACAGCCCAGTCTGTAGGTTCTTAATTAAATTATTAAAACACCAGTCAAAGCTCCATTTTATTGAAACCTGGAGTACTGAGATAGGGGTGAGCTTCCTGAAATGGAAGGTCTCTGAATACCTAGTATTTTTTTCTGATAGGAATAATTTCAGTCTTTGCAGGCGAGCACAGTTTTCCTGCAGCAAGGGCTCTGAACACCTTTATTTCTTCATGAAATTTCTACCTGCGTGATTTTTTTGTTCCTAGAAGGTACTCTGAGTGCAGTCTGTGTGCAGCCTGGGGCTTCAGAGACTAACAAAATTTAAATCAGTTTTATACAAATAGTTTTGGTGAGAGAAGCTCAGTCTTGCTGAATAAAGTCCACAGATTGTAAAAGGTGTTTAATTACAGTATGTCATTAATTAGCCCCAATATTCCTGTCAAAAATACTCCCTTTCTAAATACCTTACACTCTGGTTTTCGTAGTTAGCAGAAAGACTGAACTGACTGGAGCTGGTTCTGTCTTTTCATTGCTCTTTCCCTGGACTTGTTGGATGTTCTTCTGGCAGTGACATCCACTTTCTGAACTTTTCTCTGCTTTCTTCTTTTCAACAGCTGCTAACTCTTACATGTTGCTTGAAAGTTGCTTTCAGCCTTTATCTTTTATTTTCCCATGACATCATGTTCTTAATTTTTATTTTGTTCATCTTATCATTCTTCTCATGCATTTCATCTCACAATTGTTTAAAAGATGTGCTAAAGCCCACCAGACACTGGGCTTTGTGTTAAGAGAGGAGTGTGGAAAAGGACAAGTTGAGGTGTCACAGGTGCAGCCAAGCCTGGTCTGTGGCTTGCATTTATAACTGCATGCTAATGATCCAGAATATGACATAAATATTGTGCACAGGTGCAGGCTGAGTATTCCAGACCCGTTTTCAAACAGCAGATGCTGGAGAATTAAGATATTTTTAATGGCTATCTGTGGAAGTAGTGGGAAAAAGAACATAAGAAAGGACACCTTCCGGAAATGATGGGACATTCTTTGACACATACAGACTATAATTAGAGATTTTTAATATTTTCCTTAAAATGTAAAACACCAATTTCTGTAAGAGTTAAATGACAAATATACAACAAGTGACTGAGTATTTGCAGTATTTAAGGCACAGCTTTAGCCTCTGGAAACCTCAAGCTTCATGTACAATATTTGTACTTTTCTGGCCTTCCGCATGGTCTGACTTTCTTGTAATTTCTCTTACACATGACATGAGAATCATGACCAATTTGCTGCACAGCAAAACTGAAGGGTTTGATTTTTCATTCCGAGCTTGAATGTTATGTCTAATTTTTCTTTCTTTTCCTTGGTAAATATAATTTCAGCTTTGAGGGTGGATTTTGTTTTGGTTTTGATTGACTGGTCTGGGAGGCCACTGCCACGGCACCTGTATTTACACACTGTCCACACTCACATCTCTGAGCTCCAGAGCTGGCCCAGCCAGATTTATATGTCTGAAGGATTGTGAATTTCCTGGTTCTTGGCCTGTGAAAGGAAAGAGAGGGCAGTGATGAATAAATACAGGATCTGGACGGGCAGAAGTGTAGGGCACAGCAGCAGGCAGAGGATGCTGCTCAGGAGAGGATCCATTTCACACCCTTGGGCTGTTGGGCTGCCCCACCTGCCCCAGCTCATCATGGTTAACCTTTAGTAAGCTGTGAGCACGGAGCCAGACTGCAAAGGCTGCAACTCTTGGTTGGATGCTCTGGGATGGGACAGGACCAGGATTATTCCCAGGATCCAGCAGGACTTCAGTGTTCAGTGTGGGGCCAGAACCCCACAACAGCTTCAGGGAAGTCTGGGGCTGGTGATTCTCACTGGAGTAAATTCCACAGCAGATTTCCAGGTCAAATGCTGCCAGTTTTAGTCCCCCCGTTCCCTCCCTGGACTCTGGGAGCTCTGTGGTTGTATCCCAGGATGTCTCACAGTTGTTTAGTCCTGGTGATTTCACCCAAGAAGCAGATCCTTTTCTCCCAGATAAGAAAAACCTTTATATTTACATTTACAGTATCCAAAGCACTGAACCCAAGACTATGAATATTTTTTTCCTGTTACTTCAGGATTGTCAGCACCAACAGCTCTCCTCCTGTGTCCATGCCTGCAGACCAGAGCCACTGAAATCCCACTGCAGGTTCTGTCTGGGACCAGAGCTAGCTGTGTATGGAAAGGAAAGTGAGAGAGGGAGCACCAGTGGTCAGTGCCTTCCACACAGCCTGCAACTTCATGCTCGTGCATATATGAGAGCTGACAAACCCCAAATCCTGTTTTGGTATGTGCAGAAAATATTCACCGCAAGAGGAAATGAAAATTATTTAGATTAAAGTCAAAACAACAATTTAACATCCCTTTGTGTACACAAACACTCTTCTGAAAGTCACAAATCATAGATCCTAGATGTTGGGAGTCATTTTAAATGCTACTTACCTAAAGCCAGGAGATGAGAAACATGTGGCAGACCTTTTCTGCAAAAGTTCAGGGCGGGAGGGGAGCAAGAGGATGTTTGCATCTGCAGGAGGAGGGTCTAAAAATACTCTGAAAGCCGACAGTTCACTTAAATCATTAATCCTACGCTGAAGACATTTCCACATTTTAATGGACTGCAATTAAACCCAATATTTCTTAATACGAGTGTCAGGTGTTTTCAGCAGTGATGCAAATGACTGCTTAGTGCTATAATTCTGGGGGGGAAGGCATTTAGGCCGGGCTCATTTGAACAGCCAACTATAAACAAGAGCACATAATTCCATCTGCTTTTTGGCAATTTGTTGTTCCTTTTAGGTTCTCTTTCCCCGTTTGTCTTGTGGACACAGTTTGCAGGAAACGTCAGCTGGCGTGATTGATGGCATGAGATTGGATGTACTGACTTCATGCTTTCATAAAGCAAGACAGCTGTTGGGAGAAACTTTCCTTCAGGAGCTGGAAAGGTTTAAATTTTCCATCTCTTTGACTATTTGGCCTGATGAAGGATTGGGTTTTACCAGACAAGTAAATAAAAAGATGGCTAAGATGTACCAGAAGGTCATTCAAATGATCTTTAAATAGCAATTACTGGAGGAGGGTGGAGGGAAAGCCCTCAACATTCTGAGTCTGCTTAAGTGAGCCCTAAAAAATTATGCTGGTGTTCTCTCAATTTCTTTAACCGCTCTGTAAAACAGGTAATTTTCTAGTAATGGGGTTTTACACTGGGAGTTTGTTGCAGGTGATGGAAGGGATTCCAGTGAACTCCCTGATCATCACCTGACTTTTTGTGGCTGTGAAATGTTCACTCTCTTTCACAGTTTGCAGTTCAGTTGCTTGCTCAAAGTAGATATGCTGGTTAAATATTAATCTTTTGGGGGGTTGGATAAATCCTTTGCATCCATCAAGTACACTTTCTTTCCAAGGCAGCAAAGGGAAAGAAAGCATGGTGTTCATTTTTAGAGTTATATCTCCCTCTGAAGAGTATTATTTTATTTAGAAGAACATGTCAGATGTTATGAGCATAATTTTGAAGATCAATATGGGATGCTCTTTTTTTTTGTTTTCCCTTTCCCCATGCAGTCTGTTTGTGAGGGTTGGGTGTTATTTGATAGTTTTAAAGACCAATAACTGCGTTCTTGGCTATGCTGATTTTGAAAATCCTTGCCAGATCCATGGTCTTGCTGGAAATGGGCCAGAACCAAAACTCAGGAACTGAAAATGCCTGGAAATGAAATTCTGGTGGAGGCTGCATTTCGATGGTGGTTTGAGTCAGGATCCAAATTCCTCTTTGGTCTTGTTTTTGTTGTATTCAGTCCCATCAGTAAAAACGTGGCTGCTCAGGAGCTGTGAACAACCTGGGTTAGGTCTCATTGTGTCTCTTGACTGCAATGGACCTCTGCAAAAAACCCCATCATAAATCAGCAGGAATTGGAACAATCAGACATGAGGTACATAGAAACACAGACATGAGGTAGAAATGAAAGTCTAGTTTTAAATAAGTAGAGAATTCTTAAAGTGCCTCAAGCAAATAAGAGACTAAATTAGTTAGTAAGAAAAGTACCTAAATCCCAGTTTAAAGTTCAGTAGCTTTACCTTTAATAAAGCTATACTTTGTATAAAACTATAATATACTTATAAAACTTTACTTTTTCTAATGTCAGTTAAGTTTTGTGCTTTCTTTACAACAGGAAACAAGGGGCAGTGTGATTGCCAGGGAACCGTGGGCAGTGACAGCTCCCTGCCAAGGAATGCATGGCCAAAAGCCCTCACACTCCGTGGAGCTGTAAGCTGTGCATTTCAGGAGTGGGGCTTCTTCCGTGGATCACCCTCGATTTACATCACAAATTATCAGAGTGCTGGATTAACCGGGCTCTGTGTCCCCACCCCGGTTTAGGGGGGAGAGGTGGAACTGGAGAGCACAAATCCCTCCTGTGCCCACCCACAGCTCTCAGAGCTGCTCTGCACCCTCTGCCTCGCTCATCTCTGAGGTTTAAATTCAACACAAAGTGCTCCGAGGATGGGAAAATGTGTTTATAAAAGAGGTCATGATTGTAAGAAAATTTGATACCGCAGCAAATCCTGAGAAAGACCTCAAAGAAACTTTAGAAATGGTTTAGGAGCAGACTGAAAACCCAGCAGTTTCCCTGGGCAGCCGAGGGGGGACGTTGGCTGCTGTTTGGGGATGTTTGGCAATGAATGCTCTTGGGTAAGGGGATACCAGGGAACTCTGTGGGTCACTTCATTTCGATCCTGTAAACATTTCCACAATCAGTAATCATCTGCACTCTTTCCCAGCTCAGTGTGGATCACTGTAACACTCTAATCACTTACACAAATACACAGTTCCAACACCACTAATTAGGATTCTGCAGAGCTGGAAAAAGGCCAGTCTATGTTCTACATGTACAATCAATTTATTGTGAAACATTTAAAGGGCCAACTATTTATTTATACCTTAATGAGAATTTTTTTTCTCTAAACCATCTTCTAGTACCATTGCCTTAGATGTTGGGATGTGATGCCCCTGGAGAACTTCCATTCTCTTTGCTGCCTCGACAGATTTTTTTTTTTAAGTGTAAACAGCTAAACGTACTCTACATTTGAAATGAAAGTCCTCGTAACTTGCAAAGCTTCCAGAAAACAATTACACACATTTAGAACTGTTGTTGTACAACGATCACTTGTTGTATTTCATACACTTCATCTGAGAAGTGTGGGAAAATTCAGATTATCAAATATAATTAGGCAAATTCTACTCCCAGAGGCAGATTCTACAAATGCCATATTCCTACAGGTTTTGCACCAGAGAGCCATGGGACAGCAGTGGCACATTCTACCTTGTGTGAGAATGAATAGTCTGGATAGGGGCTTACCCAGGACCATGTATTTCCTTACAAACTCCTCCCTTTCCATTGGAGGTTATGTACAGATAAGCAATATCTTCCATTCTTTTCCCTCTGAGCAGCCATTATTTTTCATCTGTGGCTTGAGGTGATCCTTGAGCAAAAATGAGCTGCAACAAAATCAATGAATTGAGATATCCTATACCTTTGTCGTGTGATTAAAGAAGAATTTGAAAGCTCAGTAACATAAAAACTTCTTTTCCCTTTCTTTTCCCAAATAAGTCAATACCACAATCCTTTTTATGTTTAGTCCTGCTGTCCTACTTCCTTCTCTGAAGAGTTGTCCACGTCATTTTTAGCTGTAAAATTGTTACTTGCAAGAACAGAGAAGATAGCAAGAATATAGTTTAGGACTCTAAGATGGGCAAGTGATACTTTCAGCACAACTTTTCCTACAACTCTGCAGCTCTCGGGGCTCAGGTTTGGTCCCAGAAACCTCTGGGGATTGGATTCTGCATCTCTTCCCAGGCCCATGCAGAGGTGTAAGGGAGCTCAGCTACGTCACTGGCATTTAATATCTTTCCACACTGCTGTGCAGCTTTTATTGCAGCCTTAAATCAGTATAAACTGATCGCTGCCCCCATAAGTAACTCTGACATATAATTGAATGTATGGATTGAGACACAGAACATAAAGAACAGGTGATAAAATATTACACCCACACTGAGAACATTAAAATGCTGATGTTTGGAACAGCTGGCTTAGCCCTTTTTTCTCAGCTGGAATAAATAGTAATATTAAAGGATTAGCATAACCAACAAAAAGTGTTGAAGGACTTGATTTCATTCCAGGCAATAAGAATATTTAGGAACGAGTATTTTGAGCCTTAATCAACAGAAGACTTTATTTCATCCAAATGTACTTTTAATAATGTTGTCTAAATATGAATATATTTATGATGTTTATATCAATTTGATTTTTAATTTGGAAACCTTTGGAGTATGAGTTCTTGAGGCATGGTTTTGGTTCTGGTTTTTTATTAAATGTTTTTGTGTGCTATTATTTAAAGGGTATATACTGGTGTTTTTAAGAAGGACCTTTCATTGGTTTACCACTACTAAATTGGAACAGAAGTGGAGGAAAAGCACTTAGCTGTTAGAAAACATCAAGATCAGACAAGGAGCAAAAGTGGATCCAATTTTTTGTATACACGTTTGAGATCTCAAACCAGATTTCAAAGCAGTAAAACTGAAAAGAACAAATGAAGAACATGAGAAAGGTTCATGGTGGTGTCATTCCTAAAATGAGAGAGAGGGACACCATGGGGCAGTGAAAGGTCAGGAAATTGAGGCCTGAATATCAAATAGATGATATTTGCTGTCATTCTCCAGAGAGCAGCAGTGCAGGTTTTCAGTGAGGACTCTCCCCACTGCTCCTGGGTGCAGCTGCAGCAAGGACAGCCCTGCCCCTGGCTGCTGCCAGGGGTGTCCTGAGGCTGAGGGAGAGAATGGGGCTCCGAGGAGCAGTGAGGCTGCATTCAGCTTTGTCTTGCAGTTTGCTGGCACAGTTTGGGAAGTTAAAATGGGGGTTTTTTTAGGGCCCTTAGTAAGTAAATCCTGGGAGTTAAAATAAGAGAATGAGGAGTGCTGTTTGACTTTGTGGCAAATCCCACCAGTTTTGGGATTTGATTTTCCTTCCTGAATGTCTCAGGAGTTGAATTTTGATGCCAGCTTAATTGTCAGGGATTCTGAGTAGATCACCCAGCTCTTCACTCACTTTTAATGAATAACTTTCTGAGGCTAAACGAAAACATTTCATTCATCAAAGCACTGTTCTGCTCTCCTTTCTCTGAAGGTTTCCATGGGGATACCAGGGGCAGACTCTGGGCTGTGTGCACCTCCCGTGCCCCCAGGGCACAGTTTGGTGGCTCTGACCCTGTGCAAAGGGACAGTGGCTCCTGCAGGGGCTGGTGCCCCGAGCTGGGGGTGGCTGTGCATGGCCAGGAGCTGCACCTGAGCATCTTTGGGGGTCCCCTGAACACAGAAAAATGTTTGGTTCCCTAACAAAGTTTAAATCCATAGATGACAGTAAAACATAGATGATTTCCTTCTCCCCACAGGCACAGGCAGGCTGATGGGCTCAGGGGTGTCAGCTGTGCACAGAGCCACAGTTCTGTGCTTCTGTTGTGTTTGGAACCTGCTGCAGGAGGAAAGGGCTCCTCACCCTGCAGTTCTGTCCCTGGGGAAATGAGCCGTGTCCAGCCCAGCTCCCCAGGACTGGGAGTTCTCCCTCAGCCTGAGCTGTTTGACAGAAGCTGCTCATCCCCCTGTTGAAACCCTGGAAACTTAGAATTTAAGGCTTTAGTATAGAGTAATATGTATAAAGCAAAACTCCCTGCAGGTTTGTTTGAAGCTAAGGCATTGAAAACAGCTGCTGAACTCAGAAAAGGAGGGAATTGTTTAAAACCTTAACCCAATGCCTTGGTTGCAGCAACAACAGAAGCTCTGGGAAGGTGAGATGGGCTTCCAGACAGTACCATGATGTCAGGGGAGATTGATGGGACAATGTCAAGCATTTAGAAACTCTAGTTAGAAAATCACAGTGAATAGTAACAGTTCATTGAAGTTCAGAACTCCATGGTTATCAGAGGCATGCAAAGTGGGTTTTATGAAATGCCAGTCCTCCAGAATGCAAATATTTCCCTTTTTTGTGATTTTATTCAGAATTTTTGAAAAAAAAGGAAAAATAATCTAAATTTGAGGGTCATCCCTTTGCTACACAAAGCAAAAATTAATTAATTTTCCTTTCAAAACCCAACTTAAAGACTAAATTATCATTTTGTTTTCAACATTTCAAAGTTCCTAGTGGAAAAAAAAAGTGTCATTTGGGAGAATGTAAAATCCCTAATTAAAAAGGAGTAATGTTCATCTCATGAAAGGTGACCCTGTGAAGTTTACAGAGTGACACCATCACCACACTCATAATGACCTGAGAGAGAGTTTGCAGTTTCATGCAGGGGCTGTTTTACCACAGGTGTCGTGTCCCACATGTCTCACCAACCTCCCACGAGAAGGACATGGATGCTAAAATAACCCGGAGAGGTTAAAAGATCTCCCTTGTTCAAAAAAGAAAACACCGACTGTCCGTGAATTTTGCGTTGGAATTCCACTGGATCCCATTCTGTGAGTAGTTAGTGAGCATTTACCTTTCTAGCAAGCTGTCCAGGAGGGCACAGGCAGTGGAGCTGCTGGGACACATGTCCTGTTTCTACCAAGTGCAATGCCTTTATTGTTTGTGCATCAAGATATAAAAGGCTTCTTGTTCCCATAATGGACCCAGCTGGTTGGGTGGGGGGCAGGGAGGTCCTTACAATAAAAAGGCATTTGATTGCTGCTGGGATCCTTGTCAGTAAAACACTCAGAGATGCTTAATTAGACATTAATGTGTCAGATTTTCAACAAAATAACAAGAAATTTGCCAAAAATAAAGCCCGAAGGAAACACGCCTCCAAATTTTACAACAAAGCTTTGTTTAAAATAGGAGTTAAAGCGGCGAAGATTTATGACATGTTGACATAACTGATGGTAAAGGAGTTGGCTGAAGCCAAGGGTGTGAAGGTCCAAATGAGAACATCTGCATTAAGAAGCTAATTCTCTTAAACATACTGATCAAAATATTAATGCTACACGTAAACACAAGCGCTTTATCTGACAGTGATTTACATTTGGAACGACCTAATCCAACCATGCACTGCATCTTTATTCATTACCAGCAGCCTTTACTTAACACTTCATGCCCGCTTGCACAGGTGGACAATCTACTCAGAGTGACTATTGTGTTTATGTTATTTTTTCATAAGCAGGGTTTGAAATTTGTCAAACTGCATCATTGTTTAGCTATGTGCCAGTCAAAGGGAAATTGCCAGATGGAGCGGCTTTCCCCTAACCTTGCTCCAGGCAATGAAATTACACATAGGCCACAGTCTTATGTCAAGTCTTTAAAAAAAAACAAGGAAAAAAAAAAAGAAAAAAAAAAAGAAAAAAAAAAAAAAAAAAAANAAGAAGGAAAAAAAGGAAAAAAGAGCCAGGCCATGAATAGGCATGACTATGTGCATTCACAAAACCTGGCTTTCTTATGCCACTAATTTTATATGAAGGCTCATGCCAATAGTAAATAAAACTTCATGTCCGTCATGTCACTCATTAACTAGGTGCTCATAATTTATGTATTTAAGGCTTGCTTGTCCGCCAAGCAATCAAACAGTAAACCATGTTTTATAGGTGTTAGTGTTTATAGAAACTGTAAATAAATGTCAAACAAAAAAAAATCAGGTTTCAGAAAAATGATCAGGGTTAAGTCATTTATCATTGTTCCAACTGGAAAAATCTGAGGACCTGTCAGTGCCAAAGCAAATGTTTCTCTGGCTTTTTCTAACATGCAGCTTCAACTACCAGATTGTAGAATTCTATTAGCAGGGTTTCATTCAATGGAAACTTTGCAGATCATGTGTTTTAGCTGAAAGAACGAGGCAAGCTGACTCCTCTTTGCCACAGTGGCCAAGGGTTGTTAGGCCTGGTTGCCTTTTCCTGTTTATTCCTCACCCCAACCCTTGGCTGAGATGGCTTGGGCAGGATCAGGCTGCTCTGGAGCAGTTCCTTGGCAGTGAGGGAAGGGCAGAGTGAGCCCTTCTCCCGAGGTGGGCACTGGCAGTGTCTGCTGTGGGACTGCTCCCTCCCAAATAGGTCCAGAAAGGACCTACAGGCACCTCCTCCTTGCTCTCGTCCATTTGGTGATCTCCATCCAGCTCTATTCTCACTCACAACAAAATTCTGGGTGTGCTCCTGTAGTCACTCTGCCCTATGCTTGAGGTCAAGTTGTATACTATTAATAAATAACAGTTGTACTTCTTTATACTCCTTATATTTTTCCTTGTTTTCTCCCTTCATACTAAAATCAGTTCGTTTTGAGTCTAACTTATTCCATTATTTATTTTTAATCATAATTTCCATTTTTATTGATTTTTCACAAACTTTGAGTAACATTTGCTGAGAAAACTTGCCTTGGCAGGTCTGGCACAGGCCCTGGGATGCACCTACAGGTCCCGTTTCAGCAGCTGTGGTGAGGGGTGCATGACAGACCAGCTTCATTGTTTCCTCCACACTGTTGTGCCCACCATAGACTACTTTAGTCCTGAGTTATTTGAAAACTCATCCAAATTAAACAAATAGGCTCTCAACATTCTGAGTATGGTCATGTGTGGTATCCAGTTTCAGGGCATTTCTAGGGAATTTTAACTGATGTTATTTCCGTCTGTTTCACCAAATTCTGAGATCTTCCTTGAGGGCTCCACTGCAAACTGTGCTGTGCACCTGTATCAGGGACAAGCCCTCAGATTTCCACTGAATTCTTACTCAGCAAAACTCCCATCAGCTCTGCTGGGGTTTGTGGCTCATCAAAGTCCAGGGAAAAGTTTTCCTGATTGCTCAAGCTGCTCGTCCTCACCAGTGATCCTTCGCTGTGCATGCAAGGGACACTTGGAATGCTCTGCTGTGGTTCAATTTGATTTGCTGGTTTATGAATGGCATTTTAAAATACATAAAGTATATCTAGTCCACATTTTCTTGCTTTCTAGGGATAGTCTCTGATTCTACAGGCTTAAAAAAATACAGGCAATAAATACCTTCAAATAGTTACAGACATAATTCATGCCTTGTAATGCATGTTTTAAAGATCAGGCCTTTTTCTGGCTCATTACCCAGCCTGTAGACTTGATTTTTTTTTTTTAATTAATGTAAGAACACCTTCTTTATGGCATGTTCATGTTTACCCAAAAGTCACATCATTTTTCAAATTATACAAGGTGTCAGTGCTGAGGGTAACGATCGTTATTGCTCACATTCCAAAGCCAGCAGCACTTTTCATTTTTTTCCTCAATCTGTCTAGAAAAGGAGAATTAAAGATGCTTTTCCCCAGAAGGATTTGTGTGCTAGACACAAAAGGCATGGAGAAGCCATCAGGCCTGCTGTCACAGGAGGTGTTGGTGAGGGTGCAGATCCACCAGGCAGCAGCAGCACCAACACTGATGGACACACCTGGACTTGTGTGTCTGTGAGGTGCCCAACCCAAAACTGGGGTTCCTCAGTGCTCTGTCAGCAGAAACACAACAGGACTGCAAGAAAAAAATGTCAGCCCCTGGCAGCAAGACATTTGAGAAATTGTCTTCTATTTTTTCCTGAAATCATCTGATTTTATTAACTCTGATGATGTCCAGTGTGTGAAGCCTTTCAGATTACAGAGCCTGTAATCACTCTGAACACCCAACAGCTCTCATAAATTTATAATTTTGATTCTGTTTATACAACACTTGCTGTTATTATCAAGTCTCGAGGCATGAGAGCTCCTCCTCACACTGCTTTTCTGGGATGCCCAGTTCCCAAAATCAGCAAGGCTGTCACTCAGCACAGGAGGGCAGGGAGCTGAGTGTTGCTTTGGCAGTCTTTGGTCAGTGCTCATTTCAGCCTTTGGTGCTGCCAATGTTTGCATGGGATATCCTAACCCATCAGTGTCAGGAACACACACGGCTTTGTAGGGAAAAGTCAGCCCATGGCTGTGGTTTTGTCTTGGTAGAAATCCTCCCAGCTTGAAAAACCCTCAACCTTTCAGGAATCCTCCAAGCTGTGTGTTCCTCCAGGGATGTTAAAGATGCAAGAGGATTGGAGCATTTGGCTTGTACCCCCTCAAATGGGATCTTTTGCTGACATGCAGCTGATGTGGATCCTTCTGAGCACATTTCACCCCCCAGCTGTCCCACCTCCCCTCCCGGCCCTGCTCTGCTGGCAGAAGGGTCCGTGGCAGAGGCTGCCCAGAGGCCTCAGCAGTGCCCAGCTGTCATTTATTCAATTATCATCAGAACTCAGCAGCCCCAAGAACAGATAAGTGCAAGTGATTCTTGGCTCCCAGCAGTATTTGGGCAGAGCAGGATCATTGCCCCTGTGTTTGATGCTGGGGAAGGTCTTTGCAGCCTTGCTGTATTTCTGACAGCTCAGGGAATTTCTAAGTTGAAACCTATTCATGTCTCCTGACGACTTACTCAATTTCCTCCTTCAGTAAAGAACGTCTCTTTTAGTGGTTGAAGAATGTGGGATAAGGCTGAATTTCAGATGTTCATAGTGTTGAAACAATATGTGAGCCTTTCTTAACTGCAGGGGATGATGCAGATTTTTTTCAGTGCATCCCCTGTAAATGAATAACAGCTCCACATTTCTTCTGAGTCACGATTAATAAATGTTCCATTCTCTGGTTCAGCAACTCACTTTCCTAAAACACCATGTACAGTGCTATGGGTTGGGTTTAGGGCCTTTGTTAGCCTGGGGTTCACTGAAATCATGTCAGCAAAAGCAAAGTGACCTCCCTTCCCCTCCCATATTGTTCAGCTAAATGGGAGATGAGTAGGCTCATCCCCTTCCCAGGATGAATTTTAGGCCATGGTTTAGTTTGAAGTCCCTTCTGCTGTGTCTCCTGCACAGGAGGGTGTGACAGTGGCAGCAGCAGAGTCCTTGGCAGGGGGACAGGGCTGTGACAAGCCTGGGAGGGCCGGAGCGGGGAGGAGATTCCTCTGTAGGGAAAGGGAAGAGACAGGAGTTATCCCATGAGAATCAAACTGATGGTGCATTGAATATTTATGGAATTGTCATCACCAGTAATGGTGCAACTTTTGACAGAGGGAATGAAATTAGTCAAGAACCAACCACATTTTGGCATTTTCCTCTCCCAAAAACACTGTGCAAGGTAATTACAGTGCCTACAGTTAGGGCATGGACCCTAAAGCTGCTCTCTGCACATTGCAGATACCAGCTAAATAGCCAAATAATTGCTTTTTTAAAATTGTGCAAAGAATTGTAACCAAACATTCGTGTGAACTTGAACTGCTCAGAGCTTAAATCCGATATTTTTGTTACAGCAGTTTTTTAGAGCTGTTGACCTCGAGAGCGTCCTGGTGTTCCAGGGGATAGCATTCCATTTTTCTCTTCACACATAATGAGCAGTGAACTCCTTGATGGTTGTTGTCTGTTCCCTCTACTGAGAGACCACTGCAGCCAACAAATCCAGCGTTTCATGCTGCAATCTAAACAGAGTGATGCATTGCAGGTGCTTTCCTCATCTCCTCACACCTCTCAGAAACATTAGGGGGGATTTTCAACTTCCTATTCAACTTTTAAATGGAGAGTCAGGTCAGTCTGTGGATTAGAAGACCAATAAATCTTCAGCCTTCACTTATTGCACAAGTATCCAGCTAATAATATCTGCAGTTACCCTGGCTGGCGCTGGCCACGCTGACCTCCTCCCCGGCCGGGAGAGTGATCGCTTAATGAAGACATCTAAAGAGCAGCCAGGAATTGCAGGCACAGAAAGCGTCACCTCTCTGATGTCTGTGTGTAAAACCGGCCCTTCAGTCGCCCTCTCCCCTCATCACTCTTTGTTTGAGCTCCCCGTAGGTGGCCGTGCCGAGGATGGAGCCCCGGTGCTGTAAATAAAGTCCGGCAGGATGCAAGGTGCTGAAAAGAGTGACTTCACTGGCTCTGCCGCGGCGAAATGAGCGATTGTTGATTTCTATTTAATGCTCAATTTCCTCTCCATTACTACAAACCGTGCAAGGCAGGCCCCGTTTCGGGCTATTCATAGGAGAGCTCAATCTATCCGGTTTCACATCTGCTAAAAGCCCCCATGTCATGCTAATTACAGTCTTCCCCTGGAAAGAATTCGAGTTTTAGGACCAAAGAAAGATATGCCTCTTTGCAACGAATGCTCTAATCTATGCAGTTGCTGGTTTGCAAGCTAGAACCGTGCTTGTGCAGCTTTATTTGTGTTCCATATGCAAAAGGACAGCAAACAAGTGTCGTGGATGTACCTTTTCTAAGTGTTTTTCTACAAGTGTGTTCTAAATGGAAAGCCACGGTGTCCCTGCCCTAATTTCTGTGCCACAGCAATTACTTCTCCTTGGCCCTTGGCCTGTGCTCCACCACAGAGCACAAGGTGATATTTGTGCTCCTTCTCAGCCGAGGCAGATGACGGATTAGCTCCAGACAAATAACCAAATTAGCAGTGGAAGTCTTCAAGGGCTATTTTACCTTGTTGTGTGCAATCTGCTGCTTTTAGAGGGAGCTGTGCACATGACCTCTTTTATGATCAACCTCAATCATAAAAATAGGGATTTGTTCCACTGTTTCTACTAAGAGCTTATTCCAGCCGTTGCTTGAGGGTTTTAGAAATATTTTTCTAAATTTTAAAACAAATGCATTATCACCAATTTTACCCATGTTCTCTTCCACATCACTGCACTGAAGCTTACGCTTCTTTTCCTTAGCTTTTGCCTTGGGTGTGAATACTCTGGAAGTGAATTGGAGGGAGCAGAGCTGTCAATTCTCCAGGCAAAGGAACTAACAATGACTCCCCTGATGCCTTGGGAAGGCTGACCTGGAACAGAAACTGGACAGAGCTGGAGAATAAAGTAGATATTTATTGAATGACCTTTAGGATAAACCTTGGGCAGGACAAGAGCCTGACCAGGGCTACACCCAAGGTGGACCCAAAATGGTCACAAAATGGACAAACGGTCATGAGGTCTCACACTTTTATAAATTTTGGTCCATTTGCATATTGGGGTTTAATTGTACAATTACAGCCTCAGGTTGTGAGGTCTCATCCTTCTTGTTTTACTTCTTCATCCCACCCTTGTTTGTGCTTTTGGGCCTGAAATTTGTCCTTGGTGTCCAGCAGGAAAAGGATTTGTTTTGCGTCCCTGCTCTGTGCAGAGCTGAGTGACACTGAATGTGAGGCTCAGAACTGCACCCCTGGGCAGCACAGAACCTGAAATATATGAAAGCTCAAACTTAAGGCATCATTTCCCCCCCACTCCAGGGTCCCTCCCTCATCCAGTGAGGAAAGCTGTCCTGCAGTGGAGGTACCACAGCCCATCCCCTGCAGGATCTCACATTCAGCCCCGGGGCGGTTCCTGAAGTGCTCAGCAGCAGAGCCTTAAGGAAGGCACAGGAATTGTCACCCAAGGAATTCTGCTCCTCCTGCAGTCTGAAGACTTCCTGAGCCAGAAGTGGTTTCTTGTTGCTAACAGCCCTTGAATATTCTTTTTGGAGAATTTGGACAGTCCCTGTGGAATCCAGGCAGTCAAATTCTGGCACTCAGCAGCACAGAGGCAGCTCTTCTGCAGCTGGAGGCACAGACCTGCTGCTTTCTGTCTGTCTTAAACCTCTTTCTCACTGATTTCATTTGATGTTCCAAATTTTTTCTGTTGTAGGAGGTAGGGAACAGTGGTTTACTACTCGGTGTACAATTTGCCAAGTATTTCCCACTTCTTGTAGTTTTCTTACAGTTACTATAAAACATGGCGATCTGCTGTATTATATAATGAATTCCATAAAACAAATTGCATAAAACAGAACTGAGATTCTCTTCTTGCAAACAGTGTAGCCTGTTGGAACCTAGGGGCTTTCAGAGGCACTTATTTGCAGGTGTTTAAGGCCAACATTTAAGTACCCAAAAGAACACAATTTCAAATTTCATGTGATATTCTGTACTGCATCATTTCCTTGAGCGTGCTTCAAATACAGCAAATTATTCAATACATAAAGCCTTTTGAAAAAAAGTTTTGTACTCCCACATGGCCATTTGCCTGTGAAATGCACATTATATTTAGTGCTTGTTAACATTACAGTGAAGTAGATGCCCCCAACTGACAGCTCTGATGACGGGGAACAATAATCTGAAGTTATCCAAGGAACTCTGGTGCAGGTTGTTAAAACTGCTCTTACTCTGGTTTTTGCTTCCGTGGGAAAATGTGGGATAGTGTCAGCAGCCAATATATGTGCTTCAGTTTGAAAACATCCCATTAAGGAAGTAGTTGTGGAATGTAATATGACCAGACACAAAGCGCAAACTTGGAATGTTTTATCTCAGCATCACCAAAAAAAAGAGTGTAAACTGTTTAAATCAGAGCCTTTGTCCTGGAGATGATGCAGGCAGCTCAGTATCATTCAAATTCCATATTCAATCACTAACTAGGACACTAAAGAGGTCCTGCCAGTTCAGCTGGAGTTCGTGGCCAGGTGCCTTAGCTGCATCACTGATCTCCTTTCACAGAAGGCTCGTGCTGGCTGTGTCCAACACACGCAGCTTATATGTAAAGGAAGAATGTTTTTATACAGAGAGATACAAACACGTCATAAATCAAACGTCACTGAGAATTTCTTGGTGCTGTTTATGGTTTATGAGTCACAGCTGCTGAAAAGCTCATGATGAAAAAGTGATACCTTAGAAATGGCTGCAGAAATATGAGTCGCAGTTTATTATTGTTATTTTTTTTAATATGGCAGAGTTTTGATCCTCAAGTTCATTTCATTCCATTACAGCCATTGTATAAACCCAGCAGGAAAATCCATGCACGAATGGATGTAGGCCAGTGCATTTCCTCGGAATTCTATTTCTGTCTTTTTTGCATATGTGCTCTACCCTGATGGACATCACAAATGCCATTTCAAAGGTGTTTACTCTCAAGTGACATGAGATTTTATTCCTCTTTCCTGTATTTTCTCTTTGATGCAGAAATCCAGTGTTAATCTGAGGACGAGGGGATGTGGTGACACTTTATAGGATGTTGGTGACAATAGAAAATCTGGAGCTGCCAAGCTGAGGCCTTTCCAGCCCCCATACCCCGCAGCTGTTGGTGATGACAGCACAGCTTTTATCTGCATGCAGAATTTTGTGACCTCAGGTTTGATATGGAGGCAGAGCTGCAGAGAATAAAACTGGAAATATTGCCCTTACATAAAATTCAAGGTATTTTGTTTTGAGTGACTGTCAGGATATTTTTTTTAGTCTTTTTATTTCCCTTGGTATGTCCAGAGTCATGACTCTCCAGTGCTCCTCTTGCATCAGGTCATCTGTTGATGTTTTCATTTGTAGTTTGGGCTTTCCCCCTTTTTTTATGCAGGAACAGGCCCTACACCCTGGAGTTCAGACATGTTTATAGCCCCGTGCTTACTGGGTTTGTGATGGAAGGAGCTCGGGAAACAACTTATAGGAAGTTCCTTAAATTAAAAATATTCCACAAATGGATTGGATTGTATGTCTATTTTGACTAATCCAGCCAATTCACTTGAAAGGTTTTATGAGGACTCACTGGTACAAACCTGCTGAAATAAAGGTTTCAGGTAACAATTCTGTATCTTGATTACAGAAAAATACTTTTTAGGATTTTTTTTTCAGGATCCTCTTCTATTTCTCCTTCGGTTTGATTTTTAAGAACAGTTCTAACCTTGTTTGGACCGAGCTCTGAAACAAGAGTTAAAATGAAAGGAATATTTAAGTTTTGCTTCATGACACAAATAAATATTGGAGCTGCACAGGATGTTTGAACTTCATGCAGGGCCAAAAGGAAACAAGAGCTTCATGACCATGGCGGTGGCTTGACAAATCCCTTGGTTAGATGTTTTCATAAAAGGAAATAATTTGTCTGATTTCTTTATTTACTGTCCCACGTGGTGCTGAGTTTCAAGGAGCTGTCAGCTCGCTGTGGTTTATTCCTTCTCATGGCAGACAAAAGACAAAGCGATGCTGAAATTGAAAACAGTCATGTTGCCTGCATCTCCCTTTTTTTCTGCCGGAGCCCGTGAATGCCCAGCGGGCGTTGTAATGGATGGGTGTCACTTTACAAAAAGACCTGAGGTTGGCTGGTGCTTTTCAGTGTTTCAGCTCGTCACAGCACTTTGAATCTGACAGTGATTTTTTGACTGCCTCAAGTAAAGAACAAAATACGTTAATTTCTTTCAGTGAAAGTGAAAAGGAACAACACTGCTGAGGTCTTTCAAATGGGAAAAAGGTTCTGGCAGCTCTAGAAACTGATCCAGGAGTCCTCCTGAGGTACAGACATTTGCTATCTTCTTGTCTTCCAAATAGTAAATAATGAAAATCTATGTTTTGTGCAGTCACCATTACCAGCATTAATTGATACCCTGCACAGAAAACAGGCTGGTTTGGGGTGTTTATCCTCTTTGTGTCTTGTCTAGGCAGGGAATTGGAATAGCTGGAGCCCCCAATATCCCTTCACACCAGTTCTCTCAGCCTGCTTTGGGCAGTCTCAGCCCCTTCATCTCCGGGTGACAGAGGAAGGCTCCAGGAGCTCTCCATGTGCTCCCCGTGGGTGACCCTGGAGACACTTCCCTGGAACTGCTGGCACCTCTGCTGTGCAGCTCTGGGCACTCAGCTTTCCTCCCCTGGATCAGTATGCAGCTCTGGGATCCCTGTGCTCTGCCACAGCTCTGGGCACTCAGCTTTCCTCCCCTGGATCAGTGTGCAGCCCTGGCATCCCTGCTGTGCCCACAGCTCTGGGCACTCAGCTTTCGTGTTCTGCATCAGGGTGCAGCTCCGATGTCCCTGTGCTCAGCTTTCCTCTCCTGGGTCAGAGTGTGCAGCCCTGGTGTCCCTGCTGTGCCTTAGCCACCCTGGCAGGGCAGGTGAGGGCAGTGAGTGACCACAGCCCTGGCAGGTGAGGCAGTGAGTGACCACAGCAGTGACCACAGCAGTGACCACAGCCCTGGCAGGGCAGCTGGGGCAGTGAGTGACCACAGCTCTGCGATGGGGACTGAGCAGCCCTGGCTGTGGGAGGGCAAGGGAGCAGCTCGACAATACTAAAAGAGGTGATTATCCAATTCCTGTGCCTGCCCCAGTGGAAAAAGCCCTCCTGTAGCCTTCTCATGGCCCCAGACACTACAAAACTGATATTGTTGGTAGGGATTATGAATTCCAGCGCTCTTTACGGTGTGTATCTACTTTTCTATCTGTATATGTTGCAATAAAACAGCATGCACAAGGTTATAAAAATAGCCTGGAAGTGATTGACATGCTAATAATGCTCAATCAAGTCAATGATGCTCGTATAACAAGCTCCTGAGAAAATAATATTTTTGGTCAATAACACACTTTTTAAAAATGAACTGTTTGTTTTTAATTAACCTCATATTTAGCCATTTAGTCATGCCATGTCCATCAAGCACAGCGGAGAACAACACATGCTGTCTTGAAACACTGCGTTGTTGCCTTAAACTTTCATCTCTTCCTTCTTGGCTTTCTCTTCTGCATTCCACCTCAGCGTGTTTGGGAGGATTGAGGCAAATCACGGCTTGTTATGTTACTTCGAATTCAGTGCTTCTCCTTTGTGGAGAGGGTGTTGGGTGATTCATCTGTGACAGAACATCCCATTATGTTGTGACAGACTGTCAGAGTGAACCTGCTGTAAGTACTTAGCAACAATGTAGTGCTTCTAATGTGTCACTTGACTCCTTTTCTTTCCCTTTTCTTCCTTTTTTTTTTCTTTTTTTTTTTTTTTTCCGGCTAAAGGCTGACAGATTTTAATCCATTAAGTGATCCGAAAATAGAGTGTTTGGGATTGTGTAATGCTCAGTAAAATTGAGCAGGACAGAGAGTGCCCACAAATTCCCGACAGGGAGGAGGATGTAGGTCCTGTGGTCTTTAGACTCCCCTTGTCACACGGTGTTAAGCGGTACATTGTGGGGTCTTGTTTGCTTTGGGGTTTGTCTGAATCTTTTAAAGGGAAAATTATATCCTGTCAGGGAAAGGGTTTTCAAAAGAGAATGGATTCGTGTCCCGGTTATGAGGGAGATCTGAAATAAATTCCAACGGTTGTGAGATGACTTTCAGATACATAATTTCTCGCGTTGTTCTGTTTCTGTGCTTATTTGCATTTAATGTTTGGGTTAGGGGAGCTCTGGAGCTCGGGGTGCCCTGCACAGGGTTTGTGGTTAATGACAGCATCCCTCCAGCCCTGTCCCCAGACACCATTTGTTGTTCTTATCAGCACCATCAGACTGGGTGGCTGAATTCAGATTAAAAATCGGGGCGTGAAGTTGAACTTGAGACAGCTCAGAGCCCGCTGGCTGCTGAGCACTTCTGTAAACGAGCACCCTTAATTAGGTGCCTAAATGTCGTGTCAGGAGCCTGTCATTAAGAGATCATTGTTCTGGCAGGTTTTGTGAGCCCTGTGCTCACCTGAGCTCACACCGAGGTCACCGTGAAACCTCCCCCTGTGCTGACGCCAAAGCCACTCATCTTCCCCGAAGTCAGGGATAAATTGATGAGTTACCAAAACATCCGACTCATAGTTTTGACAAACTTAGAGTAGATGCCATCCATCAGCCTGTGATTACCGAGCAATGTGCTTAACATGAGACAAATACCGAAGGTTAAAGGGAAGACAGGAATGGGAATCGGCTGTAAAATGTAAAAATGAGACCTGTTTAACCCTTCGGTATTGTCACAGAATCACAGAACATCCTGAGCTGGAAGGGACTCCAGGGGTGGCCCAACCCAGCCCCTGGCCCTGCACAGACACCCCAAAATCCCACCTGGGCATCTCTGGGAGCTCTGGAGCCCTGGTAGCCTCGGGGCCGGGACCATTCTCTGGGCAGGGAGTCATACAAAAGAAGCAGGAGATGAAAAAACCTGTTGAGGCCATGGGAATTTCTCCAAAATGTGTCTGCACAACCATGCAGCCTTGTTCTGGTGTCTCAGCTGGGGTTGTAACTCAGGGAATTTTTTCTTTTGCTGCTGCTTTTCTGAAATTTGGAGCTATGGAACTGTTCAAACCATGGATATTCTGATTAATTTTGACTACCAGACTGAGCAACACTTTTGGATGTCCCTGACATTGAGATGGTGATTAGATTTTGTGCCCTGGATTAACCCACCCTGGAGCTCTGCAGCTCCCACGGGAAGAGGCACTGACACACGGGGGTGTTAAAGGGAGTGTTCCAATCCCACCCTGTTTTGGAGCTACATTTTGGGGAGTGCAGAGCTCTTCATGCCCTACCTGTGCCAACAAAGATCAGGGAGGACTCTGACACCCCACACAGAGGGTGATCAAAGCACAGGGACATCTCTGAGGACATCCCTACCTGGGGAAATCCGAAATCCCCCATGGTCCCAGGCAGTGCTCACAGACCTCAGTGTTTATGGGGTGCCCACAGGGACTCCAGCAGTGACAGGGACTTGTCTCCTGTAGGATTCAGTCCCTCCCTTGCTGTGGGGTCTCCACACCTGCTGGAGATGGAATGAGCAGCACCTCAAAGAGGCCAGGTCTCTATTCCAGCACCTCCTGGTGTGATATGTGACTCTCCAGCTCCCCGCTAGGAAATGGAAATTTCTCAGGAGCCCTCAGGTTCTGTAGTATTCACTCCTAGTAGTTACTTATGGGCTGAGTTCCACCACCAGCACCCTAAACCTTCCTGCTTATCTCACCTGCCCTCTTCAAGAGTGTCTCAGATTATTCTGCTCCAAATTCTTGACTGCAGCAGAACTTTTAGTCCTATTCTTACCTCTTTTCCATGGCAGGAGGGCTCTGCTTGTTCCCTGTTAGCATTTGCCAGTGGCTGTAGCACCTTGCCCCATGGATAAGTGTGAGGAAAGGGTTGGGCTTCCCTCTGTGTGGTCCCTCTGAATAAACACAGAAGTTGGTCTCTGGTCAACGCTGTGAAATTTTCTTTGTGTCCTGTTTTCCATCACACACAAAGCACACCAATAATTCAGCATTGTGGGGATTTGCATTTCACTACTATTCATTCATATGCCAGGGAGTACTATAAAAGGAAGAAAGACTTGAAATGCAAGCCATAGAGGACTATAAAAGGAAGAAATACTTAGATTTCTATTCCTAATAAAATATTATTGAAAGTACTTTTGTTTACTTTAATACAGGAGTAAATTTAATGGAGACTTTGGAGATGGACTGAGATTTGTTATAGTGCCTAAATGAAGCTGGATGACTTTTGGGGGCAAATCTGAGGGACAAATTACTTTTTTTTTTCTCAATAATTTTTCTTTCTCAACAGTTTCTGATGACCAAGAGCTGAGCGACAAAAGATGTGATTTGCCAGCCACAAAATGTAACATCCTTGTCCTAATGAACTCAAAGGCAATGTATTTCAACAAACACAGAAGAAAGCAATATGTAATGTTTGGAACACTGCAAGATGTTTCTGCTTCTTCCAAAAGAGGAAATTTGGAAGGAGTTTTTCTCTATAAAGATACAAAATTTCTGGAAGTTCTAAAATACAATGGCACTTAAGAGAAAACGTTTTCAATTTTTACCTATGTGTATGCACAAGAAATTTTCACTTAGCAGCTTCTGCAAGATGAGACTTTAATCCCCAGACTTAAAGTTTTTCTGTCCTCTATTGGAGGTTTTTACTAGACTGCTAAAATTGTTGCTAGACTGCCAAGCAGATAAGTGAATGAACTGGAAATAAAAACTGCTTTGGCTATTTGGAGAAGGAAATCCTGAAAAAATGTGGGGTTTCTATTTCCTAACGATTGAGTTTTGTTGAGGTCAGTCCTGAAAGATTTTAAAAAGCAGAATATGTGTAAAAAATCCGTTAAGTGTGCTTGGTCTCCTTAACCTTATTTTGGAAAACCAGCAGTGATATGTGTGTGATATGATGGTGTTAAAGGCTCCTTTCCACCCAAACCATTTTGTGATTCTGTTTAAAATCTTCCTCCTAATTCACTCTTATTGTTTCTTGAATGCTCCAGTACCAACTCGTCAGGAATTCGATGTGTGTGATGTGTGAGCAGGTAAGGTGTGATTTAAAGGCGTGGGAAAGGCTCCCCTGGTTCAGGTGGATGCAGCCAGCCAGGTAAACACCTGCAGAGCTGCACAGAGCATTGCTTGGTGCACACACACCAAGATGCACATCCCTGCCACTTGTGGAGGCCCCAAAACCTTCAGGGATAAGAAAATTTTAATGTCCTTTCCTGAGGGAG
>VXBB01013360.1:26606-96385 GCA_013399915.1 Illadopsis cleaveri | reverse complement strand
GTCAGTCCTGAAAGATTTTAAAAAGCAGAATATGTGTAAAAAATCCGTTAAGTGTGCTTGGTCTCCTTAACCTTATTTTGGAAAACGAGCAGTGATATGTGTGTGATATGATGGTGTTAAAGGCTCCTTTCCACCCAAACCATTTTGTGATTCTGTTTAAAATCTTCCTCCTAATTCACTCTTATTGTTTCTTGAATGCTCCAGTACCAACTCGTCAGGAATTCGATGTGTGTGATGTGTGAGCAGGTAAGGTGTGATTTAAAGGCGTGGGAAAGGCTCCCCTGGCTCAGGTGGATGCAGCCAGCCAGGTAAACACCTGCAGAGCTGCACAGAGCATTGCTTGGTGCACACACACCAAGATGCACATCCCTGCCACTTGTGGAGGCCCCAAAACCTTCAGGGATAAGAAAATTTTAATGTCCTTTCCTGAGGGAGGGGCTGGGTGGGGCTGAAGGACACCCGCAGGTGTAACTGGGGAACACTGAGGTTCTCTTGGCCAGAGGCAGGACCTGGTGACCTGGGGAGGTCCAGGGGCTTGTCCCCAAGGTGGCTGTCCCTCAGCCCTGCAGGGACCGAGGCGAATGGGGAAAGAAATCCTTTTAGGTCATGGTGAGGAAAACCTCCCTCCCACGGGCCTTTGCAGACACGTTAGTATTTCTTGGCTTTCATTTTCTATTGCTTTGTTAAGTTTATGTCACCCTGTTGCCATATACGCACCCATGCCAGAATGTTCTTCCTTCTCTTGACCCCCACTGGGTTAAATTTACCACAGTGGTCCACCCCTGGGACCCCCTTAGTCCCCTCACTTCATATTCACCCCTTTGCACCACTTTTTTCTATTCTTATTGGACCGTGAGCTCAAGACCTGCCCTATTGTCTCATTTATGACCCTGTGCCCTCGGCCCTCTCCTCGCTCTCGTCCCTGGGTTTTATTTGTGGCTGTTGCATCCCTGAATCTCTATTCTGTGTCCCTGGACCCCTTGGCTCTTCCTGCCTGTGTTCCTGAATTAACAGCTTTGGGACCTTCAGAGGAGAAGCCCATCCCTTGGCTCAGCCGTCGGTGATACTGTAGCGCCAGGAGGGCAGGGGAGGAGCACCCTGTGTGTCCAAACCTGCCGAGTTCATTGAACACCTGAGTGCATTTCAGCTGTCACCGCTCCTCTGGGGACAGCACAGGACACGCAGGAGATGAAGCACAATTTAAAAGCTTCATCAGGAGAGTTCCTGCTTACTCATGGGCTGAGGCACCCTCTCTCTGCAGTGGATTGGTGCTGCAGTGGGGAGGGAAATCCTGACCTGGGCTGATTTACCTGAACTGTTCTGTACCTGATCCCACTTTTAGTAACAGATTGCAAACCCCAGGAGCACATTTGTGCCTCCACAATTCCATAGTTTATGCATCTCTGATCTCTCAGTTTTGCAATATTTATTTTGATTCCATTTAAAATCCACTTTTACTTCTACTTATATGTTGACATAAACTGGGAATTGGAAACGGTAAGAAAAAATTAAATGAGTTAATTATATGCAGTTAAAATGTCTGTGTTTAGAACACATAAGGAGTTGGAGCATTAAACACCATTTGCATACCCAAAAGTTCCCTCAGGTGCATGCAAGGAACGTTTTCATCTTTACTTTTGATACTTGATATGTTAAATATCAAACTCAGCCATACTCTCAGCATTCTCTACAAATATATCTGGGTTATACTTGTCCAAGTGGGACAACATTTTAGCAGCACTGCCTGGTTATTCTCACACTGCCCCAGAGCTGCTCCAGCAGCCTTGGCCGCAGGGACAGAGGTGAAAGGGCTTTGTTTGCACCTTAATCCACTTCTGATGGGAGTCGTCTCCAGAGCACAGAGGGAAGTGTGTAAACAACACTCGCTCAACGGGTTTTTGTTGTGGGAGCTCCTGCTGGCTCTGTTTGCTTTGTGAGAATGGTCAGCGAGGTGTCAACATTCAACAAGGTGGGAAATTCTAATAAAATAATTCAACTTCTTTATTTCTGAGAAAATTTTAAGCTTGTTGTTCTAGCATGGTACAAGGACTGTGCACGTCTGACTAATGTACTTTGCATTCAACAGCTTTCAAGAAACTGCTCTAGAAGTTATTTGACAGTAAATAATATGCTCATAGACAGTTTTAAAATGGAAAGAAGTACTAAATGCATGGAATAGATTATTCATTAGCCATTACCTACATCTATTAGGTGACTGCTGGTAATTCCCATTACAGTTCTGGATCTCCCGGGCAGGCCTGGCAAGCTTCCTTGTTGTACTCAGTAAATGGAGTTAATTTCATTGCCTGTTCTCTGGTTTGTTTTCCAGAGTGCATAAATACCTTTGGTTTTAAAGGCAATATTGAGGTAAACATTTGTGCTGCTATTAAATACCATTGTGGCACAAAAGAAATACTTCACACTTTAGCACTGGCCATCTGAGGACTTGAGATTTTCTCTTTTTTGGCTTGATCATGCTTCAGAGCACAGGCTTGCCGAGTGCTGATTCTTGAACCAAGTCCATCTGCAGGGCTGGGCTCACCCTGCTCTCCTCCACACACACAGCCCTGGTGGGTTTTTGGGTTTCTTTGTCCCAGTAACCCCTCAGCCCCTGGACAGGTGTCCCTGGTGGAGCTGAGCTCCACGTCCTCTGTCTGTCTCTGCTTCCAGCAGCTCTCATAAACTCACCAGGCTGGTACTGGCAGGTTCTCACCCAGGTTTTTGCTGCAGAGGTGGAATCACAGATTCACGTGGTGAACAACCCTGCTGAGAGCAGCTGGGTGCTTTAGTGGTGCACCTCTCTAAATTTTAACAGGTAGATCACAGACCTTAAGAAACTTCTGGTGATTCTTTTGTGAAACTTTTTGTGATGTCTTTTCATCAAGCTCTAAGGGTGGTTGATCATTGCAGGTTCATGCTGACTCCAGGGGCTGGACCCCAGGCTTTCACCACTACTCCCTCTGTCAGAAAAGTGATTTTTTACGTGATCCTTTTTCACCATCACCTTTTCTGCCTAGCTGAGCTTCCCTCTGCACTCCTGGATTTGTAAGATGGACTTGCTGAGCTGGACTAAACAGCACAGGTAGCTGTGCATGCTAAGAGCTCTAAAGAGTGGAAACATTTCTCATGGAGAGGCTGAGAAGTGCAGGGCAGCCTTGCTCCACTGAGGAAAAGGTCCCTTGAAAGGAAAGGGGATGGAAGAATGGAAAGGAGATGGAAGAAGAGAAGTTAAGACCATAATAGTAGCCAGAAAGAACTGCTCTGCAGACCGTATCAAATTGGGCATCAGGAAAACATCAGGAGAATGCAGCTTGTTCTTTGTGGTTACAAGCTACAGTGCTAAAAAGCCATTTTTGTTATTCATTACAACCTTGTTTAGATTTCTTGCGGTGGCTTTTTGAAAGGATATTTTGTTGTATTTATGAGACAGATGTAATTACAAGAAAACTGTTTTTCTTATGTCAGAACTGCCAGTGGACATCCCTGAGTGGAGGGCAAGTGCTTGCATCGTTACCAGTGTCTGTGGAGAAACATCCGTGGGGGTTTTTCTTTCTTTCTTCCTCTGAAATACACAATGGTGAGGAAAAACGACATAAATTGGAGTTGTCAGATGAGGGTGTGTGGACAGTGTGAGTTCTGGATCCCTCTGTTCCTCCACTTCCACCTCTGACTTTGGCAGAGACTCGTCCTGTGTTTATTGGAGCACGGGGAGTGACAATGTCAAAGCCACTGCATTTGTATTGCTGTTTATTTTTAAATAATTAGGGGTGGGGAAGACTTCTGGGGGCCAAGGCTGTCATGATCTAAGTAGAGCAGCTCAAAGGCCTCAAACACAAATCAGGGCTGCAACTTGGTTATCCCCTTGCCTTTGGGATACCCTTCAGAGACAGGAGAATGGGCATGGGGAGGTGACACCACGGTGTGAAGCTGTCTCTGTTAATGGAGGGACCTCAATCCACCTTGAAAGCAAGTTATTTGATAAATCCTGCATTTCTTCTCTTTCTAGAAGGTTCAGTTACCCAGCTGTTTCAGCTGAGCTGGATGAACACAGAGGGGGCTGCAGACCTGAGACAGGAGCTCAGCACAAGAAGATGCTCAGAGTCTTTGAGCCCCACTGATGTTGCTCTGTGACTCCATCTCACTGTGCAGGCACGTATGCTCACCAGGACCAAAAGCAAAACATCTCCCTGCACTTCTGCTTAATAAAATTGGCTGGTTTTGTCCCTAATCCTGTACACAGACACCCCATTAGGGCTGCAGAAAGAGCTGTAATGGCTGTGCCTTGATTAAAGCTCCTGGCACCAAACGTGGCACAAGCCTGTGGGATTTATTACCCTCTGTGTGGATCCTGTTTGTTTTTTCCTATGGAAATCCAAGTTTATTCAAAGGCTGTCGGATGGAACCTGCACGCCTTTATTATTACTAATAGTGGCTGGGAGTGCAGATCCAAATGATGCAGAACATTTTTTTAAAAGTAAACCATAAGCCAAGTTAAATGAACTTTAAAAGTGAACATAATTCATAACAGATACCATTTTAAAACTGACCAGACACAGCAAATGTAAATTCTGTCCTTTTAACTGTAAAATGTTTAAGCTTATTTGCAAAGGAGTTTGAAAAATTAAAACCATACCTTCTCTGTGTTTCTCCAGCCATGGAGAAACATCAGAGTTTGCATTTGAAAGGATGGCAATACAAACTGTAGAGACAGGCTGGATGTCTACTTGAATTATCCTGCTTGTTGAGGGGAAGTCTTAAACTGGTGATCACATATAATCTGTAATGTATTAAAAGCATATTCTTTATTGGAGTCCCCATATTACATTTCAAATACATTTCCATGGAATGTCTCAAAATGTCATTTAAAATTATTTCTATTTTCATTGAAATGGCATGTGTCCCCTCAACACTCATCTAGAACTTTATTATTATGATTCTTTGGACAGTTTAAAGACATGAGATCACTTTTTGTGGTTTTGTGTGCCTCCCACTACCTCTGTTCCTGCTTCAGTGCTAATGCCAGCTCCACGTCCCCCCAACAGTTTAGCTCCAGCTTCTTGGCCTCCACAGAATCTGTTTCAATTGATCAGAGGTTTGGCTAACTTAAATATTTAGGCAATATATAATAACTGTATCTCAAACAAACACTTATTGTAACCATCACTCGCAGTGCTTGCTATCGTTAAGGAGCACAGTTCTGGCTTCCATTCTAGCACCTCTTTTTCAATTGTGTTTTGTTTCAGTGGGGTTTTTTTCATACCCCCAGAGTGATTTCTGTCACCTGGAGGGTGATTTTTCAATAAGATGGACTTTGAAGAAATTGTGTCTTGGAAAGTTAGACGTTAACAGAGCATTTACAAGTGCAAACAAACTAGAATGTTAAATGTGTTCCAGAATTATCCTGGGTGTTTCTACTCCAGCAGCAAAACTGAGTTTTGTATCTTCACATTGTCAGAGCCAAAGCCAGTGGTGTGGCTTTCCCCAGCCAGATAAAATAAAACACCATTCCTGTTAATGAATAAATGAAGATTATTTGATGAGTAATATCAAAGTGAACCTGGTCTGGTTGAAGATATCCCTGCTCTTGCAAGGGGAGTCAGACTAAATAGTCTTTAAAATGTCCCTTCCAACCCAAACTATTCTATGATTCTGGAATCCTGTGCTCCTATTCCTTAATTTTTGTGCACATTTGCTTATGGAGAAAGATTATATTCAGAATTTTTGGTCCCAGGGGTGGAACATCCACCCAAGGCAGCAAAGCTGGGAACAGTTCAGACTTGCTGAGATTTCTGCACATGTAAAATGCTCAATGCATCTTGGGCTTCTGAGATCTTCTACTTTTCATTATTTTAGCTTGTATTTCTTGTATTTCAGCATGCCATCTCAGGTGTTTTCTCCCAAGGAACCTTTGTTCTGGATCATCTGACTGTTTCAGGAGCACTTGAACGAGAGGAAAAACACGACAGTCAATTAAAACCCAATTTTTTTGCTCTGGTATCATTAATCAAATGCACAAGCAGTCCCAGCACTGACACCTGGCAGGGTTAATGTTTAAGACCTGTGGCAATTACAGCTCCCCTGAAAATCGCTTGGCCAGCAAGTCACATAAAAGCCTGTGATTATGAAGGAAATGGGAATTAGCAGAAAAAAATTAGGGAAACCAGTTGAAATACACTGGTAGCAAGGAAGGGCAGAGAAGAATCTGACTGATTGGAGCTCCCCTGGGGAGAAGAAACAGGGTCTAAGGGTCACTCCTTCACTGAATTAGGAGTGTCTGTCATGTGAAACCAAAATAAAGCAGCATCAGAAGTAAAAGATTTTCTGTAGAGAAATTGGACCCTGTTCTCTTGCACCATCTACAACTCAGGGAGGCCACGTGCAGAACAGAGGGCTGATTTTTACCATCCTAATTCAGCCATAATTCTTTTCTATGATATCTATTTCTTGGTAAAGAACACGATGCCCACAGATTTGACACACAGATATTTTTAGCAATGAACAGTTCCAAGATTACACACAGCCCTCGTTTCCATCAGCTCCTTGCCCAGCACATCCTCTGGTTTGCATCTTTGCACTCCCCAAAAGTTACACAGCTGGAGTAAACACAGCTCAGATGAGGACTCCTGTGGTTAGAGCAGGATGCAGGACACGTGTTTCCCCTCTCTGAGGAACATTAGCTGGGTGCTCTCTGTGCCAGATGCAATCCTACCTGCAGAAAATCTCTGGAAAGTAAACAGAGGCTTAAACAAAGACCTTGGGCTATTTGGAGACAATTTATTTGATAGCAACTGCTAGAAAAGCCTCTGAAGCATCTCCTCATTGCAAGTGTGGGGCCATAATCTTAGTTCTGTGAGCTTTATTTAGTGTTAGGATAATATTGAGAGGCAAAGGGTGGCCTTGCTTCCTGCTTGGCCAAAATTTCAGTGTTTCACCTGAAAGTATTTCCCTGTTGGGTCCATGAGATGGGTCATTCCTTGTGAGCTCTGTTACAAACATCTCAGCTCCCTCACAGGGCTGCAAAGTACAATCAGCCTCTGATTTAACACTGAAATACTTGGAATTGTGACATCCTCTGAAGAGCAAGTAATTAATTTCAAAGTGTAGGACCAATTCAGTAGTGATGGAGAAAACAACTGATGAAAATGCCAAGCGGTGCTAAACGAAACATTGAAAAAGCTCTGAGGCAGTGCCAAATTATTGGGAAAATTTGGGGCTTTAGGTCCAAACCACGGTCATGCAGCTTCAGTGCTGCAGGAGGGAAAGTTGCTTTAAGGAGCACAAACCCCAGTGGAGTAGAAATTACCACAAACATGATGGTCTTCAAGGTCTCTCCAACCCAAACCCTCCTATGGTTCTGTGAAATGGTTCATTTTGACTACACAATAAAAATTAGGATGGAAAGAAGAGATGGTTCTGCAGTCTAAATGAAAATACAGCAGGGATTTTCTGTTTCCCAAAGGAAAATAATTATTCCTTTTGTTTGTTATAATTGAAATAGAGCCTTCTTTGTTTCATTGCAGAGTTAGTTTTTGTAAAGCTCAGGGTCACAGGGATAACAGGGTAGGGAGATTCCTGGGAGAAGCTCCCAGGTGGAATACCACCCTGGGAGGAGGAGGAGGCTGGGATGGGCAGCCCTGGCCTCGTGGTCTCTCCCTGCTCTGCCCCTGGAGAACCCTCCTGGCATTGCCATGAGTGAGTCCCCAATCCTCCAGAGCTCCTGCTCAGCCCTGTGTGCCCTGAGCTTGGGCACTGCTGCTTTCCCAAGGTAAACCTCAGCCCTGTGTAAACCTCAGCCCTGTGTGCCCTGAGCTCAGAGCACTGCTGCTTTCCCAAGGTAAACCTCAGCCCTGTGTGCCCTGAGCTCAGAGCACTGCTGCCTTCCCAAGGTAAACCTCAGCCCAAGGTAAACCTCAGCCCTGTGTGCCCTGAGCTCAGAGCACTGCTGCCTTCCCAAGGTAAACCTCAGCCCAAGGTAAACCTCAGCCCTGTGTGCCCTGAGCTCAGAGCACTGCTGCCTTCCCAAGGCAAACGCCTTCCATGGATCCATGGAAAGCTCCATTTGAGGACCACAGAGAGGAGCAGTGACATTTCACTGGGGGACAGTGAGGAGCAATTTTCAGTGTGCTCAGACATGGCTTTGGGATCAATCCTGCCTCCAAAAGTAAAGAGCAGAGCCAGGGGAATGAGGGTGGAGGAGTGTCTGTATCATGGCTTTGTCAGGTCCTGAGTGAGGAGCACTGAACATCCTTCAGACTCTGAGTCCTTCCCCTGGAGTGAGAACTGGGCAAGGAATGGGAGCAAAAGGTAAAGAATTTACTGAGAAATGTGTCTGGGAAGTGGAGGTGATGCAGGGGGATTTTCTGCCTTTTCTGAATGGTTAATAGATTTAAAATAGTGCCCTGGTAATGTAATTGGTGCTAAAATCCTCATGTCCCAGCTGCAGAAATATATGGATGTTTATATACTAAGACAATATGTTGTATTATGCATTATGAAAAATATGAATCAATGTAGGAAGACATTTAAATTAACCCCAAACTGGCTATTTTCTTATATATTTAAAACATCTGGCCTAGAACAATGCCATATTCTGCATTTTGTGTATCTCAACATGCAGCCTGTTTTTCACATTTCCACTGAATGTCTTTCCAGTAAGCACAGTTCATTTGGGAAGGAGAGTTGTTTGGGATTTTTTCCCCCCTATTTATTATTCTCTATCTTTAATAGGAGGCAAATGAACTTTGGACCAGGCCCTGTAAGAACTGACCTTATTTCCTGATGTATTATTTAGCAATTTATTATTGCTGAAATGACAGTAATGCTTATTATTGCTAAAAGGACATGTGCAGACTTAGCAGGCAAAGTATTCAAAAATAGTAAATTATTTTAATCAAGATCTTTCTTTTTCTCAGTCTTACATGCTTCAGTGCAACTGTATCCACTGATTTCATATATCACTTTATTAGATGTAAAATATAGATAGCAAACTGATACTGACAATGGAATAAAAATAACAAATCCTATATATTAACTGAATTGAGGCCTCCATCATTCAATACTCGAGCATTGCTTCCAGTCTTTAATTTCCATGATATTTCTGATGGAATTTTGTTTGCTTTTCAAATGCATTGTTGAGCTTTATGTTGATATCTATTCCAGATATTTTCAAGTTCTGCTAATTTGTTTTCCACATGATACCTACTTACAGAACCATTTCACTTGTAGTTATTGCAATTGTGTCTTCTAGCTGCCTTCCCTTCTGGATGTCACATTTTTCTTCCATGGGGATAGGTTTTCCCACTGCCTCTGCCATTTATTTCTGTATTTCCACTGCAGTGTCCAGGTGCATTTGAAGTCAGGTTCATGTGCCTGCTGGAATTTACAGGTTGAGATCTGGAATTGCAAGCAGGTTGGTGCATTAGCCCATAGCAGTAGTTCATCAGTTTTGGAAAATGAAATCAAAATTAAACTTCAGTTTTAAAAATAGAATAACATGGGGTTTTGTTGCAGCAATTTTGTCTAATCTCATCTTATGGATCCAACAAAGGGATCCAGTATTGCTGTAAATTCTGGGAGCAGTTGAGGGGATTTAAACCTGCACTTACTCTCTTTGCTGTGCTATCCTCACAACACGTTTGTGGTCATACAAAATACCTGACTTTTTTCTGATACATTTTATAGAGGAAAATCAGAAAACAGGATCATAGTTCCTCCCCAGATCCAGTAATTTCTGTATTCTGTAGGCTCTTTAACA
Source organism: Illadopsis cleaveri (assembly GCA_013399915.1). Classification (NCBI taxonomy): domain Eukaryota; kingdom Metazoa; phylum Chordata; class Aves; order Passeriformes; family Timaliidae; genus Illadopsis; species Illadopsis cleaveri. Next base: position 86,631 of record VXBB01013360.1, on the reverse strand, counting down.
TCCAAGCCTACACCTGAATTCCAGTTTTGCACTACTGGAACATCCTCAGTGTCTGCTAATACATTTTTCTTTTTTTCCAGGTCTATCTGTATATGTAGCCTCTTCAGTTTCTTCTTCCAGGCATCTTGGAATTACTAACACCCCAACAGAGTGGGAGTAATTTAGCCATTGTCAACAGAGAGATTGAAGCTACAGCCAGGGATATCCCCTCAGCACCCACTGGGAAATGTAAAACACACCTGGAAATTCTGGTGTTTGTGTCCAAGGCAAGGCCAGCATCCCCCTAGCAGCACCAAAGCTGCAGTGCCCTGTTCCACCCACCCTCCAGGTGCCCAGCTCGAGTTACTGGGCTTTACTGGGCGTTACTGGGGGTTACTGGGGTTACTGGGAGTTACTGGGGGCTACTGGGCTTTGTGGGAAGGACCTGAGGAGTCAGGAACTGCTTTAGGACAGCCAGGAAAGATGAAACTCCTGCTTTCACCACCCCTGAGGTGTCCCTGTCCTTTAGGGCTGATAACACGGGCGATGTGTCAGGAAAGGACCAAGTTGCTAATTTGAAAATTGGTCTTAAAGATAAAATTGGGCTAGAGAAACACGTTTGGTAATTAACTGGAACAGGCAGCAGTTTTCTTGGCACAGCTCAGTGTGGTTTCCTCTTACTGTGGTCTCTGCTAAAGAAAACTCCTCTGTAATTGCAGGTTAAGGCAGTGTGCAATGTAAATAACACAAATAAAGCCACCTCTTTTTGGACAGTTTTGAACTCTGTGGGGTCCTGTTATCTGAAATGCAGACAAATCCTAAATCTACTGACATTCTTCTTCAGGAAATTAGTATCATTAGGTAATATAAAACTGTACTTTAATAGGATGTTTGGGTTTGAAACAGAATGATATTTAGGGGTATGTTCATCTTTAAATGATGTTTAGTGTTTCTTTCTAAAACAGAAATAATTACAAATAAAAATAACAGCTGAGAAACAGAAATTAAGTCGCTAACAGAGATATAAAATTTAATTAAATTTGTCTCTGTGGCACCTCTTTAGGAAGATTTCCAGAAAGAAAACACTCTATTTCCTATTTTTCACACACTGCACCTTATATCTACTACAATGTGCTTCAAGGAGGAAAATTTTGCATCAAGAATGACAAACCCATATTTCACTTCAAAAATAACCTGGATGATTTACCTTTTTTCAGTTATATAATAATATTTTTCTTCTATGTAAATAATTGCAGAGTATTTATACAAACCCCAAGACACCGGGAACTGATCAATTCTTGTAACTACTAAAGAAAGCTTTTCACTTCAAGGTTTGCAAAACATTCATAAATTGGCTGGACAGAGTCACAAATTGCTTTTCAGTTGTGATCAGCCTTCCCTAATGAATTTGGACTTCCTAAAACTCCTCAAATTGAATTTGTATGCATAATGTTTCTGTGAACTTCTCAAATGCTCACAAATAAATGCACTTGGCAATGGATCCTTTGAAAAAGGATTGTATTACCTTTTGGAAAAACTCAGCTTGAACTAGCAAACTTTTTGGTGAAACACATAAGGGTCCTACAGCAGATTCTATTTCTGGAGAATTTTGGCCTTTTTGTACTCAAACCAGAGCTGCAGATTTTCACTTTGATGCCTCTCTGCGGCCACTCCTTGTGCAATTAATGGTGTAGTTTTGATGTAGGGGACTTTATAAATCATAAGGAAAGTTCTATCACCACCTTTCAGATTCTTTATTATGTAGTGCTCTTAGGTGAGTTGGGCTATGTGGAACTACAAAATATAAGTCATTATCAGCCTTTTCTCTCTTTTATGGTCTCAGTGACTTTCTTGACTTTTACCTTAGCGCTCTCAAAGCAAATCCTTGTGAACTGCAGCATTTCAGACCATTTCACTCTGCTTCTCTCTTTTTTTGTAACTCATTACGTGAGTAAAATCAAAAGCAGTGAAACAACAGAATGGAATAAATTCCCTCTCTGTTCCTGGGCCATCTTTTAGGAGAGGATACTGTGGTAGGTTTGAGAAGACTCCTCACTGACCACCAGTCAGGCTGAAAACTGTCTGCAAGGCCTATTCCTCTAATAGACTGGCTTAAAATATACCAGATTAAGAGTTAAATAAATTGGTATTAAATCCTTGCTGTGTGCTTGCCATATGAAGACTGTATCCTCATCTCAGGGGATTAACAAATTCAGTGGTTTAAGGCAGAGACGTTTTGTAAATACACCCCATAAATTACAGGTGGGCTTTTGGGAATAACCCAGACTGCTGTGGGACACCCAGCCAGCCAGAATGGCCAACATGTGGCTTTTCCATTGCCTGTGCACCTCGGGAATGCTCCCAGGTATGTCTGAGCCTGGGGCTCCTGAGCCCTGGGCATGTGCTGCTCTGGGGCCATCCTGGGTTTCAGTCTGGGTTTTCAGTCCTTGCAGCTTTCTTTGTGCCACTGTGCCCAAAAGCTAAAATCTCTCCTCCTCCCCATGGATCCTGAGAGTGCATTTCTTCACGTGGACCACCTTGATCCTCTCTGCCCACAGCCTGGTGTGCTTTTCCTGCACTCAGTTGCATCATCAAACGTGGTGCCATGAGCAACTGCACTCAGGGAGCAAGAAATGGGTTTTAATATTAAATTGGGAAAGCTTGCACTAATAAAGCAGCATGTCATTTTCCCCCTCTCTTTTCTAATGTAGCTAAATTCAAATTAATGCTCTCAACTTACTAGATGTTGGCATAACTTACATCATGGATAAATCTCGTATTTCCTTCAGTGTTGTGATCTGATATACATTGCCACATGCATGTGCTACACATTATGAATAAAGCTTTAAAAAGCCTCCTTTATAGCTGTTTATGTTATGTGATTGAGTTCTGGTAGAGAGAAAATTTGCCAGGACTAAAGGTTATTACTGGCTGTTCTGCAACTAATATTGCCTAGAACTAAAGCAATTAGGCTTGACAAAATATGAGCTGCTTAAAAAAATGCACTCTTGAAAGTTGGGCTTGTAATGGAACTTGATTTAATACATGCTACTGACGTGGAAATTTTAATTAAAAGGAGGAGAGGAAAAGAGCTGCTCTGCTAAGATGGGAGTACAGGGGAGGTTGTTCTGCAGGTGAGCAGGGTGGAGGTGGTTCTGTACCAAAATGCATCCCCCAATGGGATGGGCTGTATGATAGAGCAGGGATGGATTCTGCATGGAACAGTAATGATCAACACAAAACTTTGAAAAATAACCAGCTTTGTCATTGTATCCTTTCCTCCCGGGACACAGGAAATGTTTTTGCAGTGGATTTACCTTCCCTGTGTGCAGCAAACCCCAGAGGTCTGGGCCAGGAGTGGCTGCCATGCATCAAGAAGCACCAATTTCCACACTTTATTACATGGCTGTCAGAGAGAAGGGGGAAAAAACGCTGCAGGATTGTCCAGAAGATTCTCACTCATCGTTCTGCAAGTGAGCCTTGACTCAGACTTCCAGCGCATGCCAGCGGTATCTAAAATACAGATGTGTGAATGCTTCATTCTTCTCATTTCTCTGGCCAGCCCCAAAAATTTTGGGCTGAGTTGGATCATTTTGAGTCACTGTGTAATGAGGCCTATTTCTTTTTCCCAGCAAAACGAAAAACTAAGCCAAAAAACTGGAAACAAACCAATCCAGAATGCTTAGCTCAAAAAATAACACACTTAGTCTGATTATTTTTAGTTTGCATTTAATTTATAATTAAATTAGCCTAGTCTTAAGACATTACGTTGAAACACAAATAGCATTTGAATAAAAATGTTTTTTTCTTCCCCTCAGAATTGTGGAGGCTTTTAGTTTTATTTTTAGCACAACCTCTTGTCAGAGTTTGGTAATCCTTGTATTGGTTTAAGTTTTGGAAGGGTCTTACCAGCTTCATTCATACAACCAAGAGGATATTCCCCCATTTAGACATTCCATATAGGTGTTGGCACTCTTTAAGTTATATTTTACCAACACTCTTGCTTCATGTGATTCTCTCAGTCCTCTAGGATTTAATTTTCAATTGTCAGTCGCTGGCAAACTGAGGAAGATGCAGTTTTTCTAATTCTCTACCTTTTTTCATACGGAGAATGAACTAAATGTCTTAGAAATAAATACTTGGCCAAATGCTTTGAGTTCCACATTCTCCATCCAGAGAAGTTTAGCACAGCTGGGCCAAACACAACTGCAATATAGTTGTGCTTATCTCTGTAGAAACCTATTCATTAATCTACCAATCAAAACAGTTTCTATGGAAAAGGAATTTTTATGTATGCAATGAGAAGCAAATCTACAACTGAGCACTCACATCCGAAAAAAAAATCAGATATTGTATATTTGAGATTAATCCAAAACAAAAAATACCAACAGGATGACATTTTTCTAGGCATCTTTGAGTTTTTATTAGAAAATGCCATTCAGTTTAATGATACAAGAGTGGCCTGATGGTTAAGAAATGTAAATAAAGCTATATTTGCACACAGCAGCACACATTAATAAATACTGACCTAGGGAGGACAGCAATGGACCAAAAGCAAAGAAAATTGCCTGTGCTGCTGACAAAATGTACAAGTGGCAGAAGTCTAAAGAGAAACAGAGCCAAGAGAAACCAGGAAGTATCGAGGTGATCTTGTGGAAGCTTCTCAAAACTTTCTGCTGCCATGCATTTTGGGACTTCTGATGTCAAGGTTTTCAATCAAACCTCGCTGTTAAACAACAACAACAACAAAAGAAACATTTATATGCTCTGAAATAATCTTGCTGTGAGATGTTTCCAGGAAAATCTTTATTTACTTCACCTGTCACAACGGCCTGCGGAGATTGCCCGTGTAATGACAGACAAATCTGGTTTGCTGAGAGTGCTTTAAAATGTTTGACAGACACTTCCAAGAAGTTGGAAGAGTGAAAATAATGTGAATGGCTTCACAAGAGGAAGGCCACAGAAAGCCTCAAGGTTTTTTTAATTTAGAATTCCAGCGAAGCATAAAGAGTATAATTATTTGTATTTTGCTGCGTTTTCTAAACTGCATAATGCAGTCATTCTTTCACTCCTTAAAGTTGTCATTTTACAGTACAGTTCGGGGCTGCAGTGGTAACATATTTTCCAAAGGTCAGTTTTCCAATTATAATCCAAAATTTGATGTTAATATTTTTTCTTATAGCCATGTTGTAACCGCATTCTGTTAATTTCATAAAGATACCATTTAGCTGAGGTAGGTGGTATTCTGGGCATACGAACAGTCACCTAATGTCAACAGTAAGCAGTAACTGTAACTACTGACTTCCCATCATTTGCAAAAAAATATTTTCCCAAAAATTATAGCATGTAGAACTAGACAGCATCCAAGTCTCTCACTGGGAAGTGACAGAGATTTTCTTATTGCTTTATATATTCCTGAATGCTTTAAAGTCTTATTAGATTTTGCAGGCAATCTTACACACTCTTCAGTTAATATCTGAGACGAACTTGTTTGCCAAGTCCTAAAACCTGCAGGTAGGAAGAGCCTCTTCTCAAGTGATATTAAATTCTTGCTCTTGATACACACTCACAAAGCTTCTTCTGATGTGGTAACACCTTCCAAATTGTGTCCAGTAAACAAATATTTGGGTCAGCAGGCAAAATTCCATTTTTCACCCTTCCCTGTGTTTTCATTTATCCTACAGCAAAATGAAGGCAGAAAAGTAACTACCATGAAATAGTAATTACTGGAACTGAGTCCGTCTGGTACAGGAAAGGGGTGTGGAATTCTTTCATCTGTGCAGTGCATGATAAATCATGCACATAAATGCAGAAATCATAGATAAAAACATGACTTATTTTAAGAAAGAACCGTTGCATTTCATAGTGAAATATTGAATATTATGCTTAAAAGCATTTCAGAAAAATAAGTATGAATCAACAATGTGACAGTTGGAGAAAGTTTTAAAGGTACCATAACCTATTTCTAGTCATCCTTAACTTTACACAGTCATGTCATAAAATACAAATTTCATTTAATTTCTGCTGGATATCCAGCTGTGGTTTCCAAAAACTGTTAAGAAGATTTTTGCAAAATAAATTACCAAGTGCTTTCTGCATCGTTGGTTTTCAGTCTTCCAGGACTGTTAAATGCAATCCTGAGTAAATAGGATTGAGTAAAGAGAAGGCTTCTTAAGGATCAGATTTTACACTTCCACTCTCATGATCCTGGAAGTTGCTCTGAAAAGTTGGCACCTGTACTTTAATTGTAATTACTCTGCTCACAGGACATTGTCTCAGCAGCTGTCACCAGCTGTCACCAGCTGTTATCAGACAGGGCTGCCTGGGATAATGTAACTGTAGTGTCTTTCTAGGGGCAGAATTTCTGAAATGCTTTCTATTGCAGGAATTTGTGTTTAACACAAGGATTATGGAATTCAGTATTTATTATCGGCAGGAATTACCTTTTCATCCAGCAGGACTTGCCCATGGTTTGATAGAGTGAGTGAGGAAGTGAGGGCTGCTCCTTTACAAGAGGAGTTTAATGGCTCAGTACTGGAATGAGATCCACATCTTCCCTGGTGTGGCACTAAAATTATCCTGGAGGAAGCTGTTCCTCAAGGTTTGCAAAGTGACAGTGTGATTGGGTTGGGGTTTTTTTGGGGTATAGTGACACATCTGTGCATCTGAGAGCAGGGCAGGCTGTTCCCTGCCCAGATTCCAGTCTGGCTTAGGTCAAGCCTGCCCGTGAAGGTGGGAAATGGAAGGTGGAGATGTTTCTGGAAGCAGAGAGCCCTCCTGGGCTGTCAACCCAACCCTGGCAGAAATCAGCAGCTCCTGGCAGCAAAGCAGCCTCTCAGTCCTCTCCAACAATGCCCCTGAGCTCTCCCACCCCTGGGCCAAGCCTGTGTTTGTTCCCTGCCCTTCCACTGTGTCCCTCCAGCCTCCTCCTGCCCCTGGTCCTGCATCCAGCCGGGTGACCCTGCTGAGTCCCTTGTCTACACAGCAACGGCCTCATAATCTGTAAAATCTCTCCTCTGTTTTCCCTGGGAATCTTGGATATTGGGGGGGGTTGGAGGAGTCCCTCTGTTTGTGTGAAATCAAACCATGTCCATCAACACGGGGCTCTCAAGCTAACTTGCAGCAAACTCAGCAAACCCTGCAGAACTGCAAACAATAAAATTGTCTCATGTTGGACTGCTTTTAAAAGCATCCTATGAGAATGACAGTTTTTTAGTAGTACTGGCTACTGATGGGTTTGACCTTGTGACTCACAGACGAAAAACTCTGCATCTTATTAGGAACTGTTGGACCCATTGTAACTCTCAGGCTTTGTTTGTTTGTTTGTTTGCTTTAATTGGGACAGTTAAAAATATTTTTATTTCTAGTAGCATTTGAAGAGTCATAGAATCTTTTAGGTTGGAAAAGAGCTCCAAGGTCATTGAATCCAACAATCAACCCAACACTGCCAAAGAAAGCTTAGCACATTAAACACAGAGTAATTTCTCAGTTGGTTTAATGGTGAAGATGCTGTTTATCCCTAAGATTAAGATCCCTATAAGGACACTAATGGAAGTCCCACACAGCAACCTTGGCTGCTCTGGGTGCATCATAGTGTTTAATAAACCCTAGGCATCATTTGCTTCCAATAGAAATGTTTTTTAAAGTAAAACACAAACACAAAGGTCTTTATCAAAGTTACAAACTGGTAATTCCCTCTTTGCTGGTCTCTCCCTCTGGGGGAGGGTGTGGTGGTCCCTGAACTGTGTCCCCACAGGGCCAAGGGACTGGAGGCTGCTGTGGAGCCCCTTCCTGTTGCCCTCCTGTCCCACTGATCCCACAGAACCCAAATGTTCTCCCTGGAGCTGCCCTCCTGTCCCACTGATCCCACAGAACCCAAATGTTCTCCCTGGAGCTGCCCTCCTGTCCCACTGATCCCACAGAACCCAAATGTTCTCCCTGGAGCTGCCCTCCTGTCCCACTGATCCCACAGAACCCAAGTGTTCCCACTGGAGCTGGCCTGGGTGTGCCAGCAGAGTTGGGATGTGCTGTCCTTGTCCCACACATCGGCTCTGAACCAGTGCCTCCTGTTTGTTAACTTGGAACCATCTTGTGAGGATTAGAAGGGATTTTGTGGACTTCTCCAAATTAAATTGTTTGGTTCAGCTGCCTTTGCTAAAAGTGTGCTTTAATTCAGGCATATAATATATCCCAAGTTACCACAAAGTTTGTATTTGGAGTCAATACTATCTGTGTCTGTATTACCATCAGGGCTCCTTTACTTAAGCTAGAGAGAATAATCACATTCAATCGAAAAAAAAAGTTACGTGAGCTAATTTTTTCGGTTGTTTCTTCTAAAAATAAATAAAAAGCATCATCCTTGCAGCCCTGCAAACAAATCAAGGGCTGCTTGATTGGCTTTTAGTCACCACCATATGCTTTTTCCTTAGCAAAGGGCAGTAGGAAATTATTGCATTACACAAGTGGAATTTAAAATGTTGCTGATGCACTTAAGGATGCTCTTTCCTGAGAAGAATCATTATGTATGACCACGCTCTTTAAAAATGTGATTACAGCAGTTGAGCAGATGGTAGACACTTGGGGTCAGCTCTAAGGAGATCTGTATTTACAGTGTATTAATAATGGTTTAAACTTTCTCATAAATAGATGTTGATTAATTTAAAATCCATTTGTAGAAACCTAGCATTGCCAGACTATTTCCTGAAACCACAATACAAAGTATGATAAACACCATCCGTTAATCCAGACTAATGTACTCCACACGTTAAAAAAATTCACTAAAAGGATTAATGTAATTTTTCAAACATGAAAAACACCAGATTGTATATTTCATATATACTTCGTGTGTTGAATTTTTGACAGTCAACTCTTTTCGTGGGTAGAATTATGTATTTTTATCCTTTGCTGTAGCATGCTTTCAAGTAATTTATTTTTAATTTTATATTCTGTTTGGGATTTCTCGGCCACTTTGTCACATGGCTAGTTCATTCCATCGAGTGGAAAATAGATTAATCCAATCAGGTGAAACAGCAGGAGGAAAATCTAGGAAAAGCCTATTTTAAAGGCAAGCAGACACAATTTTTCTGGAAATAAATAGCATTAAATGGCGAATCTCAACCTTAGGCACTCTTTAACACTATATTTTGGATTTTGGGGGATAAAAGAGCACGTGTGCATCCCACACTGAGCCCTGAGTGCACTTCCAGCCTCACAGACACCCTGGATGGAGCACATGGATGCACACAGAGACGTGGGTGTGTTTGTGTGCTTCTTCAGGCAAACTCTGATGCTCAGTTATTTAAATAACTGCCTGAAACTTAAAGGGGAATTGGATTCAAAATTCAACCAACAGCCAATACCACTTCACAGTCCACACAAATACAAAAACCAAATTTGGGATTACAGCAGGATCATTTTATTTCCATCACAGAAGTTTATGTAAGAGGGAGATGTTCCTCATCCTAGCAGTTGTTAAGCATTGGAGAATTTATAGGCCAGAAAGAAAAAATAAATTGATCTTCAATGGGTCTGTGATCTATCACAGTCTTGAAATGGTGTGAAGTGACAGGCCTTACTATGGCAGCTGGGGGGTGAAGAAATGATGTCGAACTTTCAGCTTGACTTCCACCAAAAAACTTTTGTGCATAATTTTTTGCATAAAAGTGTAGAACTGAGTGACTTCTTCTCCATAGCATTCTCTTCCTTTTCATTGTACCTTTGTTTCTGGAAGATAAAGCCTAGAAATTGCCTTCTGAGCAGTAAATACAGAAACTACAAATTCTGGCACTGTTTTACAAGGGCTCTAGAATTGAAGCATCCTCAGCAAGGGCTTCTGAGCAGTGAGAAATTTATTGGTTTTCCTGTTTGGTTGAAATCTCGTGACTTGTGGACTGGACTTACTGTTCCAAACTCATATGTAAATTTATTCCTTACATCTGTGCTCCTACTGGAGTAGATAAAACCCAGCAATGAGGGAAAGTTCCAAATGTGTGTAAATCCCATAACACAGTCCAAGGAACACAGTCCTAGATGCCTTAAAAGGCCTAACAGAGACACAAGGACTGAACCTCTGCCATTGTGAAGCTGTTGCTTTTGTCAAACATCTTAATCCAAATAAGCAAAGCAACTAATACAAATTTTAAAATCCCACTGAATTCAACATGGCCAAGTCAAACAGGGTGGGCTCCAGGCTGTGCCTATGGCCAGTCTAATTTTCAGGTCCATTTTTTCTGACCCTTCTCTGCAGTTTCTCCATGCTTACACATATTCTGGTTCAGACAGCTAACACAACTCACCAGAATCTGAGTGGAGAAATTGCCTTTCTCATGTCCATAACTCCTCCTGCTTTCGAATTCTTTATAAATTGAACAAAATCCTGGTAATCTTTGCATCCTGTGCTGCACAAATCAAATGGCTTCTGTATCATAGCTGCACTGAAGCACAGTTGTACAAACTCTGCAGGAGATGTGCCCTACCCCAGCACTGCCCTGATCCCTCAGCAGGATTTCTTTCCCAATGTTTTCCTGTGTCACCAAGGACGCTCCTGTGCCATAACAGCCCTGTCCCTGTCTGTCTGTTCACTATCCAGTTGTCCTTTCTCAAAATGTTTTCCTACAATGTTGCCAAAAACCTCCTCCTGGTTTCTGGCCGTTGCTGCTTCTCTGCTTCATCTTCTGTGTCCAGGACAGGGAACGTTCCAGCTGAGCAGCTCCTGAGTCCTGGGGCCACCATGGCTCCCACACAGTGAGCTCTGGGACAGGGGCTCCAGCTCCTGCAAGGAGCACTTCAGGTCTCCAGAATCATTTTTAAATTGGGAAAATTGAACCTCTTCTGTCTCACTATCATGAAACTTGTTCTTTGTGTTCGGTGTTTCAAAAGTTTCTCCAGCTTGGGAGAAATTTACAAAGCTGTGAATTGCCTTGCAGGTCCAATAAATGCCCTTTGCAATATTTGGTTTATCTATCACACATACGAGTTCTGTGTCACACATGCAAGAGAGGGAATGCTTTGCTTTAATTCCCAGTCAGGTCATGGGTAAATATGGAGAGTTCCTATTTACTCAAATGCACTATCTCCATACTTCCAGCTTCAATTTTTTCCCCCAACCCTGTGCTTAATTAGCAGCCCCTCCCCCTGCCCTTTTTTTTTTCTTTTTAAAAACTGTATTTGACTTTTATGTGGAACTCACTGGCTAATCCACCTAGGTTAAATTTGACAAGATAAGTCAGAAGTCAATTTTTCAGTCCTTAACAAACCTAAATTATTTGGATGCTTTGTAAGAATATTCATATCCTCTTAAACATTTTCTAAAATATTTAGATGAATATCTAAATAATTCTTGAATTGCCTTATTTTGAACACTTTCTGAATGCTTGGTGTTAAACAATTCTTTTCTTTAAACAATTCCTAATAACAATACTGGCCTTTCTGTTTGATTTATCAGCTGACACACTAAAGCACTAAATGCCAATTCTTTAATTTCCCCAGCATGTTTTGCTGTTCTGTACAGCATCTTCATTACTGCTTGATATTTCTAAGTTCATTACTACATAAACCAGCTATGTTAAAACAGTTTGATTGTATTTTTGGAAGCACAGAAAAACAGCATCAAGTACATCAGTGAAATACTTCATAGTGACCTCTGCTGTTACACTTCTTTTGGATCCATTAAAACTGTTTTAAATAGCAAGAGCCACAATAATAGACTAATAGGCAGCTCGTGGTACGCCTGATGCTAAAGAAATTAATTTGCAGGTGTCCTTGATTCCTGAGTGCTTGTGCTGATGGCACTAAGTAGTGCTTGACTGGAGCATCCATCTGCTGTTCCTGTTTCCAGTGCAGATATTTTTGCAGTACTTAGGAGCACTTACTCTTGCTCTCTTAATGTGAGGTGGTAGCAAGAGCGTGAGAAGTTTCAGCAGTTCGCATCTGCTGAGGCAAAAAGGAAATGTTTGACTTTCTGCCCAGCACTGCTAAATACAGACACTTGGAAAATAGGGATGTAAAAATACTCTTTCCCTTGAAAATGTTCAGTGATGCCATTTCCCAGGATATGTGGCTTGATTTTTGTTTTCAACAACATGGAGACAGGAGGGGTTTTGGTGCTGAAATACATGTGTTAGAATTAATTGTTTCATGTGGTCAGATGTAAATTGTAACTGGGAAGTGCAAAGGCTTGGGAGCTTCCCAGAGATCCAGCAATTAGGGAGTGACATAATGGCACTTTGATTTGCTCTCTATATTCTTACCTCAAAAAAACTTGGTGAACACCAAGTTCCTTTTAGAACTTTGAAAAGCTGCACAGTATAGATGTGCTAAATAATACCTTATGCTGTTTAATGCAGTGAGCAAAAATTACGTTTCCATGGCCTCAGTTCAGCAAAACACTTCAGGTACTATTTAATTTGATTTGTGTGATAAAATCTTCCCTCTATCAGGAAAAGGGTGAGGGTAGCACTTATCAGGAGGTCCTCAGTGACTCAATTACATCTGGCTCAGCTCTGCATCTCAGCTAAAGTTATTAAACTGTGCTAAAATATTTCACTCAGGTTATTGAAACAGTTTAATTAATTTTAAACATTTATGAGTCACAGTGTAACCGTGTGCCCTGACTCTGGGTAAGTGTGGTGGTCTGGTGTTACCCAGGAGAAGGACCAGTAAATTTCCTATAAACAAGGTGGAAATGCCACAGTGTGGACAAAGGGCAATTAAGAATAACTTGAGCAGTCTGCACGTGCTCAGTTTCTGCCTTTTTTCTGTGCATTTTTTCTGTGTTTTCTGGGGGTTTAAGGCTGTTCTCAAACCATGCAGGTATCTACAGTTTTTTAGAGTGACAGGGACAGTCTGCCCATGGCATTTGCCATGGCAGAGGTGAATTTGGTGTGGCTGCGTGCCACGTTTGGGCTCAGATCATGGCCCAAAGCTGCTGCAGGAATTTTCTTTCCTGAATTTGGATTCTTTCTTGAACTGAGTTTGCAAGAAGGCTGGAGAGGGACTTTTCAGAAGGACATGCAGTGATAGGACAAGGGTGAATGGCTTTGCTCTGAACGAAGAAAGGTTTGGATTAGGTATTAGGAAGGAATTGTTCCCTGTGAGGGTGGGCAGGCCCTGGCATAGGGTGCCCAGAGCAGCTGTGGCTGTCCCTGGATCCCTGGCAGAGTCCAAGGCCAGGCTGGACATTGGGGCTTGGAGCACCCGGGAACAGTGGAAGGTGTCCCTGCCATGGCAGGGGTGGGATAAGATGAGCTTGGTCCCTTCCCACCTGTGATTCCACGCTTCTGTCATGTCTTTGAGCCCCAAAACTAAGTCTTGGAAATTCAACACCCTTTAAGCTTTTCTCCTTTCTGAAGACCTGAGTTCACATTTGTCACAAATTGTTTTAGGTTTGGTTTCTGCTCATTGTGGGTTCGTGAGGAAACCCCTGATTTGGAAGAAAGTCCATTTTTTCCAGGAGGGTGTGCAGCCATGGGCAGGAACCCTGCAGCCCTGCACAGCCTGCACCAGGAGCAGCTCCCCATGCCCAGTGCCCGGCTCTTGGCTCCACCTTTGCTTTTCACAGCAAATAACCCTTGGCAGAGCACTGCTGGTGGCTCTGTGGTGGTGCACACACCTGCTATATATAGCACAGGCCTTTTAGCTGCTCATTAGTAATTTCCTGCACTCGGATGGAACTGAGGCACATACATCTGACTGGTTTATTGGGAGAGGAAAAATCCCGAGTATGCTGCAGCAGAAACTCAGTCTCATGCAAGTAACAGCTGAAAGTGTTCTTTAAATTCCACAGAGATTTGACTTTTAGAACAATTTTGGGGGATCAGAGCACTCTGCAGTCTGGAAGCAAAGGCAGAGTATATGAGTGGCTTCATTGTTGGCCCAGATGGCATGACTTAATTAAATAAAATATCTGTGCTGCCTATGTGTTGATGTCTGACACTAGCCCTGGGCCAGGCTTGCAAATAACTGTGGTTTGCCAACGTGTGGCTTTTCAAACAAAATGTGTGTTAGTGCTCATGAGCCGTGAGCAGCAGTGTGGCCTGGGCTGAGGCACAGGCTGGGCTCTGAGGGATGAACAGAGTGAGGCTTGAGGAGGAGCTCGGCTCCCTTCGGAGACGCTACATTTGGGATGGAATGCACTCACCCCCACATCCCAGAATCCAGCCAGAGGAAAAACAATTGAGCACCATTAGTGAAAGGTTTTAGCTTCTCTCAGGTACCCCTGGGCTGGCAGCTGGTGTGTCTCAGGCTCTGTGGGGAGCAGCACACTGAGGAGAAGGGCAGCAGTAGGGTGACCTTGTCCCCAGCAGCCTCAGGGCAGGGTGGGGGTGTGGGCAGGGTGTGGGGTGGCCCCAAGGCACCAAGGCTGCCTCAGACCCCTGATTCCAGCTCCTAGAAGGACACACTGCAGCTTCCTGGCTGCTGGGTCAGTGAGGGATGGCTGGGGCAGTCCTGGGGCTGTGCTGCAGCCCTGTGGCTCCTGTTCCTGCATTCCTCAGTGGCAGCACTTGGGCAAGGATGGGCACCCAGGGAAGCAGAGGCTGGGACAGCCACAGTGGGGGTGGTTTTCCCTCCATTTCCCCAATGGTAAATATCCATGTTCTACTTTGAGCTATAAAGAGAGGAGTTACTGTGAAAAGATGCTGTCTGAGGAGCAAAAACAGACAGAGTATTCATGTCTAGACTAAAGCATGTGCGAGTTTCCAGGTTGGAAAAAAGGTCCAAAGAGAAGTGCTGAAAGAAGACTTAGTGAAAGTTCCCCCTGGCACCTGCAGCACAGGGGGAACGTGGTGATGTAGCTGGAGCAGGGAGCTGAGCACACACCCCTGGGGGCAGGTGGGAGAATGGGGAGGAGAAGAAAGTTATCACGGACAGCAACAGAGACCCCATGGTGACTGCTGCAGATGTTTGTTTTAATATGGAATTGCCATAGCTGGGTTTTTCTTAAATGATTTCAGTTAATAAATGATGTTGTAATCATGAATTAGTAGAAATACAGTGGTTTTTACATGGCAAGCTTTTGGTTTTCCATCTTTGTCCATTTTCACTGGGGTGGTTTGGGTTGCAGTGTCCCATTCATTAAAACCTGGAACACATGCTTTGCTTAACACATCTGCCTAAATTCCATTGGCTTAAACATCATCTAGCCCGAGATTTAAAGGACCCTTAAAGGTATTGGGGTTTTTTTAAACAATATACCTTAGAATCAATTAAGGAAGAAACAGGTTATGCTTCAATGCTCCAACTATGTGGATTAAAAAGAAATTCTGACTGGGAGGGAAGAATGCAAGAGAAGGATGCCCCGAGGCAGCCCTGCTGTAAGAGCTGACAGGTCCCTACATACCTCAGCGCTTGCTAATTGGCTTTTTCAACAGAAAGCTGAGGCGATCATGGCAACTCCCTCATCACACAGCACACACGGATAATCGAATGAAACACGCCCTGCCCTCCTGCACTTTTGCTCAACTCTGGTTCCTGGAAAATCGGGTAATGAAGTATGTTACAGCAGGGCAGACCTGCTCATTGTTTAATGGCAGTAAAATGAGGAACAGTTTGACAATATTGAAGAGGGGTAGTGCAAGCATCCTGCTGTGATGTGTCATATATAAGAACGTCCTATACAAAAGATACAATATTATATATAATTATTAATATATGAAAAGATTTTGTCATGTTTGTGCAACCTCCTGTCCATGCCACCGAGCTACAGAGTAGTGAAACAATTCTGCAAGGTTTGTGACATGATTTGGCTTTGGTTTTTTTTTTCCTGGTCAGTTTTGATACTTGGTAAGAAGTACTGCAGTGAGACTCAGCATTAAGGAGATTATTGTAGAAGAGTAGTGATGAGCAAGCAGAAGCTTGCAGCATGAAAGGCGTTTGGCAGAGGAAAGGTACAGGCATTGAATTAAAATTAGTTTTCTAATTTTTTTAGACTAGAACACTAACTAATGAAAATATTTGCAATTTGTTCAACAGGAAAATAACTCAGATTTGGATCTGCTCCACAGGTACAGCCAAAGAATGTGGAGCTGGATTATTATAATACATATATATATATAAAACCAATATATATAAAGTAATGACAGTCCTCTGCCCCACCCTGGGTACTTGGGTGCCAGGAGCAGTGTCATTGCAGGAGCACAAGGTCTGGAGGGGAAGGTCCCAACCAGGAGGGTCCCTGGGTGACCCCAGTGAGTTCTGCTGCACTGACACCACAATAGACACCAGACTCAGGGAAATTAAAGCTCATTTAATTAATTAATCAAATTAATCCTGGTCTGGTCTGGATTAAAGCCAACACAAGTTGTTTGATGTAGACCTGTAAATCTTAGCTGCTGAGGCTGGGTTGTTCAGGCAGTTTTGAGAGGGCTCGTGGATTTGGGAGCAGCCTGTGATAGTCTTACATCTCATTAAACTTTCACAGAGCCCCAGAACATCCTGAGCTGGAAGGGCCCCACAGGGATGACCGAGTCCAAGCCTCAGTGAATGGCCCATACAGGGAATGAGCTTCAGAGCAGCACTGTTGACTTTGATGGATCTTTTTGCCCTTTGAAGGGTAAATAAGTCTATCTCAGTCAGACCCATTTGGACAGAGGTTGTCAAAGCCCTTCCAAAGCTTTCCTAGGCCTGGTGGGGACCCTTCCTGTTTCCTTTTGGGCTGCCAGCTTGCCTGGCAATGACATTTTAATCACATGTCCCCACCAACGCCACCACCTTGTTTAGCCAGACCAAGAGGCTACAGCTCTGGTCATTACATCCACTGCTCTTCACAATAAAACATTTGTACTCAAGCTGTCAGTAAATGTTTCTGTTTCACTGGTGATTTAGTGTCCTGGATTATGCTGAAAATACTTTGAACTGATGGTTTTCTGAAAAGGCCAAACCGCTTCTTACCCTGCCTCCAGCCTGGTTTGGATACACTGGGAGGGCTTATCCAGCTCTGAATGTTTCTGCAGACTTCTAATAATATGTTGGGAACAAATTCAGAGAATGAGAAATTGCTGTGAAAGTTCTCAAAGTTCTTGCACTTGATGGAAGATACAGCAGATTTTATTATCCTTCCTCAGGATTAACAGTGCCCTTAATGCCAGTGGATTTCCCTACATGGAGGCAAAGGGAGCCTGTCCCTCAGCAGGTATTCACTTGCTCCTTAGGATGCATTTTCCAGGTGATTTGTGGAGTTTTCACCATGTGCTTTCCATTAATCTTGGGATGAATGTTGTGCAAATCCCAAGTCAGCACTTGGAATATCTACCAATTAATTTTTAAAAGCAAAATTCTTAGTAACTAGAGCTGGGACTACCTGGTACAAAAATCAGTTCCTCAGGCTAATTGTGAAGAAAACTCTTAATTCTTGAAAAACAGATCCCAAAGCAGTTACCTAAAGTAGTATTTTATTCCCATTTATGACCAACCCCTTGGAAAACAAACAAACAAACAAAACCAAAACCAACCAACCAAAAAAAAAAACCAAAAAAAAAAAGGAACCAACAAAGAAATATTTCCATATCTTTAAAGGGAGAATGGGTAAGGAGGGCATCTGTCTCTGAGAGTCTCTTTTGCTCCAAAATTTTTACTACATTTTAAGTCCTGAGAGGTTTATTCTGCCCACTCTCTGCAGCCCACTCATGGCCATTTGCTCCTCACAAAAATCAACAGATTTGTCTCAATTTTACAGGAGCAGCTTCTGCTGTAGAGCAACATAGAAATGGGAAGTATATCTTATAAGGATTGACACTTGAAGAATGTAGATTGTTGTTGGCAGTATTTTTAGAGATATAGAAATATTCTGCAACTTCTTAGATGTATTGAAGAACTCACCCAGGAAGAGATTCCTGCCACTACCTGCAAAAAAATGATAAAGAGGAAAAGGTATTTCAAATACAGCTGATTCTAAAAACATCCCCTGTAGGGAAATGTGGATGTGACATGCTGCTTTACTCCTCTGAATGGTTTTTGAACTGTGAGTGTAGTTTAAAACGTGTTATTTTTGATACATCTGCATGTGTAGCTGTAATGCAAAGGAAATTTTCAGCAGTAATAAAAACAAAATCAGATAAAACTTGACTGTAACTGTAAAATAGAAAACTTCTAAAGGCTAATTGTACAACACAGTGTGAGCATTTTATTAGTCTTTCCTCTCAAAAAAGTATTTAAATTAATTGATTGTTCAGTGCAGACTGAAATTACATAAAAATAAAAAAATTAGGAATTTTGATAGATATGAAACATGTGCTTCACTACTTAAGCAGTAGTGGTTTGCAGATGATACCAGGGCATCCAATAATAATAACAGAACTGCACCGAAATCAAAGAATGATTTATTTTAAATTGCTTCATGAAGACAAAAGCTGCCAAATCACTAGCAGATTCTGCTGTGAGTGTTTTACTGCTCCTTCTCCCTGGATACTTGCATTTAAGTAATTTATTCAGTTCCCAAATTACAATAAATCCTTCCCGTGTCGCGGAGCAGTGTTCGTAATTCCTTCTCTGGAGGTGCCTGCAGCCCTGCAGAGGGAAAACTCCCGTGCTGTTACCGCTTCACCCACCCCGTGCTCGGTGCGTAAAATCCCAATTATTCCTTTTCCACTACGCATTGCCATCTAGCGGCCTGCGGCGCCCGTGTGCTGCGGCAGCAGGGAATGACCATGGATATTGGATGGGAATGACCATGGACATCAGCAGGGAATGACCATGGATATTGGATGGGAATGACCATGGACATCAGCAGGGAATGACCATGGACATCAGGAGGAAATGACCATGGACATTGGCTGGGTATGACCATGGACATCAGGTGGAAATGACCATGGACATTGGCTGAGAAAGCATCAGTGTAGTCCCAGTGAAGTCACTACCTGAGAGTAATGGCATGTAGCAAACTCCCAGCTTTGAGGGGAACCAGCTGGTGGATGGGCTCTGATTTCTTTTAGAATAGAAATTGAGAATATAATGGTATAGAATATATAATGATTGAGAATATAAATGATATCACTCACCCAAGGGATCAGTGGTGCAGAGTAAAGCACAGAACTTGGAAGGTCTGTGTCCCATCCTGCTGGGTGCTGCACTCCTGGCATTCCTGCCTGCTTGTGCTTACAGTGAGCATTGTTCACAGGGATGCTCTTGTGGCTCTGTTTGTACAAGGAGTTGTAAACTGGGTTAATCCTGTCAAGCTGAGGTTCTTGAAGCTCCCTTCCTCCTGTCTCGGGCTCCTCCAGCACCACTGGCACACTGCAGCTCTCAGAGAATAACCTCGATTGTGCCTTACACCTGCTTGCACTTAGGAAAAGAAACATTTGTCACTCTTATTTATGTAATTGCTTAAATTGCATTTTAATTCTAACAGCTTAAGTATGTTGGTGGAGAAAAATGTTTTCTGAATGAAAGTTTGATCAAATGCCCAGGGAGCCAGTGCAAGTCTTTCCATCGACTCAAGAGATTTTGTTTCAGGCATTTTATTTAAACAGTACTCCTCTCAAACATCACTGAGCAAAGTTAAATGCTTTTCATGAAGGAAACTGAACAAAAATATTTCAACCAGGAATATCTACTATAACCTTTTAAGGAAAATTACTGAAAATTAAATCTTTCCATTTTATAATTTTGATGCAGTTTAAAATATAAAGAAACCTGGATATAGTTATTTTAAAAAGCAATATATCTGCTTCAGTGTTACAAAACTGAATTTCTGTTTGCTAAAATGGAAATTGGATTAGAATCTGCTGGAGTAAACTCAACAATTGCTTAAGTTCTTCTGTGTTATTCTTCATTCCCATTAATAGGAATGACACGATACCTATACCCAGCAATTCCCATCACTGTGGGCCCTTAAATAAACACGAGGAAATATTAGTCTCGGAGTTAAAGGCTCCATTTAGCCCCGCTCAGGTCTGCATTTCAGCCCTGCCAGCCCGGCTCTCTCTGCCCGCTCACTGCACCGCCTGCAGGCTCTGCTGGCAGGGCTCCTCCCGGAGCTGAGCAGGTTCAGGATGGATCAGGAGGTTTTATCGCTCCGAGTAAACACTGGGAGCACATTTCCCCTCTGCTGAAAGATGTCCATTAGCTCCCTGTGAGGCAGCGTATCAATTACAGAGCTGCATTTCCTGCACGTCCCGGTGTGAGCTTCCCCTCTCCCCTCTCAGCCTGGAGATGAAGCTAAAAGGGAGGACCTGGCTGCATTTATCTAACCGAGTAATTTCAAACTGTTTAGGTGAAATCTCGGAGGTGTTAAATCACAGCAGCGGCCGCATTCTGAGGCGCAGGCTTTGATGCAAACAGCACAAAACTCCGCAAACTTCCCGAGGGCTTCCTCGGGGCTGCTGTGTGAACAGCACCCGGCTGATCTGAGAAAGTCTGCTTTGAAATACCTGATCCAGGGCTTATCTCGGCAATGATCCGGGCAATTTGTTTACTGATCAGCCAGGGCAGGGAGAAATTGGGTCTTAAAGAGTGATTTTGGGCAGGATTCCCGGCGGTGCCTCAGCACGGAGCTGCTCCGGGACACTGGAGCTGGGGGTGTGAGCTGGAGCTGCATCCTCACCGCGGGCATTGCCTGCACAGCCGGGAAAAAAAAAAAAAAAAAAAAAAAAAAAAAAAAAAAAAAAAAAAAAAAAACAACCAACCCCACACAACAGCAATTACGATTTTAACTATGGCAAAAAGTGTTATCATCAGCACCAAGTTGCCATCATTCTGTTATTAGTACTCCGTGCTTCCCAGGAAAGTTTTCCCTTTTGCCACAACTGTTGCACGATATTTTTTTGTTCAGAGAAATTGCAAGAGACACCTATCTCAGCCCCCAGAGCCTTTTATAAAATAGAGGTTCCCAGGGAAAGGCAGAGTAAAACAAGAGCAGTTGCTTTCTGGTGCAGAACGACATTTGCCACAAATAAATAAGTGTTGTGGGCAGGATGAGGGTGACAGACCCTGGACCCAGCACAAGGCTGTGGAGGAGAAAAGACCCCAGTCTCCCCTGCCAGGCCGTGACTGTCTTGTCCCAAGTTCAGTTCCACGAGAAATGACATTTTTTTGAGTTTAAATATATTCCAGTTGTGAACAGAGCCCTTTAATTGTACAGCAAGTTGAGAGTTTCTGTACTGTGTGTTTTTGGAGCTTCCTGCTTTTATGGCTTTTAAAATTCCCATTCTCTGTACTAAGCAAAACTCTGACAGCTGCTGTTTCAAATTCCAGACAGCTGATGTAATATTTTTGCTATGAAATTCCAGAATATCACTACTAACTGTACTTTATCAAGGAAAGGCTCACTGAGCACTTCAAACCTAATAATTTTGATCCACCTTAAAAAAATTTTCTGTCTAATCTGTTCAGCTCTTTGGCAAATGCTGCACCCAGCTATACTGAGATTTATTTTTATACATATATGTGTGCGTGAGTATAAAAATATATAAATTTTATATATATACATACACATACACTGTCTGAACTTAGAATCTTCCATTTTCTGCTTCTTAAATGAGAGCACGTGATTCTCTTTGAAATTCTGGATGAAATGTGACTCTTAGTCCAGTGTATCCCAGTTTGCCAAATAATGATGTGACAGTGAAGAGCCTTCAGCAGTTTCAATGTCCAATGTCAACTGAATATTCATGGGATGAAGCCAAATGGGAGCTGAATTAATTTTCCATGTCAATAGCTATCCAATAGCTATCTGCTACTTGAAAATATTTGTTTTGTAATAATGCAAATTTTTTTTATTTAGCAAAATGTCAGTTAAGAAAACCACATCACGACGGTTTTGGTTCCAAGGATGGCCATGAAAATATTTATTTTCTATTTACTTTTTATTTAGTTCTTTGGACCTCAGGACTCTGGGCTTAGCAGTGAGTTACCTAATTGCTCAGAAAAGGAGTAGGATTTTACCCTTGCAAATATATTTAGCCTTTCAACAAACACATTTTGAGGATAATCTCTTCATGTTGCCTTGATTTATCATATTCCTGATGTTTCTGTGGTTGGTGAGAACAACATTTGGCTGGGACAGGCAGAAATTGGGAGTGCTTTCTTCCAGTGGAGGAAGTTTCTACCAAAATTTTGTCTAATTCATGACAGGCTGATTTATGGAAGGATGTATATTTTTCATTCTGGATTTTGGTAAAATTAAGTGCTGAACCATTGTTTCTCATATGTGTGCTAATTTCACTGGGACTAATACCTGCCATTGTTTCCTGTAATTC
Organism: Illadopsis cleaveri; assembly: GCA_013399915.1. Taxonomy (NCBI): domain Eukaryota; kingdom Metazoa; phylum Chordata; class Aves; order Passeriformes; family Timaliidae; genus Illadopsis; species Illadopsis cleaveri. The sequence goes on along the minus strand of VXBB01013360.1, from coordinate 64,462 downwards.
TCTGTACTTGCCTTTTGCTTTGCTGTTTCTTTTCTTCCACAGCAACAGTGACATTTAAGTGGCAGCTGACAGGGCGGATTTTTTTACTAGAATAATATAATTAGTGTTTGAACCTCATATGAGTACTTCTGTCAGGTGTCCCACGGTCAAAATTCCATTTGCAAAAGCCACATTATATGGTATCAGTGACTCCTGTACTGTAAACAGGGTTCCTGGAGGCAACTGGAGAGCTCTGAGCTCTGCCAGCAACACTTAGACATTTCAGCACATGGGGGGAATATCTGTATTTTCAGCTTCCTGGGTGTACAGCAAAAATGTCCATTCTGAAAGTGCATCTCATTCCACATAAAACAATCAAAACTTTTATAAGTTGCTTATGTCTCCTGTCATAGCATAAAGGTCAAATAGATCTGTGCTTTAATGGCTCTGAATGTGGCCCCTTAGGACCAGTGATATGTTTGGGTCAGCGACCACATAAATGAAAAGTCACGGCTATGCAGGTTTTTGCTTTAATTCCTCATGAAAAGTTTTCTTCAATTCCTTTATAAAAAGTGTCAGCCAATAAAACAGTAAGGTAATACATTAAAGAATCCAGTCAGTTCTTTGGGCTGGAACTGGCCTGCCTTAAATCTCACAGAATCTGGGGAAGCTTGTGTTGCTATTACTGATTTTGCATGTGTTAAGCCAAATTTTGCTTGTCTAAATCAGGTAATCATCCTGCAGATTCGAGTTAGGCTGCTTCCCCGATGGAGGGAAGCCAGCTTTTGGCACATGAAGGAGTTTTCTAGTTATCAAAAGCAACAGCCTAAAAGTGACACAGCATTGGATCTCAGTTCAGAGAGGAGAGGAAGAGTTGGATGCAATAGTACTTGGGTGTCTCAGCAGTGCTATTAATAAGTGTTTGAAGATGTGAAAGTGGGAACTTGGAAAGCAGGCCACCATATACTCAAATATAGATGTGGATTTAATATAGCTCATTTATTACTGGTGATTGCTTGGAGGCATTGTGGACAAAATCCTTAATGTAAGAGGAAAAAGTGTCGGCTGTCACGTTCCGTTCCAGCTTTAATTTCAATTGCCTGAGCAGGAGCAGCTGCGAGTTGCTATCAGGCAGATGAAGTTTTTAGTGCTAAAAAGGCAGCTGGGCTGGAAATAGCCCAGAAGTACATATCCATTTGTCTGGTTAACTTCAGCACTTAGGCTATCCATCAGGTCAGCCTAAAGAGAAATGAATGACATCAGTCAAAACAATCGGATATCTCTGTGCAGTGATTAGCTCCGTGTAGTACAAAAACTTAAATAATTTGTTCTTTGAAAATGTGATGATTGATTGGCTTCCATTAGGCTTGGATTTTAAAACATTCCATGAACTCTCAGATAAAATGGCACTAAAATGCTATTGCAATAACCGAATAAATCATATTAGACTATAGTGTATATAAGTACTTTAAAACATTATAGATACTAGAATTCTGTGTATAATAAAAAGGTGAAGAATGTAATCCATGAACTTTTTTTTTTTCTCATCTCACACCAGCATTATCCATGGCTGCTTTCAAGGATAATGTTCCTAAGTAGATGAATTTTAGGTTTTGCTTTAATACATTATATATACGTATGTAAAAGTTGTGCAGTTTGGATGTGTTTAGTCAAAGGGAGGCATTTTAACCTTAACTCAGTGCAGTATTTATCTGAGCTTTTGATACTGGTGCTGGCTGTTCAATTGGAGTTCAGCCTGGCAGTCATCCTGCAGCTGGGAAATGGGCTGCCACCATTTAAAAGCCTTCACCAGTACCAGTTTTGGGGTCCAGTTCATTGTCCCATTGTTTTTGACCAGAGAAGCCCTCACACAAAACAATGTTTAGCCTTGAATCTCGTGTAGAGGCATAAAACAAAGCCTTGGTCTGATATGTAGGGTGGCAGTGCAGTTAACACTTGAAATTTATGATCATGTTCCTAATATTTCACTTTTGCCTAACGATCCAGACTCTGCAGACAAATAATTCTGTGAATCATCTCTTACTTCCAAACAAACCGTGGGCCCAGTGCATGCGAGATTGCCTAAATATTGGAAGCCTTATGGATCATAAATCAGAAGGCAAGGAAAACAATCCCATCAAAAATGTTTTGCTTCATTATTTCAGGATTCAGTCATGGATTTGAGGCACTGGTGTTGAGCTGAAGTAATTGGTGCCATTGTAAATCAAAGGCAGCAGCAGCACACACGGGGCTGCCTTTGAAGTCCCTTGGCAGCACGTGGCTTTTCTACTGGTGACTGATGCTGCTCTGCAATTAATTTTCTAATGAGAGCAAATGGAGTTAATTGACAAGATCCAGACACCTCCCAAAAAGTTTTACATGTGGTTTTACATGTGTAATTCCATCAAGTGTTGTCTAAATACGATTACCTGTGTTCTGGGGAATTGCTTCATGGTGGAAGTACTGACATCAAATAAATGTCCCCTTTTTGCAGTGCAGGGCAGACTTCAGAGCAAGTGTCATCCTTGGGACTTGGTCTCTCACCCCAGAGCCAATGAAAGTTTTGGGAAGCTCTGAGGCAGTCATGGGACCTCACCCAGCCTACATTCATTAACAAATCCATTATTATTAAACAAACAGGACAATTCTGTTTCTGCATTGTAGGTCTTGAGGTGGGAAGGCTCAAGGGAAACTCAGCAGTTCCATCTCTTCTGCTGTGGCTTTGGTTGGGTTACAAACAGGCTCAGGGCAGGATCCAGTTAATATTTTGGTTGGGACGGACCAAGGCTATCTATACAAATCACATCATAGATAAGACAGTCGCAAATTCTGCTGAAATACTTTTTAAGAGTAAAAAAGAGAAGTAGTGGCCAAGCTGTTAGGGAGACAGAAAGCAAAGAAACAAGACAGACTTGGGCAAGCCCTCCTGCACACCCACACAAGGAAATTCACCTGGAATACCCACTGATACTTACCTGTTCAGCATCAGTCCTACAATTACCACCTTGGAAGCTTTTCTTCCTCTACAGGCAGATTCTTTCCTGCTGGGGAAGAGACATCGGGTTTAATGCCGAGCATCTTGTCAGCATACTCCAATAGAACTTGGGAAGAGTTTTTTGGGACTGGAGCACCAACAGGGCAGGAACACCATGCACAGGGCAGGACAAGGCAGTGATACAGGGCAGCTGACAATATGCAGAGCATTATTACTTTAAAGTAAGCACAGCTATAAATACCGTAAGTGATGGAACAACATTGTCCTTTGGTGCTTCACGATTATCTTTACAGGATTTGTGTTTGTTCGCACTGAAATGTGAATACTCCCATCCCCGACTGCACTGGAGGCTGTGTCCTAAAGCTGCCGACCGCTTCTGCTTGGAATTAGCCAAATCTGTTCCTAACAGATTACCAGCAATGGCCTTTAGAGCAGTGATTATCAGTTCCAATTGTCTGCCAAGTGGCATTAGGGCCGGCGTTTCCCCTCTGGTCATTAAGGACATGTCAGACCCGAGTAGCTGGTAATTTCTGCAATTAAGGCCACCATTATTGTTTCCTTGACTTAAACAGGGAGCCCAAATGACACGGTTAAATATAACCACTGCTTGTTCTCGCACACACTCGAGGGCTGCCCTGCAGAACCGTGTTAATCCTCCCAGAACACACAATTAATAAGGTAACAACAGGTTAGGGTGGCTGCTGGGAGCTCAAACCCTGAACCACCACATCCTCTTCAAGGTAGTTTGGGAAAGTCTCAGAGGGCTATCAAAGGAGTGCTGTGGAATGCTCAGGACGGATAAATAAAAGTTTAAACCTGTTGCTTCAATTATGTGCACGCTCAGGGATATAGAAATATGATTAAATAATTACATACAGCCAGATCAAGCTCTTTATTTTCTGCCTGTCAATGCTAAGAACTCAATTTCTTATTTGAAAAAATGAAGAAGGATTCACTAATATGCTCTGTAGGGAATAATAAAAGCTGAAGCAAAGCTGTACAAGATGCTGCTGAACAGGGAAGAGACGAAAACTGAGAATTCCTTGGTCAGTTCTTGAGGTTTTGGACCAAAGTCCATTTGCTTCTTACAGAAGGAATTCCTACTGACTCTTTCAGCAGCCTAGATTTTATTTCAAGTTCTTAAATCTCACATTTCTGATAGTAAAAGCAGCCTATAAGCACAGAGGCATTCATTAGAGTTGGCCCAGTTCCTCTGGGCTCTTGCACAGGGAGTGAGGATGGATGGGAAAGGGGTAACTGATATTCCATTAGATTAGAATGAATATTAGCATTTGCAGATGAAGCCATGAGGAATTTCTTCCAGTGAATCAGCAGGAAGTGAAGAAACCCTCCCTGTATAAAGGAGGGATGAACTGCAGTCCCCGTGGTTTATTCTAACTCCCCTCCAGAGCAAAGAGCTTGTCTCGAGTGGTCAGATGAGATATAATTCCTGGTGATACTCAGCCCAGGAGTGCCCCCATGGCAGTGGAGCAGGGAAACACGCCCTTCCCTCCCAGCACAGGCCCCTGAGAGCCCTGTCACCTCTTTATCTGGGGGATAAATGCTGATAAAGCTGCTGTGTCAGGGGGAGCCCCGGCCCTGACGAAGGCCAGGCACGGCGCCCACTCAGGCACTTGTTGGTGCACATAAACACTTGCTGTGTCAAGATATGGGAGAGGGGCAGCAGCTGAGCACAGCCTGAACCAGAAGGGCTGGGGGACTCTGCCATTTATCATCTCCTAATTAACTGTTAATTTGCTGGTCTTTAGGTTCAAGCACAGCCCCGATTCATCACAGGCTGGCATGGCTGGGGAAGGTGCTCTGCACGGCCCTTCCTTCATTCCTTCTCATTAACCACAAGACGTGAGGAGAGCCCCCCTGGCTGCAGTGGCAGTGGGGGCAGGGCTGTGGCAGCCTGTGGGACATGCCAGCAGCACCCCGATGGTGGCCCTGCGTGCTGGCACCTGCCCTGGCTGTGTGTACCATGAGGAACAGCCTGGGAGGTCTGTCCCTGCCTGGGGCAGGGGTCAGAACTAAATGATTTCCTTCTCATTCCATTAATCTGAGATTTCTGGCTGTACCAGGAATTAGGCACTAAAGCAGTCCCTAAAAACTACTATGGAATATTTGGTCCTAGGAGAGTAATGGTGACTTTTAAAATTCTTTGCATGTGCACAGAAAATGGTAGAACCAACTTCTACATGGCTAATTTATATCACATCACCCTTAATACACCATCCCAAATGAAAAGTTCTTCCCCCAGAGGGTACTGGGCACTGCCCAGGCTCCCCAGGGTTTGGTCATGTCCCCAGGGCTGCCAGAGCTCCAGGAGGGTTTGGACACCACTCCAGGGATGCCCAGGGTGGGATTGTCCCTGGGCAGGGACAGGGTTGGGCTTGATTGTCCTTGTTGAGCCTTCCAGCTCAGGTGATTTGTGTGGTTCTCTAATCTCACAGATGGAAATTATCTCTCCAACACATCATCTGCCAAAAAAGCGCAGCCTAACCTGCCAAAGGCTGCCCTTGTCTCTGCAGAGATGTTCTCCCGTGATCTCACACACCCCACAGGGCTCTCTATGCCCACAGCTCCTCAGGAGTGTCAGTGCAGGGCTCAGCTCTGCTGGGCTGGGGGCTCAGGACTTGCCAGGAATTCAGAATTGGGTTTACAGCCCCCAGCCCCACAGGCATTAACCATGGAAACCTTCCCATGGATTTACCAAGAGCACAAAGTCACAAACGTTCCAACTGTGAGGGTGTAAATGCTGGCAGCAGGAGGCAGGGTTTATGTTGTACCTGGAACACTTGCAGCGCTCTGTAAACACCTTTTAATGGCCATACCTGTTTGGGTTTTGTTATCAGGCCCTGTAGTCCCTGTTCCACCTAGGTGCTGTGATCTGTGCTGCCACCCCCACAAAGCTGCCAGCACGCACGCCATTGAAATTATCATTTTCATTCTTGTTATCAAAATATTTTGCAAACAGCAGCAGCAGAAGGGAAATATTTTACCCGGAGGAGCTGAGATGAGGCAGGTTTTTAACAGAGAGGCCTCATAGAGAGCTGGTGACATTTACACACTTTGTGACACTTCATATCCCCTTGTTCTAACACCTAGTTAAGGGTTTCCCTTTATGGTCTTTCAGGCATAGAGCACCTTATTAATGTCAGGCCTCGGGCTCTCCCAGCCAGCCTTGGCTGCTGCTGCTCCCAGCCCTGCCTGCCAGGGAGAAGGATTTTGGGGTGCCTGGAATGGAAGTTAAGGGGCAACTCACAGTAGCTGAGAGTGGGGTTTGTGCTCAGATAACAGAAGGTGCCTTATTGTTCACGCTGAAATTTGGCATGATGCTCAAGTATTTATGGCAGCCTGGGGAGCCAGGGCGTTGCTTGGCAAAAGTGGCTCCTTGATTAACACCTGGAAATGGCCTGCTGCACAACAGGAGCTTTTCACTGGGGCTGCAATAAACTCATCTGCATTGAGAGGTGACCTGCAAACCCCACAGCTCCCTTTTCTCACTGCTGAGCCTTCAATTTGGGGGAAATCACTCCGAGTCCAAAGAGTGCAAGTCATGCCTGTGTTTGCAGCTGGGCTGATGGAGCCCAAACACAAAGGGCTGGATCTAAAGGGCTCTTTCTTCTGGATCAAGAGAGACACAGGCAAAATTATTTCAGAGCATCCTAGAATGGCTTGGATTAGAAGGGATCCTACAGATCATCCCATTCCACCTCTGCCATGGGCAGCAACACCTCCCACTGTCCCAGGCTGCTCCAAGCCCCAATGTCCAACCTGGCCTTGGGCACTGCCAGGGATCCAGGGGCAGCCACAGCTGCTCTGGACACCCTGTGCCTCGATAGAACAGCAACAGAACAAAATCTGGGGCTAATTCAGAAGGAAGGAGAGTCAGGATATTGTTTCACAAATGCAAATGAATAAATTTAGGATGATTCTGTGATTTACAGAATTGAGGAATTATCCACTTCGTCTCTTTGTCAGAGTTCTTGTCTTGGAAGGACGGGTGGATTGCATGAAAGGAGCTCAAAGGTGCTGAAGCTTCACAGCCTCGTATAAATAACCTGTTGTTGATTGTGTTGGGCTGATTAGCATGAGAAAAATACAATCATTACATTTATCCATTTCCTTAGACTGGGATTTAGATCAATTCTGTTGAATTATTGTTTTTCATGTCATGTTGTTTTTCACAGTGACTAGTAGGCTGCATTCACATTGCAACCCAAAGTTCAAAATTAATTTCATATTACAACTGCATGCAGGAACCCCAGGCAGGTTTGGAGACTTTAAAACAGAGTTGTGATGCCTTTGTATTCCCTGCAACACTCCAGAGCTCCCAGACTGTGCTGCAGAGGCATCCCCAGCTCTCTGAAAAACGAGGTGGCACCAGCAGAGCACTGAGCCCTTGTCACCACATTGTGCAGGCAGACTCAGGGGTCACAGATGGACCAGGGCTGCAGGACTAGGACTGACAGGGAAAAACTCAATGGGGTGGAATTTTGGGGCTCTGGGGTGTTTGTGCCCTGTGGTGGTGGCAGTGAGCTCAGCCACAAGTTGCTGAACAAGTAATGGTGCCAAGAGATGGACTGAGTTGGGAGGGCAGTGTTAGATTATTTTTGTGACAGCGTGTGAGACTCTTCCACTCAAGTCTTGTCAGAGTTTTGTCTTCAGCTCCCTGAAGGTGAGGCCAGAATGGTGGAACTGCCCCACTTCCCACACAGGGAATTGCATTTTCAGCACACACCTTGTTATATTAAGGAAATCTGTGGGTATTTTGTGCTCTTGTGGAAATGATGAATGGCTTTGCACCTTCCCAGGAAGGAAACTCTGCCTTTGTGGGATGTCAGTCCTGCAGTACACTGCCAACGAGCTGTGAAGGTGAATACCTGTCCCCTGAGCCTGCACACCCCACACAGGCTGCTCCCCTCCCAGCTGGATGCTGGGATGTTTTACTGGTACACTCAGTGCTGCTCAGCATTTTGGAACCAAAACTGACAGATACATGCTGTCCAATAGGCATTTCCCCCTCTTCCCTCCCACCCTTGTTCCTTGCTGGTAAAATGGACATGCACTACAGTTTCTTGATCCCCCAAGACTAGGTAACTGCAGAAAATAAATGCCCACCTGTAAAGACTACATTCTCTATGCTGCATTCAAAAGTACTCATTATCCAAGCTTTAAAAATACTAAAATATGCATCCATTTCTTCTAAATAAGAACCTTCCCTGTGATCTTTCTGTATATTTGAGCATTTAGAGGCTGGATTCAAGACAGTATGAGGCAGCAGAGAATTTTCTGGTAAATAAGAACAAGTTTTGGGCAGTATCCCTGGTGTCATTCACTGCCAGGAGTGACAGGGAGCAGGAGCAGCAAAAGGTGGGGAGGGGGATGGAGCCCTGGCAGTCCTGCCCTGCTCTGCTGGCTCCTGTGGCTCCACACTGCCCATCACTGCTGCACAGCTCTCTTGGGAAGAGCAGCAAGGTTTCCTGGTGCCTAAAGGGCCCCTGGCAGAGTTTCTGCAAAGAATCCCACCTGGGTCTGAGTATTTCCCCAGGCTGTACAGCCTTGCTCCAGCAAAGCCACCAGCAGCACTGGAAACTTGGGGGCAGAACAAAATCCCATTTATTTGGCTTTTTCCTTCCTCCAGAACTGGTGTTTGAAGGGCCAGATCCATTCGTATCTGAGCTTTGCTCTGCCCATTTATTGGTGTTCCAGGTGAATGAGGATTTGTGTCTGTTCTTCAGTTTAAAGTGGGCACACATTTGTTGGCAGTCACAAGTACATCAGCAATTACTCATTAATTACCCAGCTTTGTGGATGGGATGTTATCTCTCAGCCATTAATTATGCTTTCTAAATAATCTCTAGTTAAGATTTAGGATGACAACTGCTCTTTAGCAGTGGGATATATGGAAAGAAAAAAAAAAGGAGGGGTGTTTAAATTGCTGCAAGACCCCACATTATTCCATTATGAAAACTAAAAACAATCTATATACTTTGTGTTCTTATGCACCAGGGCCCTCTTTTCCCAGTCCACTTTTCATGGGCCAGGATTTCCAGGAGGGTGTATAATGCAGCTATGGCCCACTAAGCCTCTAATTCATTCTGCTGCCAGCTCCCATCCCTGAGATGGATGCAGCCACTTTTTGCAGCTGCTGACAGCACCATCATGGGAAGTGTGGAGCCACGAGGCTTCTGTATCTTCTCAAGTCCTAGGAGATAAGTTCTTCATTCCCCTCTCCCCTCCCAGGTGATCTATATGCATCATATTTCCTTGAAATAAGTATTTCCATGAAGGCCAAAGATGTTAATGAATTGCTACTTAATTACCAGTAAGTTATGAGTGAAATGCTATGTTTAATTTCCATACAGCAGTACCTCAGCTGTGTGTGTGTACCCTGGGGTAAGAATTCACTCCTGGAAAAGTAGGTGCAAGAAGAAGTTTCTCTTACCCTGTGCTCCCCTGAGCCTGTCTCTGGTTTATGCCAGAGGATGTGAAATTCAAATCTCAACTAGAAGAGCGCAATGTATTGTTTTTGTTGCCTTTATTTCATTGACCAGGGCTGGAGCCTGGCCCAAGGGGGGTTCTGCAGCCAGGGTTCAGCCCTGGCGTGGTTCTGTTTTGCTCCCTGAACATCCCAGGTGATGCTCCTGTCTCTGCACTGACACCAGTGGCCTCAGAGGAGCCTCACTGCTCTTTTCCTGCCCCTCAGCACTTCAGGAGCTGCATCATCCCCTCAGGCTCTCCCCACACAGCCCTGCTCAGGGTATCAGGGTGTTCAGTTCTCCCCACAGCTGGGCTGGGAGCTCTGGGTGACTCCAGAGCTGCTGCTGTAACTGCAGCACATCCTGCTGCTGGAGCCAAGTGAGACTCTGCCCATGGCAGAGACCAGGGAAGGACTTTGTCCCCTTGGTAGGGCCACCAGAGTCCCCAGAGCTGTTTGTAGTCTCCTGGGTAAGCAGCACAGCTCCCTCCCTGCCCCTGGGACACCGCCTGCCCACAGAAAATAAAACACTTTGTATGAGACTCCCCTGTGAGAGAAATGAGATCATAATTGGATAAATAACTTGATTCAGTGAAAGTTCTGTCGCTTCAATGAACAATATATGAAGGACCTCTTAAAAGTGAGAGGAATTTTGTGCTGGAAGGAATATGTATGCAACAAATGCATGGTGTCCTCAAATTTGCCTGATTATTTTGACTGATACTTTGTTTTCTCCCTACATCTCTAGATCTTCTTTCGAGTGACATTTACATACATCACAGTGATTGAAGACCTACTCCATCACCACATTATCCCTTCTCTTTGACCAGAGCTGGAGCCTTCTCTGCTAATTCATTCGTCTGCTGCAGGAGAGGAAGGGTCCCCTTAAGCTCCCTTATCTTTCCTTTCAAGTTGTGCTGGGACTAACCCGGACTTCCCAAGGGCCCTCTCTGTAAATGTGTGATCTATCTGCCCCTGTGATGTCCCTGCCTTGGCAACTGCTGAGCACTCTAATTAGCAGACTCAATTAACAGTGGCTTGAAGATGTTCAACATCCCTGCAGGATTGATCACCCAGATTGGGAACAGAAAGGTGCCTTGTCCTCAATCACCAACTGTTTCCTTTGAGTGAAGATAAATCCAGCATTTTCAGCTGTGTTTTCAACAGCAAGTACTTCAGTCTTTGAGAGGCTGTTAGTTGAGACGTGAGCTATGTCCATGACCTAAGCTAGATTAATCTGCTTCCCCATTCCTTTCCATGCCTGATTTCTTGTGTTGTTGAGATTAGAAGACTTTGATTTCTCTGTCAAATTATATTCTGTATTGCTGGCTGGCAAGAGAATCAGTATGATGTGATCACTGGTGATGACCCTGGAATCTGAACCACCCTGTGAGAGCACAGGAAGCAGAGTGTCTCAAGCCCAGGTCTGTGCCCCTGGCTCCCAGGAGCTGAGGAGCAAGCATTGCTCTGTTTGGGGCAGGGGAACACACCATGGGCATCTGCCAGCTCCCATCAGCAAGCACAGAAAACAAAATAAGTGGTAACAGAGTTTTATTCAGTACCTCCCTGAGCAGAAACCTGCTTTTCAGGCAGCCTGGTACAACTGATGCTGCTGCTGCTGTCCATATCATGCACCTTTCAAAGCACTTGGATACCTTGGGCGAAATTTGCACTTTAGTTTTGCTTTGTGGAGGAGCTCCAAGGGCCAGGGGTGAGGGGAGGAGAAGCAACAGTTCAGGAGCTTTGGCCAGTGCTTGTGAACCTTTCTGTGGTGGATTTATGTGAAAGAAATGCAGAGGAATCTGCAGAGTGGTGACTCAGGGTCCAGAATCAGAGTTTGGTGCCATTCACTCTTGCTGGGTCCCCAGATGCTGTCCCAGGAGGACACAGGGCTGCTGGTCTGGGTGTCCCTGTGCCAGCCCTGCAGCTGTGCCAGGGCTCCAGGGGCTCAGAGGAACTGAGAGTGTGGGTGACTGATGTGTGTGCTGAGCTCCAGCCGTCTGCCACTGTGGCTGTTTTTCTCTTGTTTCTGATAGAAAGAAGACTAGGAAATGTTTTATAAAGGCCTGGCTCCTGAACCAAAGTGCTACAGACAAATCTTGCTCAGTTCAGGGTCAGTTGGTTTCACAGGATTTGCATCTTGCCTTTGTGGACTACATAAAATACACATTACAGAAGGAGGGAGAGGCTTTTTATTTCAATTGCCTAGTTACATCCTTTCTCCAGCCCAAGAAAGTCCTTTTAAAGGACTGTACCTCATGGGAAAACTGGAGGAGAAAACTGAATTTCCCTCTGCCCCGCTCGAAAACCAGCAAACCTTTCATGTGAGGGTTCCCAGTGCCACCCAAGGCATCTGCCAAGCTCTGCTGCCTCCTGGACACCATGACAACGGTGAGCTTGGGCTCTGCTGCAAGCTCCAAACTGGAGCAAGGACATCGTGTCTGCATATGTGAAGTGTATCTGAAAACTATTGTTAGTAGGATCAGAGTAGCTGTAATTTAATTTTAATGGGGATGTTTATGCTGAAACATCTACAAGTACAAAGAGACACAAATCGTATCTGCCTTGAATTAATTCTCTTGATAAATCAGTTTCTCAAACTGCACCAAATTACCTTAATGAGGAAAAATCCTTGTTTATATCAACAACATTTAGCCAAATGTGGAATGTTTATAGCAATAATTCAACAATGTCCTCCAAGGTGCACAAACAACAATGACGAATGTTCAGAGTTTCTGTTCTCTCCCCTCCCATCAAGTAAATAATGTGTTTGGTTTCAAACTAAATGAGGATGTTTTGGGTGAGCAGTAGTACTGCTGACAGGGAAATGGGATAATTATAGCACTAAATTATTTGCTTAGTAGGTGAAGGTCCTACCTAGCTTGAGACAGTCTGTGCACAGACCTTTTAAAATCATCCACCTCGAGGCTTGGTTTTATTTTAGGGATGATTTGGTTAATTTGTTACTTTGAAAACAAAGTAAACTTTAGGTAAAGCTTGATGGGTCTGAGAACTGTTCCTTGTCTGCTCCAGCAGCACTTTAGTGACCTGTTCCCTGTGGATGCACCTGCTGGCACCACGCTGGTTTGTGACACTGGGATCCTGGGCTTGCCATGGGGCCCTGCAGGGGTGCAGAAAGGTTTGAAATATTTGAGTTTCAGTGTGTGCAGGTGCCTTTGCCTCCGTGTGCTCTGTTCCTTCCCAAGCCAGGTGTCCAGGGGGGCTGTGGGCATCCCTCAGCAGCAGCATCTGGGTAGGCATGGCTGCCAGGAGGGATCCTAGAACCATCATGGGATTGTTACGGGTGGAAAAGGCTTCCAAGGTGTTTAAATCCAACAATTAACTTAGCCCTGGCACCTTCACCACTGCACTGTGTTCCCAAATGCCACATCCTGAGGCCTTCTGGACACTTCCAGGGATGGTGACTGCACCCCTGCCCTAGGGACCCTGTTCCAATGCCTGGCCACCCTTTCAGTGAAGAGTTCTTCCCTAATATCCAACCTGGACATCCCTTGGCACACCCTGAGGCCATTTCCTCTTGTCAGTTTGTTATCTGGGAGAAGAGACCACCCCCTGGTTCCCCACTCCTCCTAGGGCGTTGTGGAGAGCAGAGGGGTCTCCAGACAGGCTGGTGAGGTGGCCAGAGTTGACAAAGGTGACATCCTTGCTGCTGACACCCCACCCTGCTGCTGGTGCCCCTGGCCCACCCAGTGCTCTGCAGGTTCTCAGCTCTGTGCTGGAATCACCTGGGTCCTGGTGCTGAGCACAGGGTTCACCACCACCTGTGGGCACAGAGATTGTCACCTGCAGGGACAGCAACAGGAGCAGAGCAGCAGCAGGAGGAGGAAGATGGTTATAAAGAAGATATGGAAAAAGCCAATGTAGCAAAGAGACTTGTCCAGCTCCTGTTTTTCCTGCCAGGAGAGCCCAGTCCTTCCTGGCCGTGTGGGGCTGGGGCACAGGGTCAGCCCTGATGGAGATCTCACTGCTTTGCTTCATCTCTCATTTCTTGGTTTTAATTAGAGCAAGGGGGCTGCACACAGGTCTGTTTGTGATTAGGGCAAAGCAAGATGTTCTCAGGAAACCGCTTTTTCTAATGAGTTTTTTTGGTTTTCCCTGAATATTTTCAACTGCTCTTTGTGACACAATTGTTGGGAATTTAACTTTGTAATTTATAAGTAAATTTCTAAAGAGCTCACAGCATTTTTCTTTAATTGGAAATTTGATATTTGGGGTTTATACATGTTTTAGGCCTTTGGGAAGATAGTTTTACTTGTTTGAGCTAGCATCCTGCTGAAAAGTCTTTATGAATATTTGCCTACATTTATGAATCAGTATTTTCTTTCTGCAGATCTTCCCCCAAAATTCACTTTTAGGAAGATTCTTGCCCACTGTGCGGTTTACCTCAACAGTTTCTGGAGAAGGCAAATATAAAAAGGGTGCAAATATGTATTAGATGAATTTGTTTTAAAAACCTGAATGCATGCACCAAATAAATATCTTTATTTCAGCCTTGTTTGTCATGTTGGACAACAATGGTTATTGTACTCAGAATGTAAATGGGACTCTTTGAGGTCTCCTCCTGCTCTTGCAGTTGTACAGCACAGTTGATTTGCCTTATTTTTGCACATATTTCTGCATAGATGTGAAAATTATATTAATCCTAGTTAGCAGTAGATATTCCACAGCAAAAAGCCCAGGCTTGAAGTAAACATCAGAACCTTTTATACTGTTGTTGTGAAACTATATGTTGTAGTGGGAAAAAATCCCATTGTAAGAGCAATATTCACTACCACCAAGACATGTCTTTTTCCTTTCATTTCTATTTTCTATCCCTTTCACTTTCCAAAGCAACTCAAACCATTCCTGGGTAGAAAAAAAAAAAAAGAAGAAAAAGTGAGTGGACTTTTTTCTTTAATAAATCAAAATTGAATATAAATAACACTTTGCAATTATGAATGTTTAAATTCCAAATTTTTTAGGCTAATCACTTTCAGAAACAAACAAGAGATTGAATTTATATTGCCTGCAGTTGTTATTGGAAAGGTATGCCCAGAGATTGCTAAATGAAGTCAGTCCCAGTGCAATTATGATCACTCAAGCATGCTTTCAACGTATCGTGCCAAATTAGGTAGATTTGAGCAATTTGACTTCCTGTAGCAAATCTCGAGGGCACTTTTGAGAAAGCACAGACTGTTTACAAACACTCTCAGGTTTCCCGGGCAGCGCCCAGCACACACCTGTCAAACCCTGACAGCCACATGTGTGCACAGGGACCCTGCTCCCCTCTGCTACCCTCTGCCTGCAGTTTGAACAGCAAAAGGCCACCGAAGTTTTAATTGCCTTGGACTCAGCCTTTTGAAAACCAAAATGCTACAATCTGTTAAATGTAAATATTGTCGGCTTTCTGTATTCCATTTTTTTTCCTTTTTTTTCCCCCTTTTTCTTTTTCTGTTTTTTTCAGGACTTGAACTCCCTCTAGCATGAAGTGGGGATTGTGTGTCTGGACTATATACCATTGATGTAATAGTCTAGTTAATGCTGTTGCCCTGTTGTTGATCCAATATAGATGGGCTGCACTTCTGAGAACACAAGTTTCAGCAGATCCTTAGCTGGCAGCAGTTGCAAAACCAGAGCAGCCCTTTTAAGCCACACATTTCCCACTGAAAACAGGCAAAGCTTTGTAGAAAGATAAAAGTTACTCTTGCAGAATCACTAAAATCATTCGAATATCACAATTACCAGCTTTGCAGACTTCTGGGCTTCTAGAAGTTGCTGCAATGCAGTTCGTGCACAGCATGTTTTTGTCCTGTCAACGACAATAACTGGAATTAATTAACAATAGTGGCAATTTGTTGCTGTTTCAGGGCCTTGGGCCCAATTCTATACCTGTGCCCACCCAAGGATTGTTTTAGTGCTTGTTTAGGTTGTGGCCAGCATACCCAGCACCTTGCAGGACAGAGCTCAGGAGAGGTGTTTCCTTGTGTCATCAATTTCTTCCCTTTCTTTTATAAATAATTGAGGTTTTTATAAGAGCCACCACTTGGAGAACAGCCTGGCTGTCCTTAATGATGACCACAGCATCCCTGAGATACTAATTCCTGCTGGTAGGAATTTGCCCCTTCATTTTGTATCTCTGGGGCTCCTAAGTTCCAGCTCAAGCTGAGCTCACTGTGAGTGGTAAATAAGCACTAACAGATAACATCTAGAGTTATTTCCAACTTTGAACATTTTTCCAAGAAATACAAAGGTCAAGTGGAGTGAAATTGTTCTTAAAAACAAACGGACCAGCAAAGAAAAGAATTAATTGCAGGTTTGAAATAACGCGGGGATGTTGGAAAATAGCAAAAGGGATTTGTAGCTTGAAATCTTATGATTTATGTTGGTCATATTTCTGCTTGTAAACAGAGATTAGAGAATAAACTCAATAAATCTCCCACTAAGGCATAGAAAAGCACATGTGCATTGCTAATATTTTAAAAGATTCCAGTTAAAGCTCTAGGTTTCGCTAACAAGCAGACACATTTTTTGTAATGAAAGACGAGTAGAAAATACTTTCCTGTGAATTAATGAGCTAATTTTTGGATTACACTCACAGCTGTTACTACATGGGCTGGCTTTGGTCATTATAATGTGTTCTGATAGTCCCCCCAGTACCAAGGAAAGCGGTCTCAAAGGCTAGGAACAGTTCAAAGCCTTTGATTGCAGGCAGCCCTTGAAGCTCCCAGCCTCTCCCCACGCTCCGTGCTCTCCATCTGCCAGAGCATCCCCATGGCACAGGCTCGGAGGAGCTGCCCCAGCAATGTGTTCAAGATGTCAGGAATCAGCCCACAGCAGACAGGAACAGCCACTCTTACAGCCTCGCCATCCAGGCTGGGGGATTTCTGTCTTCCTTCAGCCATGATCAAACTTAATCTCAGTAACGTAGAGCACGGCCTCTCCAAAAGAGATCCAGGCTTGTCATGTGTCACACTGTTTTCTCAAGCAAAAAATAAATATATTTCCTCTTTTTCCTTCAACTTCTATGTTCTGCCTGCTGTTGTATTTGAAATATAACATGTGCACTGTGCCAGCAAACGAGGCCTGGCTGCCCCTGCTCCAGGAAAGCTTTAAATGGGAATGGCCTCTGAGAAAGGCCTGGAACACTGACCTGGCTTTACATTAACTTTGGGAATAGCCAGGACTTGTTTTTCTGTTCCAAACTTTCCTCCTCGGACCCCTCAGGTCCCCTCAAACCCTGTGCATTATACACTCTCCATTAACAGATGCCACATGTTAACAGCCCTAATAGAACTTATTAGGTTTAATGGGAGGGTGCTGGGGAAGTAGCTGCGGGATGATGGATAGCTGCAATTCATCCATTAGGAAAGCTTACTTTTCACGTCTTTGTCGGTGCTTTACCTGTGTTTAAAGCATCTCCAAAGTGATCAATTAGCCAAGAACTTTTAAACAAAATTTAAACCTCAGAGCTGACTCGCAGCCTAACAGAAAGCACGAAAGATAAATGGGGTTTGTAACACCCCAGCATTTAAACTAATGTATGTGGGGAGGGTAATTGCATCGGTTTATAGGCTTTCATTCATATAGAAAGGAAATCAGTGCTTGGCATGTAACAAAGTTATGTGAGAAATAACCACAATTTGCTGCATTTCACACTCCTAAAGCCCTGTGTGTTTAAAATGGTTTGTTCATCAGATCCTTGTTTTCACAAACTGATAATATAAGCAAAGGGAAATACTTTATGATTTGGGTCTTTTTTACTTGTTTGCTTCAAATGCTGAGGTGAATTTTAGAGTAGAACACTCTGGGCTTTATTTCTATTGCAAATTAAAAAAAAAAAAAATCAAGTGGCTAATTAATCTACCTTACAACCAGCTTTCTCTGCTGTGGAATTACAGGCAAAAGGATCTTGTTACTGGATTTGAATGTATAGCACCCCACCTTTTTTTGGAACCATACAACCAGTTATTAAATAGAAATCTTTGTGTTTCAGATTTTTAAAATTATGTTTTTAAAGCATTTGCCTCAGTTCTTTCTGGTGTTATTTGGAGGTTATTTGTTATTGTTGGAGATGTGTAAATGTGCAATAATTCAGCTGCCTCTTGTCCAGTGAACTCGAATATTTATGAGCAGCTCTCACTACAGACTGGGACTGCAGATGTAAAGCAACACCTTCTCACTAGAGCCAGAACACCAGCCCGTTTCTCACTGAGAAAGTTGTCTCAGGGAGGGTCCACAACCCCTGATCCATGTTGGTTTGTTTGGTTTTTTTTAAAACTTTAGTTGTTGTTTTGGGCAAATATTTGTGTCCATGTTTCCATGCACTGTACAGTCCTTGCATTCTGCAAGAGGAAACCTTAGAAAGATTCCATGCTGGCACAAATTCAGGCAACACGTGATAAACAGCACCTTCAGCTAGAGCATCAAAAGCAGAAATGGCCTTAGCTTGAATTCCACTCATGCACTTCAGTCTTTTCCTAATGTGCTGGTTTGGGCTGGGCTAGAATTAATTGGCTGGGGTATAATTAATTTGGGGCTGAACACGGGGCTGATAACACAGAGATGTTTTTGCTGTGGCTGGGCAGGGCCAGAGGAGGCACAGCCAGGACAGGTGACCCAAACTGACCAAAGGTACACTCCAGCCCGTGGGACATCGTGCTCAGGTTGAGGAGGGAGAGAGGGACATTGGAAGAGATGGAACTTGTCTCTCCAAGTCCCCATTGCACAGAATGGGGCCCTGCTCTCCTGGAGCTGCTGAACACCTGCCCAGCCATGGGAAGCAGTGAATTAATACCTTGCTTTGCACAGTCTGTGTGCACAGCTTTTGCTTGCACTGTTGAACCGTCCTCATCTAAACCCACAAGTTTTCTGCTTTTCCCCTTCGATTCTCTCCCTGATCCCACTGGTGGGGAAGTGAGACAGGGGCTGAGAGGGACTGGTGGCTGGCTGGGGTTAAGCAATGGCATTTTGGGGACATTAACAGGGAGTTTTGAACCAAGCCACATTCAATACACTGACAGCAAGAGCATTGAAGTTTAAGTCTCGTTCCTCATTGAGATTTCTTCTCAAAACTAACTTTTACCTCTTATTTTTATGAAAGGTGCAATTGTTACTCGTGGTAAGAATGATTCTGTTATTTAAATCATAGAACATGAGTAAGGATTTATTTATATCCAGGCAGTTCCTTAAATGGGAAACAATGCACTGGTGTTCATTCTACTGCATTATTAATTTCAGCCTGCTGGATTTCTGTTCTTCTAGAGCATGAACCTATTGTCAAGAAACTGCAGAAATTTGTATACATTTAAATATATACAGATTCCCAAAGTTTGAAGTGGGATGATTTGTGCTCTTTGCAATGTATTTACCCAGAAAGGTTTGGCTCAGCTGGAGCATCTGGTTCTCAGTGTGTTCCTAGATTTAAACTCAAATTTGATTTTGACAGGAGAAGACCAAGTGTCAGAAGGTCACGTGTCGAACCTCTGACTCAGCTGGAATGGAGAACCAAGATCTTCCTGGCTGTGTTGATCCCTGTCCTGCAGGGAGAAAATGCTGGTGCAGGTCACACCATGGAGATCAGCACAGGAGAGTTCTCAGAGAGGGATGGAGACACGGGGGCAGCTGTGACCTCCCCATGCAGGACAGGCCATGGAGTAATTAATGGTTAGAAAAAGAGCTGGGAGCCTCTGTGAGTTCTGCAGAGTGAATTTCTGTGTGTGGCTTCATGGGTATGGAGAGGGGAGACCTCACAGGCCAAGTCTGGTCTTAGCCCAGATCTGAAGAGCTGCTCATGTGGTTGTAACAAAATCTAATATGGTGATTGCTTCTTATTCCAGTTTTAAAGGGGAGCCCAGCATGCTAGAACACTCTCCAGTGCTCTAAGTGCAGCTTCCCTGCAGGTGACTGCAAATGTACAGATTTAAGCAAGTTTGGGCTTTGAGCATTTATTTTTCAGCTAGAATCTTGTAAAGTAAAATCACATTACTTTCCCCAAAAAAGCCATCTTGCTTCTATGCCATATCTGCAAACAATTAGTCAGAAGTGGAACTTATTTGAAGTTCAACCGTCTTAATCTTCCTACATTAGAAAATTCCCAAGCCTTGAGCCAATATTGTGACAGCCAGTTTATTATTTGATAACACACACGTTCTGTACAACAACACTGCTCTGCTGTGGAGTGTCCTTTAATCAAGTGCAGGGCTGGCAATAGGAACAGTGCATGCATCAGTCTCAGGAGTGAGGGGAAGTCATCAACACTGATGTGCTCTGCTGACAGCACTTAGTCCTTGTAAAATGTCTCTTTTGTTCCTCCAGGAACCACCTCGAGTGCTCAGCCAGTGCTCCAGGACCTTGCCCTTGTACTGCTGCTTCCTTTCTGCCCTTCTCTCCCTGAGTGGGAGCAGATTTCCATCATGCCTGATTAAGGTAAGGTTTACAATTGCATCTGGAATTACTAGAAACAGAGATGGTCCTCTAGGAAATCCACATGTGGACAGCTGTGTGTTACACGTGACAGCTGGGTGCTCATTCTTTGGTACAGACCATGAAGGAAATTTGTCATGACTCTAAAATAAAACACCATCATTAGGTCAATTAACTTCTCCACTATTCTGTCTCTCCTAACATTTGCCCTGACCTCCTGGCCACTGCAGAGTTTGAGGCTGATTCTATTTCCTAGCTATGATACTGATGAGGTTCATTTCTCAGCTAACAGCCTTGTTCTGCCCAAAGCTGTTAAATCTTGCAGTTCTCCTGCAGAAAATGGGATCCTCTTGTACCTCAGAGTCACCAAAAGGCTGCAGCGTGCAGGATCCTCAAGGTTTTGCAGTCATCAACAGGTTTGTAAGCTGGTTGGAATTGTTATAGGTTTGCTTTTCTCCTTTAAAAATCAACTCAAATTGATTCAGTATTGTTGCTGTAAATTCAACCAAGGGCATGTCAACTCACACAGCACTGTCCTCTGATACCTCGTGGTGAGTGAGGTGCTTGAGATTTATTGGGAATGGCTTCCCTGACTTTATCAACCAGACATTTCCAGTCTTTGCAGTGAGGGTGATCACTCTGGGGGAAGAAGAGGAATGTACAAGCACTGGCAGCCCAAACAAGCCTCAGGTATTTGGGATGTGAATCACATTCCCTGGCAGTGCCCAAGGCCAGGCTGGACAGGGCTAGGAGCACCCTGGATAGTGGAAGATGTCCCTGTCCCTGGCAGGGGGTGGGATTGAGATGATCTTTATGGTCCCTCCCAACCCAGGTCGTCCTGGGGTTCTGTAATTTCTGCACATGCTGAGCTTGGTAGGCCTGGGGAAAGTGAGACCCACACGCAGCAATTCCAGGGGGAACAGCACTGTGTTGACACGTAAATGGTTCATTTGTTTTTTACAGACCTGGAAATTCCTGCCAATGAATTAAGTTTTGGACTGCGTGGGGATTTTAGGACATGCCTCCACAGACACAGTCTCCAATAATGGACAAGTAACACACAGTATTTTATACTAATTCAGAAATCGATATTGTGTAGCTTTCACAGCAATGTCTAAAAAAATTATTCACTGCTAAGATCCCTCATAAATTTCTACAGCACATTTATGTTCCAAATCTGCATTTAATTTAGGTTTAATAACACATTTATAGTCCAGTATATTCACTAAATGCTAAATGATTATTAAAACCTGTGGAGGATTAACAACTCCATAACTTACACTGGAGATACCTACATCAGCTCTGAGCTTGCTTGCAGATAGATGACCAGTGCTGAGCCCCCAAAGCCAACACCTTCCCTTCCAGGAGAGGGGCCCCGGGCTGGTCCTGTTGTTTCCCTTTGTGCCCCAGCCCAAGAGAGCTGCTGTGACAGCCAGGCTCTGCTGGAGCCATCGAGATCTCCCACTCACCTGCAGAGGGCCAAGGTTCCAACCCCTGGGAGATTTTTCAAGGCACAGTTGGGTTTTAGTTCTGAAGAAGACAGCCTTAGCTGCTGCTCCTGCACTGCTGTGACTGTGATTGGAGCTGTTTAAGAAATTTGTTCCGTGTTTTGTGCCCTTGTAAGGGGTGGAGGATGGGCAGAAATACCAGGAGTTGTGTGCCCTGCAGAATGGTCTCTGCACTGAGAGCTTCAGCCACCCCTCCCGAGGTACATGTGACATAATATGTATTTATATGTGACAATAATACTGAATGTCTGCACGTCAGGTGGGATGGGACACAACTGTAGATGTTCCCAGTTAATGACAGTTCTGCTCTTTGGTTCTCCCCATGCTTGGTAAGCAACTGATGAGCCAAAGGGTGCCCAAGGGTCTGGAATGGCCCTTGGTGTAGCAGGACAAACAAAATTATTACACAGACATTCTATGATGGACATGGATACAGGGTCTTGTGTCCTTGGGACAGTCTTGAGCCTTGTGGAAAGAGATGCCTCGAGCACCCTGGTCTGGTGGAAGGAGTGGGACCATGTGATCTTTACCGCTGAACATTTTGTGATTCTGTGAAAGATTTCTGCCACAGAAACCCACGGGCTGGGTCAGTGCCAAGGGTGTGGCTGGCACATACACTTCAGTGCTAAACTTCATTTTTAAGGGTTTGCGTTGAAACATGAGAACATTTGCATTGAAACGTGAATATTTTCCTGACTTGGAGCAGACTTTTAAGCCCATAAAGGAATTGCCGGATAGGGAAATGGAGTGGACTCTACCTTCACATTCTGTGGATCTTGCCCTTGCCTGCACTCCTGATTTAACCAATCTGCAATACAATAGACAAAACAGGAGAAGCATTAGACAAAATAACAGAGGGAAAACCTAAATTTCCTTGTCAAAATATCTGTTTATGTAAGCCTGACAACCTTTCCTGGTGTGTGCCATGAGAAAAGGGGATTTCTGCGGGCGCTGAATAGGGGACGCCATGATCAGATGGGACAGCCGAGCTCTGCCCGGCATCGATAACATCAAGTCATTTAATCCTGTGAAATACCTGCCAACAAGGCAGCCCCGGGGGGGGCTGAAGTGTGCCAGAAAGAGACAGCATCCTCATCTCACCGCACTGATAAAATAACAGTGCTTCGTGCTCAGCTGACCCAGGCACTGAGCAGCACTTCCCTGGCCAAGCTGGACGAGGAGCCACTGGGAAAAAGTGCTTAAATCCCTCACAAAATACTCTCCTGCTTGAAGGTATTACCCAGTTTTGACAGGTTTATCTAGCAATACCATTGATATCCTCAGCAGTGGTGTTCCTGCAGTGAAAAAAGAGCATTTGGTCCCAGGGTGGATGTTTGACTTTTCAAAGCACTGGGAGCAGTTCCATGGGATCCTCTCACGTTGCCTGCCCTGGACTCTCACCCACATCTTGGACCTGCCGAGTTCCTGGGTCTGCCTTGCTGGGGGCTCAGGGACTGCCATGAGCTCAGCTGGGCAGTCCCTGCCCTGTCCTTCACTGACACACCCATAAAACACTTCATTTTATGTTTTATGGAGACATTGTGGTGTAAAGGATCACGTTGGAAGCTAAAAATAACCAGAAGTCAAAAGCCAGGCAGTGTCAAATGGGGTCAGCACATCTGTGTGCAGGAATCCTGTGGTGTTTGGTCCTTCTCTCTTGCATTTGGTTTCTCACCCGAGATTCAGGTTGTTAACAGTCGTTGGCCCTCTAAAAACCCTGAGCTGCATCGCAAGAAAAAGCGGAGTCCTTCCAGGCCTTGTTTTCAGGTTTCTTGTGTTGTTTATTATTTGGTATCTCAGNTGAAGGGATGCCCTGGACTCCAACACTTCTCTGACTGAATGCTTAATTAAATGCTAAATTGACAATTAAAATAGTAGATATGCAGCTAATGGTAACGACTGAGTACTGGAGAACAGAACTAGAATGTGATGAGCCAGTGCTGCTGCTGACAGGCTGAGACTCAGCAGGCAGCCAGTTTTTGGTCCCCCTGCCTGCTCTCTGGGTTGACACCCAAAACACAGAATTTTGTTGGTGAGTTATGGTCCAAAGCTGCACCCACAAAGCCACTGTGGAAGTGTTTCTTTTTGAATCCCTCAGAAATACCCTGGTCAGCCATAACTAAATTAAATCCCCTCCCAGCACAGTGAATGTGAGTGACTCAATAGATTCATCCCCATGTGTTTGGGTGAAGGACTGATACTAAAGAAATGTTTTTAGTTATCAAACCTTTCTAGTCCATTAGGACTTATTCAGGCATTCCACTTCCATTACAGTCCATGGTTTCCAAAATTTCCTCCTTGGATTTTCTGCCAATTGTTTTTGAAGCACTGGATTGGGGAAGGGAGGCTGTGAGGAGGCATCTTTTAGCCTACTCAGGGGGTTTCTTTCCTTCTTTAAGGAGAAAATTCCCGTTGTGTGACATGCCTGAACAAGGAAGTCTGGGGTCTCTGGACAAGCCTGTTCAGCCAGTTAACAAGAGATTGCTTTCATTGCTTGTGCATGTCAGTGATTACCGTGCTGCTGGGCTCCGGAGGGGCTGCAGGAGGCTGGGAGCAGCCCCCACTCATTATTTGGGGTGAGCACGGGGGTCAACACCCGCGCCCCCCTGATGGGGCACCTTGCGCACCGTGCCCGTCCTGGGAGCAGCCCTGACAGCTTTGATTCTTCCCACACACAAACTGTTGGTACAAGATGTAATCTGGGAATGAAAGGGACGTGGACAGGATGATTGGGGACAGCTGCTCCCCGGAGGCCTCCCCGCTAAATACCCTGAGCTTTCCATGGCCTGGGGACAGGAGAGGTGTCAGGATACAAAGAGGCACAGATGGAAATGAACGGGATTAAGCAGCGCTGATTAACCATAAGTATTTTTTTCAGTAATGTAATGGCACTCAGACAGAAAGGGGAGGTGGGGATGAGGAAGGGAGGATGTGTCCCCATGTCCCCAGCAGCTCCCGTCCATCCTGAGGACGAGCCAGCTGCGATGGAAGGGGTCACCGCTGTCTGTGGGCTGGTCCCTGGTGAGCATCACCTGCCTCCAAACGGAGCTGATGCCTGTCCGTGCCCTGCCTCTGCTGAGTTAATGATTGAGAGAAGAATTGTCCTGTAGTACAGATAGACCTCGAGCCCTCCTCAGTGAGGAGCCATGGCTCTGGTGGGTTTTGGCTCAAGTTTATGCAGTGCAAGAGATTTCCATCTTTTAACCAGAGTGCACCGGCATTTTTTCATTTCTCCTGCAGACAGAGGTGATTCCAGCAGCTGTTCATTCATTCCCTGCTGGCTCTCCTCTGTTGGTACAGGACACAGGTGGGGAAATTCTGCTGACCTCGAAGTGGAAAGACTTTGCTGACCACATAGAGTTATCACTTTTTTTTTTTTTTTAATCGAATCTGATATATAGTAAAGATGGATGAAGTGTAAACACAGCTTAGCTGTGATTTTCTTGTGATATAAATGGATGACAATCAATTTATTTTACAGTTGGTTACTTTGACACGGGGAGGTCCTGGGCTTTCCAGTCTGGAGAAATGGGAGCAGTGAGGAGATCCAGGAATCCTGGACCAGGCCCCCTCACCATCGGTTTTATGCTCTCAGTTTCTTCTGCTGCTACCAAACCTTCCTTGCACTTCACCGTGCACTTGAGGGCTGCACAAAGGAGGCTGAGCTAATCCAAAAGAGAAGGAATTTCCAACTCCATTAACTTCTACTGTAATCTGAGAAAACTCTTTCCAGATTGTTTGTGGGCAAATTGCTCCTGTTAATGGGCAGAGTGGAGCTGGAAATACTGCCTTTGCTGCAGCCCCCTGCCTGCTCACAGCCAGCCTCGCTCTGCAGCCCTGGTTCCCAGCACGAGTGTTCCAAGTGAGATGTTTAAACTTCTGCAAGGAATGGGTTGGTTTTACCCAGGGTTTTCTGCTTTCTGCTCTACTTCTCCTATGAAAGCAGCGGTTCTGTGCCTGGAACAGGAGAGATCTTCTCAGCAATAGGACACTCCCAGTTTGATAAAATGTAATTTAGTTTAAACAAGTAATGCAAGGCCACTACAAACACGTGGATGCCAACGCTGTCCCTGAAATACCAGTGAGCTGCAGTCTCAGCCACTTTTCCAACTCTCCCAGCTCGTGTGGGTGATTTTAGGGCTGACATGTCCAGTTAAAGGGAGTTGGACTGCCAGAACACTTACCCTGCCCTCAGAGCAGATAAACCCCAGGCAGTGATGGGAGTCCCTCTGCTCTCCTGTGTCCAGGAACAGGACCCAGAGCAGCTGGGGCTGCCCCTGGATCCCTGGAGGTGTCCCAGGTCAGGCTGGACATTTGGAGCACCCTGGGGCTACGGAAGGTGACCCTGCCATGGCAAGGGCACAGGGATGAGCTGTCAGGTCCCTTCCAGCCCGAATCATTCTGTGATTTTATCACCCACTGAGGGATATTTCTCAGCCTCACTGTCAGGGCACAGGATCCTTCTGCAGCTCCTGATAATGGCTTCACTTTTCTGCCTCATGGACAGAGCAGGTGGTACTCATTTTTTTCCAAATATTTATTATTATTATTATTATTATTATTATTATCTAATTTTGTATTGACATATTGAAAAGTACAGTTTTCTACTCAGTTAATTAACCTCTTTTTTTGTGTATGTGTCCATGGAAACAGGTAATCAAGTAAAACTGCCGTATTTTAGCTGAGCAGATACAATTTCATACACATCCTACTGGGAAGGATGGCAGTGGGGTGGATCCCTGGCCCCTGTGTCCCAGGGTGATATCCCAGCACGGATGGCATTTCCTTACACTCATCACACACCAACATCATGGTTATAAACAGAATGTTCATACAGCTGCTCCCTCGGGGATGGGAATGTACCATGAGACAAACTTACAAGAGGAGAAGAGTTCGGATTTCAGGAACTCAAGTGCTGCACTTGGAAATGGGTAATAATGGCTGGTTGGATTTGGTGTTTGTACATGAAGCCAAAGCTTTATCCTGAAGCTCTTCAGCCACCACAGGAAATTGGTTCCTTACAACAAAGTAATTCAGCTGCATGCTTACTTTGGATGACATTTTTAAATAAAACTGATCTAAAATAGTCTTCATTCTCAGGGGTTTTGGGTTTCTCTCACCCAAGATTTAGGTGGTGGTTCGTGGTGGGCCGTTTGAGTGGTGCTTTCTTGCCCTCAGCCCTCTGAAGGTTTTGGGNACCCCCCTGGACAGAATTCAAACCCTCTTTCTCGGGTTCCAGACCCCTTTACCGAGGTCTGTGACCATCCGGGGCAACCAGAGGAATGCCCTGGACTCCCACATTCATCATCTTTTTTTATAATTACACCTGCAAAAAAAAGTTTGAATCCCTAAATCTGCCATGGCTGTGAATATTTTCGAATTCTTTATACTTTTATAGACTGAAGTGGGAAAATGTTGTCCTCACAACATAAAGTCCTGACCTTGCTTCTCCATGCTGTGTACAAGATGTGTAAAGGAATTCAGAAATGGTGCAACACAGAGGATTTCCATGTCTTGTCCTCTTGGATTAAGTCAGTGGCGAATGAGGAGGTTTGATTTAGTTCCCTCAGTATCTTTAACTTTTACCTGCAAATGAGCAGGATGACTTGCTTGGAAACCATTGGCACGTTGTGGCCATGAAATATGAGTTGGCAGAGTCTCCTAAAGGTGAACGTGCACACCTCAGCCATCAGGAATCTGGCGTTGTGCCTCCAAAAAGGACTTTAACTTTGCAGGTGGGTCCTGCCCGTTTCTCCACAGGTCATGGTGGAGATTATGTTTTAGGTCAGCAGCCTGATGAGGAGTGGCCCTGCCAGGTGAAGCAATGCCAGATGGCTTTTTTCCCCCTCCTTAGCACATGATGAAAGCTGAAAGAAAAGCGTTTGGGGCTGTCTGGGATTGTTGAGAGCTCGTGGGGTAAACAGGACCAAACGTGCCACGCAGTCTGTGAACGAACCCCAGCAAAATGAGTTCTGTACCGAGCAATACCAATTTTCCACCTTCTAACACATTCTGACAGTTATTGTTTAGCGTGACTTGGCAGGGCATGAAAAGCTCTGCTCTCCAAACAAGACCCCACCTAATTGTGTACCAGCATCTCCATCTCTGTGTCCTGTAAGTACAGGCAGCTTCCCCATCGTTTCTGCCCAACGAAGAAGGCACTGAAATAACTCCTAGGGAAAGATTGGCCTCCCAGAGATTTCCAGGGAAATCCTGGACAGTCCTTGCCCTGGGCATTTTTGGTAATCAGAGGGCTCCAAATGTGGCGTGCAGGTGGTGGCACTGCCATTGGAAGAGCTACTGAAAGATGGAAAGTGAGAAGAAACCACCCTGGTGAGAACCACGGGATTTTTAGACTGAGCTCAAGTTCATCTGCCAGTACCTGGCAAAAAGATTAATGGCCAAAAGACTTCAAAAATTTAGACATTTTTCTTCTTCTTTTCCCTCTTCTTCTCCCAGCAAAATTTGTGTCAAACTTTTTGGTACTCATTCTATGCATTTGTGAGCCTGTCCATCTGTTTCCCTCACTTTCTCTTTCTGAGTGGAGGGCTGAGAGCCTGGCAAAGAGATAGACTCCAGATGTCAAGGAAAAAAAAAAAAAAAAAAGACAGGAAAAAAAATTCCAAGAACTGATCCCACCAGTGAATGTTCTGAATCAATGGACTCCATAGTCTGAGGGCCCGCAGAGCCCTGCTGTGCCTAACAAAGGCATTATCTGTGCCAGGAGCAATCCTGCCCCACTGTATTTGTACTCCAAGCTTATTCATATTCAGAGGAAGTGCCCTGGGTCGGTGAGTGCTCAGCTCCGTAACCCCAAGGTCAGGTTTAATTGCTCTAAAAGGTGGCACATGGCAATGAATGAGCTCTAATGATTTAGATAGTATCTATTTCACATCAAGAAGTTTCCACTCCGAGCAGACCCTAATCGAAAGTAATCTGAAAATTAGGGAAAATAAAAACCATGCCCACAACGACCTAAATACCTATTTCCTTGAATTTTATGCCCTAAATAACCTCATTCCTGGGAAGTTTAATTTTTCCCTTCTGCTAAATATACAATTGCCTGGGAGAAATGATTGGTCATAATCAAGGTTTTTAAAGCTGCAACTGTTAAAATATTATCGTTCTACTAAGAATTTTGGAGGGGAAAGCAGCCGGTGTGGAGAGAGGGAGGGAGTGAATACCCCCAGGCTGTCAGAGTGAATGTCGATGGGAACTCTGCCAGTGCAGCACCGCTTGCCCTTTTTTATACGTGTGCAAATTTAGATTCTATACATGATTTGCATATTTATATATTTATGTAGTTACTTACATGCGCTAATAAGATCCCCGGTGGGGATATTGATGTATTATTTATGATTCCCCGATATGGGAAATGTTGCTGAAGAGGTGCTGAGGACTTCCCAGATGTGTTCAGGTAACTGTGGCACACCGGGAATCTCCCACCCAGCCACTCTCAGCAGGATCAGGACACCCACAGTTGTTCCAGTGCCTGGTCACACATCAGACACAAACCCAGCTTGACCGACCCTTCCGGACACGCTGTGCCCTGAGGAACTGGGTGCCTGAATTTGGTGGGGAAATCCCAGGCAGTTCACCCTCCAGTCAGGCACGCAGCCCTACACCCTTCTCTGCGGGGGCTGTGGGATGTGGTTTGCAAGCAATTAACATATTGAAGTATTTGTTTGGAAAAGCGAGCGATTTCTTTATGACCTTGAACCATCAAAGACTAAGCGTGCAATTAGTTTTAGCTGCAGTGAGGTACTTAAAGTCAAGCATGTGTTTTAGGGCTTTGATAAGCCAGGGCATACCAGAAACAAATTTGAAAATAAAAAATATACAGAGAGTGTAGGGGAGAGTCCTGCAGCCCTGCCGTTTCTGCAGGTTACTCACGTTACACAGACCTTTTGCCCGACACCACGGTGCACCCCGGTGCCGTGAGTGCCTGTGCAAGGACAAAGCTGCTGCTGCTGCTGCTGTGCCCCGGGGCAGGCCTGCCAGAGCCCAGAGCCCTGCCCTGCTCAGCCCACAGTCTTGCACCTGGGGCAGGAAAAAGTTTATGTTGCCTTCAGGTACAGGTGGAGAAACGTCAGGTTTAAATTTGGGTATCAGTTTTAGCAGAGGAATATGATAACTGTATGATCATCATGGAACTGGCACAGGGTGCCCAGAGCAGCTGTGGCTGCCCCTGGATCCCTGGCAGTGTCCCAGGCCAGGCTGGACAGAGCTTGGAGCAGCCTGGGACAGGGGAAGGTGTCCCTGCCCGTGATGGGAATGAGATGATCTTTAAGGTCCTTCCAGCTCAAACCAATCTGTGATGATTCTATAAATATAACCACAAACAGCCTTAGGGGCACAAATAGTGATTGAGAGCTTACCAAAGAGAATTTCATGTTCATTCATTTGCAAATTAATAGGATTCAAACTTTCAACAATTTTTCCAGAAGGCTCAGCTATGGGGAGGAAGGTGGCAGTGGCTTATGTGCTAAACTAAAGAGACCTCACAAGTCTCCACTGAAGATTCAGAACTGGGGATGTGAGGACATCCTGGCTGACTTCTGGGGAAGATAAAGGGACCCCAGTCCTGCAGTGATCACCCCTATGCCCAGCAGTGTGCTGTATGCACAATGGAATCACAACAATCCTCTTATTTCAGCGGTATTTAATAATTTTCTCACAGTCCTTTGTCATGTTGGATCTTACACTTGTTGCTATTTCTTCTCGCCTGTGTAATATCTTGGTATTGTTTATTTCTCTATGGCTTTTCTAACATAAAGCCTTAAAGAAACACAAATGCAAGAAAAAGGAACACAACCCCAATGTATGAAAGGCTTTTCTTTACAAAATGATAGAAACACAGTGGACAATTCAGGGCCTGGAGGGGACCATGCCCTTACCTGTGTGAAATGACAGGCCTGGCTCGGGTGTCTTTCCATGGACCAGCAGTGCCTGGGTGGGGAGGATGCTGCTGCTGTGTGCAGGGTGAGCCTGTGACCCCAAAGGATGAAAAACGGGGCTACCCCACCACCCTGCTGTGTTAAAATGTCCCTCTCTTCCTTCCCCTGCTACCATCCAGGCATCTTGTTGCAAAATATGGACATTTTAAACCATATCTTGCCTTTGCTGAGCTATTGATCCTGATTGTGTCTGAGCTTTCGAAGTTTCCCAAACACAATAAGTGTGTTTACATGCAGTAGTCAGAGAGGAAATTACATGTGAAAGCACTCAATAAGGAGATGGTATTTTGTTGCAATGCTCCATAAACCTTGTGTTTACATGGGGTTTTTAAGGAGAATTCAAAGCATATCTCCTTTTTGTGATGCATCAACAAGCATATCGAATGGTTGTTCAAAAAGCTTGTGCTTTGTTCAAAAATAGAAACCAAATGGCTGAGTAATTTCCAAGAGGAAAAAACCCAACCTGCTACAGCAATTCCATGGTCTGTTTAAAATTTCTTTATAAAACCTTTTAAATAATAAAACTCTACACTCCCAATTAAAAAAAAAAAAACCCTACTGGCTTTTTTGGGTTCATGTTTCTAAATATTCAACATCCTAGGGCCATTACAGGGACAGCATTTTTCCCCACTCCAGAGGTTGTTCCTGCCCCTCCTGCAGTTGCTCCTCAGCCCTCTCCTTGACGTGTCTATGGTGCCATGGGACATCCCATGTCCTCAGCACAGCTTGGAAAAGACAGGAGAGGGGAGGGGAAGGAATTCAGTGTAGGGGAAGCTGAAGAAGGAAAAATCCAATTTATGTTGCCTTCAGGTACAGGTGGAGCAATTACTTAATGCAATCAGTTTATATCTGCACCATCTAAACCAGTTTCTATCTTCACCAGCCCTTGCCCTGGGCCGCTGCTGTGAGCAGATGAGGTCTCACTCTCACAGGTGTCATGTGCCACTTGAACCTCCACAGTTCTTAGCTGTCAGTCCCCAAATTTCCAGCCGCCTCTCATTTTTGGCTCCACCCCTTTGCTGGAACATTCCAGGGCTGCCCAGCACCAAGCCAAGCCAGGTACCCCTCCACAGCCCAGTGCTGCTCGTAGCAATCAGAGGAAACGTCAGTGATTTCAGTCTGGCATATGGTTCTGTGTTTAATGCTGTTTAATGAAAGCTGCTTCACCCATGTGCATGTGTACACACACAATTTATGCCATATTTTTCCAATTACTTTCCTGCAGCTGATCACTCTCAAATGGAGCTCTGAGGGTGGGTGATGGTAGCTCAAGGCACACAGCCTCCCTGCACGCACTTGAGATATGCTAAAATCTGTTATTGACAGAGCTGCCTTGATGATAATTTTCTTTTGCAAGGGGCTGGCTGCATAGACAAAGAGGAGGCGCCATGCAGTGCCAGAGTCATCCCCGGGTATTTCCCCTGCTGAGCACGGTGTGATTGCCCCTGCACACTCAGGGGTCTGCCCCAGGCTTCAGGGGCACTCCCCATGCAGGCACAGCTGGCAGCACAAGCCAAGCCCAGAGGCACCTCCCAAAATCATCTTCGCCAAGCTCCACCCCCACAAAAAGCACGGACATCGCATGTTCCAGCCTTTCACACCCTCCAACTCCCCAAAACACTGCCACGTGCCAGGCTCAGGTTAGGTTAACACCCTGACTTTCCACCCTGCTGGAGCTCCAGGAGCATCTCCCCGATGGTCAAAGCAAGCTGCTTAGCCCACGTCATGTTTGTCTGCAAGGAAATGGGATGTTTATGTTTATCCCAATTGACCCTGATGGATGACACTTTTGTTCCATTTAGCAGCTGCTCGGGCCATTTAATCCCACAAAAGGAGATTAAGATACAAAGTATGCACGGCTGTGTTATGAGCAACAGCCGCTTAATAGCAACAACACTGCATAACAATTGCAAGTTTGGCTTTTAGCTATTATTATTGTCTAAGGTTGGTTTGTTTTTCATATAAATAAATACATATCTATATATAAAATGAATAAACTTAAGGGCAAACTGATGTATTTCCAGACAAACCCTCCAACTGTTCTAGATTTCTCTACCGAACCATTCTAGACAATAATGTCTTGGAAGGAGTATAATATGTCTTGTGAATCCACAGGCAGAGCTCAAGAATTCCCCCACGGAGCTGTGCAGAAGAGCTGCAGCCAAACTGAGCACTCAGAGATCTCAGTCCCAAACTGGCTCACAGGAAAGCCAAGCACACTTTTCCAGCAGGAATGCCCCTGTCCTGCCAGCCTGCTTAGGGACATGAAACTGGCTCATGGGATGCTGGCAAGAACAATGCTCCAAAGAAAAGCAAATCCTTCACCACCAGCAGCAACGAGCCTTCTCCCTGCTGGAATTGCTCTATGAACAGCAAATAATTCCTGACCCTGCTCACCTCCAGTGCCTGAGCCAAGGTCTGCCTTGGGAAAGGGGCCTGGGCCAAGGTTTATCTCACCCGGCACAATGTGGCTGGGTTGGAGACCTGCAGCCTGGAATTGTCTGTTTATTTATGCCCCTGCAAGTCCATCCTGTGCACGGGATTCCTGTGACTCCCCAGGACAGGTGTGTGTGTGAGAAGAGCCTAATCCAGTTACTGACCGTTTGGGGCCAGAGGGGAGACGGTTTTCAGACAGATCTCCTTGATTTCTGCATAAAAACAAATTACTGCTGACAAGACAGCTGGAATAGTCAGGGCCCTTTCATTACTGACTACACAATCAAGAAGTCCAGCCTGGCCTTGGACACTTCCAGGGATGGGGCAGCTGTAGCTTCTCTGGGCACCCTGTGCCAGGCCCTCACAGGTAGACAATAAAAGCTTCTCTACTGCAAGGATGCCTCAGGTCAGCGTGAGGTCTCTAGGAATCCAGGGGCTCAGGCCTGGAACACAGCCAGCAGGGCTCTGGAAGGAATAAGAGTGCAAAGCATTAGCGAGCCTCAGGAGCTCAATGGAAACAAGACTGCAACATGGGCAGCGAGGCATGGAGCTTTGAGAAGCGTCAGCACGAGGGCTGAGTCACTGCAGGAGATAAACATCCCCATCTGATGTTGTTTCCTCCTCATATGCTACTGCACCCAGCAAAAACACACTGAAAACAAACAGCAGTTTCTTCACTGCAGTTAATTGCTTTGCTTGGGTCTATTTAATTCCTTGTTCATTTTTAAGCATTGGACAAACAAACTCAAGACTTAATATTCTCCTTGTTTTAAACAGCAAATCTTATTTAAGAAGTGTCTGGGCAATGCTCTCAGGCCCGGGGTGGGATTGTTGGGGTGTCCTGTGCAAGGTCAGGAGTTGAACTGGATGGTCCTTGTGGGTCCCTTCCAGCTCAGGGTATTCTGTGATTCCGTGGTTCTTGTGTTATTCAAATCACATTTGTGTCATTGCTCAGAAGAACGGGAATCACAGCATTCTTAGTGATTTAGTTCTCCCTCTCTACACACAGCTCAGATGGAAAGCCATGACTCTGGAGGCCACTCTCCACTTTCTCTTTTGACCTTTGTGACTGGTGCTGGAAGTTGGTGGCCCTAAGAGCCATCAGCAACTTCCTGAAGCAGTCCTGGACCAGGGTGGGTTGTTGCTGGAGATTTAGAGAAGTATTAGAGAGGATCGGGGGTTAAATGTGTAAATAATCAGTTTAAGGTGGTTTTCAAACGTCTCCGTGATAGACAAGCTCCAATGGAAGTGTCTGGCAGGGAATGAGCCTCTTGGAAAAACTAAGGTGTGTGACTGGGAAAAAAGAAAGGTTCCCTTTGTCTCAAGAGCAGAAAAGTCACCGAATGTGATGAAGGTTTAATCCCTGCAGATGGTCTTTAGCCACAGCATCTTTATTCACTCCTCACCAGCATCTGTCGAAGAGTTGTCATCACGGCTGATGCCAAAAGCCAGGCAGGAGCGATTTGTGCAAAGCCCGCTCAAGATAACGAGCTGGTCAATGGTGATACTCCCTGTCAGCAGGCAGCTCAGCCTGACAGATCCCTTTCAGGCCTGGGGAGCTCTCATCCACTGTGACAGGGCCCCACGGGTGGAATGTGGGCAACAAAAGCCCCACACAAAGGGAGCACTTTGGGGCTGGAGCGTGTCTGGCTTCCCCAGGCTTCCGAGAGGCCACACAGTGACGGCGGATGACGAGGCTCTAATTAATATTTCATTCTCAGAGTGAGTTATCCCTTGGGGGAAGTTAAAGGTTTGCACATTTGGAGGCAAAGTACCGAGGCTGGTGATCTGGAATTAAGAGAGCATATTGAAAGGAGCTGCTGCAGTCTTTAACCCTGGGCAAGGGACATGTAAACCTTACAGAATTAATGCACAGTTTTAATTGTGTAACTTGTTCTAGGTCCTATTTTAAGGTCTGCTCCAATAAATTCATACATAAGTGCTTCTAGAAAACCTTCACCCCTGCTTCCCTTTCTGTCTCCTCCATCTGATATTCCACACTGTGTGGAAGGTTTGTTCTCCAAACCAACCCACTAAATATGTTTTATGGCAGCAATCAAACGAAGTGGCTGTGAGCTGGAGCTGCTGAGTTCAGCAAAGAAAGGGAAAAGAATGACCAGTGGAGCAGAGTTCCTACTGCACAGCCCCACAGAGAGCAGGAGGGCAGGGTCGGTATGAAGACACCACGAAGCAAAAGGGTTTTGAGGGACCACAAAGTAAAGAGCTGTGGCCATGGCAGGGGTACGGCCCAGGGCGCCCACCGCCCAGACACCGGTGAGAAATGAGCGTGAACTCTTCTGCACTCCAGCCAGGAGACCAAAGATGAACCCAGGGTGACCTCGGGAAGAAAGGGTTTCCCCTGGGCTGCTAAACAGAGCTCTAAGTGAAGGAGAAAGGTAAACACAAAGACTTTCAAGATGTGTCACCTAATCGACTCCTAAGTGACTGCTA
This sequence comes from Illadopsis cleaveri, assembly GCA_013399915.1. Lineage (NCBI taxonomy): Eukaryota > Metazoa > Chordata > Aves > Passeriformes > Timaliidae > Illadopsis > Illadopsis cleaveri. Next base: position 29,227 of record VXBB01013360.1, on the reverse strand, counting down.
ATTATTTGATTGAGTTGAAGGTGAGAGGAAGACGCGTGGTCGCACAGAGTCTGCAAACACCTGCAGTGTGTGATGGGAGGAGTGAGCCAGGAGCAAGCCCAGCAGGTGAGCCAGGGAGGTGGGCAGCCCCAGGCCGGTCTGTGCCTCCCCCCGAGGAGGACTGCACCGTAGAGCTCAATGTTTAGCAAATACAGTGAGCTGGGGCACAGAAGGATGTGAAGTTTGACAGGAGAATGACCCGAAAATGAATCTCAAGGCGCGTCTCCCTGCTGGGGAGAAAATCTAATTCATTATAATTATTACACTCTCAAGAGAAGAGGAGAAGCAGGCTTTCTCTTGTGATAGGCAGAGAAACACTTCCAAACAGTTTACACAAGTGCTGTGAGTGCTGTGGGGCGGGCACTGAGATCCGGGCAGATGGAATGGAGAGAACGGCGCCTGCAGCCGGGATGGCACCGGACCACGGCTGGAATCTCCCCACAGCCCGGGCAGAGCTGCCCGGGCCACGGGGAAAGAGGAACGTGGGCTCTGTGAGACTGAGCTGTGGCTGTGCCAAATGTCTGGGCTGGAGTGATTCCTGTCAGTGTAAAGACAGAAACAGCAGAAACACCAATGCTGTGAGCAGTGGTTTATTTACCAGGAGAGCCCCCAGCCTCTGCCCGTGTGTGCACAGAGATCCCCTCCCTGGCCGGGCCATCCCCTGCACACCCAGCAGCACGTTTGTGAGTTCCCAGGAATTCCTGACCTAAGGTGGGCCGATGGTCCCACACTGGCACTCAGCACCCTGTGCCAGCCCCGGGCTCCTGCACAGGGAGGCTGGCACAGCAGCTGTCACCCCTTGTCCCTGCAAGGGAGCGGCAGTTCTGCGCTGCTTTTCCAGAGCTCGGCCTCTCCCGGCTGTAGCGAGGCTCAGCGGGGCTGGGGCAGGGCCGGCGGTGGGCGCTGGGTGGGTGCCCTGGATGCCCTGGCTGGGTGCCCTGGGTGCCCTGGGTGCTGGATGGGCGCTGGGTGGGCGCTCGCTTTCACGCCTCACAGCGCACCCTCAGCTGGTGATCCTNCGATGTCCCTGCGAGGACAGACTGTCAGCATCCATTCCCCAAAGCCGCGGAGTAGCGGTGAGCGCTCGGCCGGTCCNGATGACGAGCCAGGGCTGCTGGCGTGTCCCCAGCCGCGGGAGGGGCTCGGGAAGTTCCATCCCGGCGGGTCCCGTTTTCCCGGCTGCGGCTGTTTCTGAACTGTGAACTCCCCCAGCTGGCGATGGCTCGATATCGCCACCAGCCACCGCGATGTCCCTGCGAGGACAGACTGCCAGCACCCATTCCCCAAAGCCGCGGAGTCGCGGTCAGCGCTCGGCCGGTCCGGAGCGGGCACTGAGCCAGCGGCGGCTCCCCGGGGCTGCGGGGCCAGCACAGGGACCAGGACACTGTGCAGGCTGCGCCTGCCTCGGGGCTGCCAGCACACGGTGTCCGAGGGCAGGGAGCAGTGCGGGAGCTGGAACGGCCTTGCATCAGCAAAGAGAAAAATGCAGGTCGCAAGGATCAGGAATAAATGGTGGGATGCTCCACAAAGAAGGGGAAAGGCTGGAGCACCTGGTGACACACAAGAGGGAGGAGGCAGAGGAAACAGGCACGTGTTTGTCCATGGGAGGTGGATGATGTGCTGGGCGGTGGGGGGACACCTTTGGGTGGACTCTGAGGTATCTTACTGGGACACTCAAGACCATGCCCACTTGCCTGGGGCTGCTCGTGGTGCTGTGGCAAGCAGAGCTGTGTAAGGGGGTGGGTGACAGATGGGGCAGTGGCAGCAGAGCCAGCTCCTGTCTGTGCCAGCTGTGGGTCCCTGCTCGCCCCTTCACCCACCCTCAGGGACCCCCGGCTGCCTCCCCACCCCTCCTTCGCCGACCCCACAAAAAGGCTAGGCCCAGGCAATTGTGTACAAAACCTGAAATAGTTTTACTTTGCTTTCTTTTTTTTTTTTTCTTTTTTTTTCCTCTTTTTTTAAACTTTGCTCTAGGTTTACTTAAGATTTTGTGAAGTCGATAACAAGAGCATTTGATATGAATCGGTAAATAAAACACTGTCATAGATAGATAGCCACGATAAACTTTGTTAGAAATGTACATGTCGCGAAAAAATAATAATACTAATAATAATAATCATAATCATAATAAAAAAAGCCGGCGCGACGCCCGGGCCTGCGCGGCCCTGGTGGCCCCGGTGGTGGCCCCGGTGGTGGCCCTCGTGGTGGCCCCGGTGGTGGCCTTGGTGGCCCTGGCACACGGCAGCAGGTGGCTCTGGTTCCCCGCAGGCGCCGCGCCCCGGTAATGTGTGTATATAAACAAAGCCCATAAGAAATGTACAAATATAAAAAGCTACAAACATTAATAAATTACATCGTCACAAAACACGGAAACACTCCACAAGGTGCTAGTAAAATAACTGTCTCCCTCCTCGTACAAGAAGTTACGCAAAGAGCTGGTACCGGCGGGCAGCGCCCGGAGAGACCCTCCCCGTATAAAAACCCGGCGGTGGTTATTCCAAAAGCTATGTACAAGCTACATTCTAGGAAAAGGGGCCGGGAGCGGCTGCGCGGGGCGGCGGCGGTGCCTGAGGAACCTCCCC
>VXBB01013360.1:0-26593 GCA_013399915.1 Illadopsis cleaveri | reverse complement strand
CTCAGCACTCTGAGAAAGGACATCTATATTAAAAAATATTTATAGCAGGATTCTGTACAGTCCGACCGCTGAAAGTTAAAGGGATCACTGTGTATGGCGGTGACCCAGAGCTGGGTGGCAGTGTCCCCCCGGGGCCACTAGAGCAGCAGCTTCCCGTTCCGGTGGATCTTCAGGATCTTGCCGAGCCGCTGCTTGGCCGTGGCCATGCCCTTCTTCGTCCGCTTCCCTGCAAGGAGAGCAGGGCTGGGGTGAGCACCCACGGCCACCCCACACCACCCCACGGGCACAGACCCTGCAGCTGCCCCCTGCCTCCATGGCCCTGCCCAGCACCTCCAGGGAGCCCAGCAGGACCTCCCAGGAATGGGGCTGCTGCCCATAGGACAGGGCTGGGCTGGAGCACAGCCCCTGGAGAGCCAGCCCTGCTGGGCCGGGGGCACGGAGCACACCCACCCCGAGGGACACATCCACACCTGCTCCGGGAGGCACAGATCTCCTGGGCACCCTCCTGTCCCCACAGCTCTGCCAGGCACCCTCCTCTCCCCACAGTTCTGCTGGGCACTCTCCTGTCCCTGCAGCTCTGCTGGGCACCCTCCTGTCCCTGCAGCTCTGCCCGGTGTGTTCCTGTCCCCATAGCCCTGCTAGGTGTGCTCCTGTCCCTGCAACTCTGCTGGGAACGCTCCTGTCCTTGCAGCTCCAGTCCTGCTTCCCTGCGCCCTCAGCTGCCCTGGCTCAAACCCAGCCCCACCAGTGCCATCCTGCTCCTCAGGGAGAAGCTGCACACACACACACAGGCACACAGACAGACACACAGACACACACATGCCCCACAGCTCTTTGCAGCTCCAGGCTCTTGGGCACCTCTCTGCCTTGGACCCGTTTCCCACCATTTCACCACAAAAGCACAATTCCAGGCAAACTCATTCTTTCCACTCCAGCTCTGCAGAGAGCCACAGGTACCACGGGCCCCTGGCAGGACCTAGCCCCTACCACAGGCTGCACACCTGCTGCCCTATGGCCATCCAAGCTGCCAGGGTACTGTGCTCTACCTCTAATCTGCTCCACTTGAATATATGAAATTCAGGAAATATCTGCCACATTGCCTCACTTGTCACTGGGCCTTTTCCCAGTGGGATCACACACAATTTTCACACTACACAGTGCCTGTCCCACACACCTGCCTCAGTTACACTTCCTGAGCTAAGTTCAAGTGGAGAGCAGGACATCCCAGCTCAGCTTTCTCATGCTTTCCCTATGACAGACAGCGAGCAACCTCTTCCTCTCTCCTGCCTTTGTCCAAAGTTTGATATTCCTCTGCTCCCTCTGCAGAGGGCTCTGCAGTGTGCCCTGCTCTACATGTCCTGGGAGGACTGACCTCAGCTACAGTGAGCACAGAGCTGGTGTCCAGCCACCACCAAGAGCACAGTGCCTGCCCCAGCCCTGGGCACAACAGCCTTTGTGGATGCATCCTCCTCTGGCCAGCTCCAGCAGGCAGGCTGTCTGGGATGTCACCCTGCAGGTGTTCCTGAGCTGGGGCTGTGCTGGGCAGGGCTCCTACCATGGCACCTCTCACACCCTGCAGCCAACAGAAAAACACCTCTTTGGCTCCCCAGAGCCAGGACAGCCACGGGCCCTATCCCTGAGCAGACCTGCCTGGCACACACACACCTGCACCTGTGCATGCCCACAGCACGCTGGAGGCCCTGCAGGAGGCTGGGGTTGCACGGCCCTTCACCCTTCCCCACTCCTGCACCACAAGCCAGGCGTTTCCTGGTACCTTTGGCGGAGGCATTGTTCTGCGAGGATGATGAGGGTCTCCTCTGTGTGAGGAAAACACCGGGTGCCATCGGCTGCGATCCCCTGTTAGGCTGGGCGACCCCAAAGGTGCTGGCCCCTGCGGTGTACTCGTGATCTGTGAGGCTGCTGGCCTGGGACTCCAGCTTCGGCTCGGGGGAGCTGCCTTCCTGAGCCGCTTTGCTTGCGTTGGGGGCTGACAGCTTCTTTTTGGTATTTTTTTTCTTCTTGCCTTTTTGTTCCTCCTTTAAAATGACAAAGATGAAGCTCAGATTAATCCCCAGAAGACCTTTAGCTAGGGCAAGGGCCAGCGGCGTTGCTTAGGGTCCTGATATAAGCGCAGCCCAGGAGTTGGCCATGGGGGCTGCTCCAACACGTCTGGCTCACAGCTGCACACACACGTTTGCCTCTCGTGCCTCTACATCCTGGCATCCTCCTGGTTCCTCTACATCCTGGCATCCTCCTGGTGCCTCTACATCCTGGCATCCTCCTGGTTCCTCCCCACTGCGGCGAGCGGGAGCCAGCCGGGGCCACCCCGGCACCGCAGCGTGGTCAGCACGGGCAACTCTTTCCATCTTCCACAAAAACTGGCACCTCCTATCTTCAGGGATCTTCACACCCTTGCACAACAGCATGAAGGATATTAAACATGCCACTGATTCAGCCTCTGCTTCCTGCCTAGACACACACATCGTCTCCTGACCTGTCACTGCACCTGGACATGCACACTGGGGTGGCAGAAGTCTGCTACTGTCCTGTGTCCCTTGTCTACTTTCAGCTCCTCCTTCTTGAAACCCTGCCACCATCCTTAAAGCTCTTCTACTCAACAGTCCACATCACCCAAGGCCACCACAACCTGCATCTCCAGCAGCTTGCTCAGGTGCCTCACCAACCTCGCTCCAGCAGACCTTGTCACCTTAGCATCTCACCATGTCACCTTTGTGGGGCTTCTCTGACCCCTTCAGAGACAAGACACCAAACATCCAAACTGCCCCAGTTCCTTTCCTAAACCGAGCCTCTGCTCACAGTTCACCAAACGTTTGGAAGCAAACCCTGACCCTTCCCAGCAGCCAATCTGCACAGACAGCAATCGCACCAGGCAGGCTCTCAGGTACATATCACACCCACTCCTTTGGGGCAGCCTTCTCCTGTTCTACCCCAGCAGCCATTCTCACTCCCTCATTCCTCTCTGTGCCTTTCTCTGTCCCCTGCCGCCTTGTGATGTGCTCAGGTGTGTCATGACACCTCCGGGCTTGGATCCCCTTTATTTCCCTTAGACTGCAGAGCCTTGTGTCACTGGCAGGAGCAGACACCACGCAGGGCTGGCACAGCACTCTGTGCTGGGGACAGGGCTCTCAGGGCTCTCACTGCTGACAGCTCCTGACAGCTCCTGACACTCCCCAGGCAGCCTCTCTCTCTCTCTCACCTGCTGGGACAGCTTGGCGGCAGCAGCGGCCAGTCCGGTTTCGATGGAGGCGACTCTCGTGCCTTCCCGCACCGGCCGGTCCTGCCGGGGCACCGAGGGGCCAACACGTGCTGAAAGAGGGGAGAGACAGTGAGCACTGAGGGGCCAGTGTGTGCTGCAAGAGAGCAGAGCAGTGAGCGCTGAGGGGCCAAGGCATGCTGCAAGAGAGCAGAGCAGTGAGCGCTGAGGGGCCAATTCCTTGTAAAATGGCTGGGGTTTAGAGATTTGCATGACTTAGCCTGAGTGTGGGCAGCACAGGGCACAGGGACTTACCTGTTGGACTGTAAGGGGCATCATCAGAACTTTTCCTCTTCTTTGATCGGGATTTGAATACTGGATTATCTTCATCTGATTCGAGAGAAGGGTAAACTGCAGCAGGAAACAAAGGCAAGAGTTTCAGTTTAGGAAACAGCTCCACCCTCCACAGAGGCCCCTTGCACTGTTCAGGTGCAGTGACCATAGGCACCACAGCTGGATGGTCCCCAGAAGTGCCACTCAGCACTTCAGCTGTGACACTCAGGGGACTTTGCTCTCATCCACACATTTCTCTTGGGAGCTGCTGTCATTAAGCTGTGACTGGCTCTCTGTATTCCTCTATAATCACAGAATATTCTGAGCTGCAAGGGAGCCACAAGAATCATTGAGTCCCTCTCGGTTGCCCAGTGAAGCTGTGGCTGCTCCACCTCTGCAAGTGTCCAAAGCCAGGTTGTACAGGACTTGGAGCAACCTGGGCTGGTGAAAGTGTCCCTGCCCATGGCAGAGGGTGGAACTAAATGGCCCTTGAAGGTCCCTTCCAACCCAAACCACTCTATGATTCCATGATAATTGTGGCAGAAATGATGTAACTGGTGCAAACTGGCTTTGTGCCCATTTCTGCTGCAAATGCTTGCCTTCTCTGCCAAAACTCAAAATAGCATTGGATCCCTATCCCATGTACAAATTCAACTTCTCACTCTTCTCATCTGAAGGTTTAATTGCTACTGTGCAGACAAGGACATTTCTGTCACAAGCAGCAGTACCTGACCCACATTTCTGCGACAGTCCCCCGTTTCTGTTTGACTGCTGCAGTTTCGGGGGCTCTCCAGGTTTCCTGAGAGTTTCTCATTGTGCCACACCTCGGATGCAGCCTGCCTGGATAGCAGTGTGACCCTGGGCTCTGCAGCCAGTCTGCTGTCACCTGTCTCTGCTCCCTCTGGTGTGCAGATCCATTCTGTGGCTGCTCCTGCGCACACCCGGCCCATCCCAGGGTAGCACAGCAGGAGGAGGCACCCAGGAGCAAAGGGACATTTGCCACATGTGTGTTCCTGCATGGCCAGGCACAGCCTCATCCTGCTCCCCTCCACTCACCATAATCTGAATCCTTAAAGCAGGCATCCAAGTGGTCCTGGTCCTCATCGTAGTCCTCAATGTCGATGCTGTTCTTTGTGCTTTTCTTCAGCAGCCGCTTCCCGGCGTTTTTGTTGCCACCACCACCAGTTTTTTTTGAGTTTTGTGTGGAGAAGGAGTTGTTCTTGGCCTGATTGGTGCCCCACGAAGCCTGCAGGCAGGACTCTGAGGCCTGGAGGTTTGCCATGGACAGCATGCCCTGGATGGCTTCCTGCGTGCTGGGGGAGGCAGGTGGCTGGCTGTGAGACACAGGGAGAGAGGCTGGAGCACTCAGTGATTCCAGAAACACCAACCCCTGGCTCCTGCCATGGCAGTGGTGCTGGCAGAGACCCCCTGATTCCTCTGAGCAGCTGCACATACCACCAGGGCCAGTGGGGAACGTGATGGGACAGGAGCACCACAGAGAGCACCTCAATGTGGGGGTGATGGCCCAGGAGCCAGAGATGTGAGCGGGTCTTTGGGGCTGTCAGTGCTCTGGGCAGAGCTCAGGGAACTTCCCAAAGCCCACAGCAGAATTCCTGATAGAGCAGTCTCTCTATACCAGCTATCATCATCATCCTCTTCATCATCATCATAATCTTTAAATATCTATCATCCATCCATCCATCCCTCTATATCTATCTATCTATCTATCTATCTATCTATCTATCTATCTATCTATCTATCTATCTATCTATCTATCTATCTATCTATCTATCTATCTATCTATCTATCTATCTATCTATCTATCTATCTATCTATCTCAATGTTATTTTTCTGTACTTCCAAATCACCCTCCTCCTCCCTGTCACATTTTAATAGCATTATTTATAATCTCTACTACCAGCTCCTGTAAAAGGAGAACTTATGCATCAGCACTGGTGGGAGATGTTGTGGGGGGCTCTGCTCCAAACTGCCTGGAAGTTTTTGGTCCCAGTTCACATCAGGGGCTGTCACCGCTCCAGGAGCTCCTGGAAATTAATTCTGAGACTGGCACAACACATCATTCCAGTATTTGGAGTTGGGGCAAGCCGTGAAATGCACACAACCCCTTGCAGTGGCAATAATATTTGTTACACTTGTTATACATTTGTTGTACAATAGAAGCCACAAACATACAAGAGAATTAACAGCACCACCATGTCACTTTCTCCCACTTGAGCTTAATCTGGGTTCTGAACAGAACAATGTACAAGACCATAAAGGAAGTTTCTGGGCACTAATGGCATTTAGTCATAATCCTGAAAATTAGTTAAGACTAGTGTTAGTTCACAACTCAACAAACAGAAAAACATCAAAAAACTTATTTAGGGAAGAGCCATTTAAATCCCTCCAATATCATGCCTTCTCCTCTGCTTTCTCTCTGGCAAAGAAATATTTTGCATCATCTACAAGGAATTATCATATTTTCTTCCAGCCTTTTTCCCTGAACTGTTTTTTCAAACACTGGACTCTCAAAACACTGCAAACAGACCATCAAATACTGACCACTAAATGGGCAAATCAGAGAGGAACTGCCTTAAGCAACACAAACTTCAACAAATAAATGGTGGGATATGATCAAAACCAGTGGTTCTGAGAGTCAAACACCAACCTGAAAAGGGGGAAATGTCTCAGAGCTGCACATGGGGCAGAATGTTTCTCATTAGGGCATGCGCCTGGTGTGCTTCCATCAGGAGTATTTCAGCTTTCTAAGCCAAAAAAAATTCAAGAAGACTCAGGAAGCAATTTTGAAGCTCTGGAAGAGCCATATCCCCTTTCTGTAGCTTCAGCAATGATTTTTGAAAAACCATATTTATGAAAGTAAACTATCAGTGAGTTACAATTATGGCTTAGAAAAAAACATTTTAAAAGAGCACTGGAGCAGGAACAAAGCAGCCAAAGTGCTTCTACCCCTGCTCTATCCCCACAGCCACACAGGAGGTGGCACTGGGGGACAGCTCAGCCCTGCCTGTAGCCCAGCAGCCTTGGGGCTGGCAGCTGCTGCTGTGGGTGCACAGACAGGAGGACACTGACAAACAGACACGCTGGCACTGGTTTGTGCCCTCATCTGGCCTGTGGCAGCCCTGGGGTAGCAGCAGGACCGTCCCCTGTGCTGGCACTGCTGGGGCCCCACCTCCAGTCCTGGGGTCAGGTTTGGGCTCCTGGTGACAAGAAGGACCTTGAGGGCCTGGAGTGTGACCAGAGTAGGGAGCAGAGCTGGGGAAGGGTCTGGAGCACCAGGAGAGGCTGAGGGAGCTGGGAAAGGGGGTCAGGCTGAGGAGAGGAGGCTCAGGGGACTGTGGTACCCAGCTTTGCCATCCTGTCCCTGGCATGTCCCAGAGCAGTGGAGTAGGCAAACAGCTGTGCTGGGGACAGGAACAAGCCCTGATGGACTCAGGGTTCACCTCCTCAGTGAGCTGGGCACAGGAATGATCCCAGCACCCTGCACCATGCAGGATATTGGCTGGGGAGCCTTGCTCTTCACCACCAACTCTACCCCTGCCATCTCTCTCCAAGGGTTCACCCTCTCTAGGCAGATCATCTCCTTCCTCCCATCAGCGGTTACTCAGTCTCCTACCTGTATCCTCATATTTAGAAATCAAATTTATAACATTTCAGCAGAGTGTTACTGATTGAGCAGTGGCTCTGGAGAAGTCACAGCTGTATAAAACTAAAGAACTCCAACAACTCCAGTACAAACCCAGTGTTTACTTCCATTTTTGAGTCAGACCTGGACACAAGTAATTTTGCTCCTTTCAAGACCAGGTGATGGCCAGCCCTGCAAGATTTTCCATCTTCCATTTCAGTTCTTTCAGCCTGTTGCCACCCTCACAGCAGCCTTGCTGCAGGAGCTCTGTCCTGCCCTCTCCCTGTCTTGCTGACACACATAGGTGAGCTGCAGTTCTCTAGAGCACTCCAGGTAATGCCAGCAGGGCCTCTGGGGTGGCCAGCTGCTAGTGACAGCCCAGTCTTTTAGAGGAGAAGGTTTCCCATGATTCAGATAAGGCCATTGTCACAAAAAGCCCTGACCTGCTTCCCAGTAACTGCTGGGATCCACAGTGGGCTGATAGGGATGCAGGCACTGACTGCTTGTGTGGGAGGCGATCCCACAGTGACACAGGGCTGCCCCACAGCACCACAATGTACACACAGAGACCTATAAACACACACACTCCCTGCCCTTCGTCTGCCCTGCAAGCAGAGAAAGGTGGGGATTGTTCCTGCAGTCAGCCGTGAGCACAGTGGCCCCATGCTGTGACACAGAGTGTTTGCAGATCGCGTTTCTCCCGCTTCATCCTCAAAAAGCACGTTATGGCCATTGGAAAAGCCCGGTGCAATTAGGAAATGAAACACAGTAATTACATTTACCAGGGGCTTTTTCCAATCAGGAGGCAGCACACACTGCCAAAAGCCAGTGTTTATCCTAGAGCCAGCATTGATCTGACACATTCCCACTGGAGCACCCCACACAGAGCAGTAACTCAGCCCAGTCTGGGGACGGGGCTGTGTGTGGGACTTTGATTTCAGAAACCACAGAGCCTTCAAACACCCTGGGTACAGCACCCAGGTTGAGGGGGGAAAGCAAAGGCCTGAGTCCTGCTCTATTCTGGTTTAACCCCTTGCAGACAGCAAAACACACCCTGAGCAAGGAAGACAATTGTCAAGGACCTTTTCAAAGCACACAGTGAGCTGTGTTATCCACAGAATGGCCAGCAGTGTACACAGGGCCAAGGAAGATTTTTTAAGTTCTTATAATAGTTGATAAATTTTCTTTTTTATACCAAACTTCCAGCATGGGAGTTTTATTAACCCAGCAACTTTATTATAGTGTCAGACACACCTAACTACTTTTTGATATGTCTAATCACCTGCCAGAATGTAACTGTAAAATCAACATAAACCCTCATCCCATTACAGACCATAATGCAGAATGGAAAGGGAATTCCCAGGTCAAGCACACAAGTGTTGATGTGATTATTTCTTTACCCCACTCACTGCTCGGATCACTGAAGGATCTGGTGCTGCACCTTACTGGCCATAGCCCAAAACATCCAGTGTCAGTTTCCATGTTCCATATAAGACACCACTAAGCCCAGGCAGACATTTCCATTTCAGGTACAGAAGCACCCACCAAAGAGTTTGCTTTCCCCCCAAGCCTTATTTTTTGGTTTGAGAAGGAGAATGATAACCAGAGATGGGAGGGAGGGCAGACACTTTCCTATACCCTCCTTTCAAACACCTGGCATTTGTGGCACCTTAGAATGCCTTTTGGGAGAAATGCTGGCCATTTAGATTTCTTTATTACAATCTCACTACATTCAAAACCGTAATTCCCACCCTCAAGCTGCAGTCACTGAACTCTCTCCTTCTTTTGAATTATTCATCTATTACTGCATTATTGCTAAAACTGATCTTCAGCATCTACAGATGCGAAATCCTCTATTTGTTCAAATTGTACCACCAAAATCTTTCCTCCGTCTCCCTGCAGATCACAGGATAAAGGGAGAGTTTGTTTACTGGAGAAAAAACAGTTACCAAGCTGCAAAATTCATTCTCACTCACACACGACCACAAAAGAGCAATTTTGTTGACAGGTAAGAGGGAAAGGCTCCCCTGGTGCGTACCTGTTGGTGTTATACTCTAAACCCCCAACTTCCTTGCTTGCCTGCAAAAGGTCAAGAATTCCTGCTGAACTTCCACTCTCTTTCTTTACTTTGGAATTGCGTCCCGGCTTTGCCTCTGTGTCAATGTGAAGCAAATCTTCATCTGATGAGTCCTCGCTCTGCAAAAACAAGGAAAGGGCTAAAAAAGGTGGAAACTCACTGAGCTGGTCCCCAGGAACAGCACAGTGATTTCTGCAGCTCCTCCAAAGACATAGGCCTAGCCTTTGGAATTTGCCTTCTTTAAACAAAACAAAACAACAACAACAACAAAAAAGAACAAACCCAAGTACATGGTAAAAATCTGTTTCCTTGTAGCCTCTAGGCATGGTAGGTTTTTCTTTCCCCTACCCAAGCTTTGAGATCTGATCCTGTTTGTGGGATCCATTCCCTTTAACAGTGGTGTTTCCATCCCCACAGCAGCAGGCTGGGAGGATCAGGCAGAAGAATGGGACATGTAGGAACAGTGTCCTGTGAGGCTCTGGAAGGGAGATGCCTACATCTGACCCTCTCTTTGGGGCTGAGATTTCCAGGAACTGTAATCTGGTACCTAAGAAAACAAGTTTTCCCCCGTTCCTGCCCTGCTTTCAGGCTGCTACAGCACCAGCCCTTATTGCTTGGGGTGCCAGCCTGTTGTCTCCAGAGAGGCCCTCCTTAGGCTCCTGCACAGGGAGACAGCCCTGCCCCAGACCCCAGGTACTGACTCAGACAGAGTCTGCACTTCCTCCTGAATGTCCCATACACAAACCAGGCTGAAAAGAACTCCTTAGTAATGAAGGGCAAACATTTTGGTCCTGTCTTAACAAACTATTTTGCTTTTTCTGCCTTATTCCAGTATGATAATATGAATTGGTATCAACCACAGTTGGGCAAAACTTTTAATTTTAATGTCATTTGATTTCCAGCATTGTGCTTCAGGCACAGAGCAGACTCACACCTGGGCTGTGCCACGCTGCAGGTGAGCTCCACCCAGGCTCACTGACCCTGCAGGGCTCACTTGGCTCAGGAGTGCTCCAGAGCTCAGCCCATCATGGGCAGAGAGGCTCTGCCAAGTGGCACAAAACAAACACTTGAGTTGCTGCATCACAGGAAGAGAATCACAGGATGGTTTGGGCTGGACAGGACCTTAAAGAGCCTCATGTTGTAGGAGTGCCTCCTGGGGAAGGTGCAATGACCCCATACCTTGTATGGCACCGACTCCACCTTCGGCTTCTTAACAGGGGTGTGCTGCAGGGCTTCCTTTTTATCTGACAAAACTGAATAAAGAAAAAGAAATAAAAACTCAGGGTTTTTTTCCCTTCAAAAACCAGCCCTCCTATTCCACTCACATGAGACTGACAGGTAAGACATGGCTTTCTTTATTATAAATCACACAGATTTTAAAGATTCTATTGACTGTTTTGGACAATCACCATCTATGACTTCGTTGAGCAGATAAAGACAAACCAGGAAATATCCTTACAGGGCAGTTCTCTTTTTGCAGTGTTTTTCTTTCTTCTGATTGGAAACTCATCAATTTTCAGTTCACCATCATCTGACACATATTCATATTCATCCCGTACAGGTTTGGCTTTGTCCTCTTTAAAATTCTGCAATGACCCAAACACGCTGGTATTCAGATGAGTTTTGACTCCCTTCGAACTGAAAAAAAAAAAATATTTACAAATCAGTAACAACACTCTGAGTAGAAAACAGCTTGAGACTTGACAGACAGTGAGTATCTCTATGCAGAAATCTCAGTCAAATTGAATTCTTTCAGGGGTGCCAAAGCAACTAGAATAATTTTACAAACAAATTTATATCTCAGAATAGGGCTCTGACTAGAGCAGTAGAAGAAGTTTTAATGATTGGGTATTTTCTACATTGCCCAGAAAGGCAGATTTTCATAATCTTGGATTAAAAAAATATAAATAATGACATTTCAATTTCCTTTTTTAGTTGATGTGTGTTGTCATATTTTTACTTACCCAAGCAACTTCTTATTAGAGAAAGAGAACGTGAATTTGTTGTCTTTATTTCCTGATAAAGGCGTCTTTTCCGATTTGTGTTCCTCCTCCATTTTTAGAAGTGAATCAGGTTTACTGTTCTGAAAGGCAAAAGACCAAAACAAAATAAATAGATCAGTTGGCTCATAAATGGCTCATACATGAGCCACTTATGTTTCAGCTTCATAGGTACCCTCAGAATCTAAGCCTGTTAAATTTTCCCTTATTAAAATCCCTATCAAATTTTCCCTGCAGACAAAATGTTCTATTCTATGAGTGAATTGCACTCACCCTGCATTAGCCCTCAAGAAAGACAAGCTTTTAATCCACAGGGCATAATTCAGATTTCATTAACTCTGATTTTATGCCATTAAAATTAGTTATTGATTATTAGCTATTAGCTATTGATTAGTTACTGATTTCTCATTAATTATTGACTTCAGACTTAAACTAGTAGGACTGTGTCAGAGCAAAGATCACAAAAGGATCAGCACTGAACCATCTCACTGTTAACAGTCTGGTGTCACCATGGACAAATGGACAACTCAGCACATGCTTTTGAAGAATCCATCCATCCATCCCCTCTCCCTTTATCAGGGATTAATTGATTATTTCCTGCTTAATTTTCTTTTCTTTGGGAACTGAAAGTTGGTGCCTCATTCTCTCTGCTTCTGCAGAGCCACAAACAATTCCCTGCCCTTGGCTAATCATCACGTGACAGAATTTAACAGGAGACATTACCTTGTATTTCCATTTGGCTTCTGTTTTGCTTTTATTTTGCTCTCGAACTTCAAATTTCTCCACCTCATTCTGCTTGCTCGCAGATTCCTTGTTGGGGACACTTAAAACATTCTTTGCAGCCTGGGAAAAAAGTCAGGAAAAAGTCTTCTGAGTGAAGATGGAGTGTTGGTATGCCAGAAACACAGGCTTTATCTGGGAAATAACATGATATGTTTTTGAAAACTCCTATTTGTTCTTTTTGAACCCCAGACTGAGGTTCAATCAAATGTTGCTCCTTCAGAGTGTGCAGAAGAGCAGCTGCACTTCTCCTTGATCCACCAACACTCTCCTCTCCCTGTCTGTCACCCATGCCAGCTTTCACAAACTGCACAGAGACTGTTAGAACTTCAGAAACATTTTAAGAAAAGATTTATGGATATTTCTTTACAAACAGTGTACAACCATTCCTCTGCCAGTGCCTTGATGGATCCTGGCCCCCACCGAAATCTGTAGCAAAATTCATGCTGAATTAAAGGACATCAAAAAGAAACTTGTCCTATGTGGGGAAAAGTGGGAGAAAGTGACTGTTCTGTTTTCAGTCACTTGTTCTAGAGTGACATCTCAAGCAAATGAGATATTTTAGAAACAAGCTCTGTCATCATTGACACCTCTTGGGTTTCTGGGAGGCTCCACATCACTGAAAAACCAACAAACAGCCAAACCAGACCCATCAGCTGGGCAGGAGAAGGGCAATGAGCCAGCTGTTACAAACCTTCCCTTGCTTCTGCAGGGTTTCCCAATGTGCTGCACATGCTACTACCTTTTGCATGAGACTTAGGGAGTGCTTTTATCCCCCTGGGGGTGGGAGGAGAGGGAGAGGTTAAAACAGGACCCACCTTCCCCTTCTTTGGCGTCTCGATCTTGGTCAGAGCCTCCTTGGTGTGTGCCTCCAGCAGGTCCAGGTTGGGGATGGCTGGTGGTGGGCTCTCCTTTGCCTTCTTCCCTTTCTTTTTGCCTTCTCCCTTCACTTTCGGGGTTTTGGGAGGTTTGGGGGGCTTGGGAGGCTTCGGGGGTTTTGATGGCTTGAGTTGTTTGGGGGTTTTCACAGTTTTGGGAGTCTTTTTTTTCGGGATCTTTTCTACAGGAGGGGGCGGAGAGGAGACCTGGACGGGCGACGGCGCCTCCTCCTTGTCCCCAGGACACACCTCCTCGGCTGGGGGGTTGGCACTCGTGTCTGCTTTGCTGGCTTTTGAGGCGTTCTGGGGAGTGGCACAGAGCACAGGAGGTTCAGACACATCTGTCCCGTGTGTGACATGCACCCACACCCTCTGTTAGACAGGGAAACAAACCCCAGAGATGCCCGGGGTGTAATGGAGGGCATCTGCAGCCCAGGTCAGTGTGACCCAGGAGTGAAGATCCCACCAAGGTCCCACCGGTGATGCTCTGCTCACCAATCCTCACCCCAGCTCCCACCCCCACATTCCTCAAGCTGCAGGAAGTCCAGGGGCTTTAGGGAATGGAACCCTCACTGGGCTGTACCATCCTGTGGGACTGTTACATGGCCTGTCCACACAGGATGGATAAAATGAAGAGACTTCTGCTTAAAATGCTGATCAGCTCCAGCAAAAACCCTTTCCATTTAATTCTGATGTGATAAATATAGCAGAATCACATTTCATGTCCCCGGGAAAAATTAGCAGTAAAATAGCTGCCCAATTAAAATTAACACTGACTAATTAAAAAGAAATTATTTTCTGCTTAACTTGCCGTTCTGACAATCAGAAAACTTAAATACGACATCAAAGAGGATCAAAGGAGAAGATAGGTTTCAGTTCTGGGGCCCTGGATGTGGTTAGAACAGGGCGCAGTGCAGCACAATGTCTTCCTGAAGGAGCTGAGCCAGCTGTGGTCACCTTTTGCTGTCTCCACCCAGCAGGATGTGGCACCACACTCCATGGCTGACACCTCCATGCATTTTAAAGCCTGGAACCCCAGTACTGCAAATATTATAAAAACAGCACAAACCTCACTTAATCTTATTTCTTTGGCAAGGTCCTTGATAAGTTGTGCTGGTTTGAAGTTTTCTGGTAGTTCATCTTCATGCTCTGCTAAAGCCTAAAACACAACAAAGCCATATTGCTGTTTCTGTGCATGTTTTCTTCAAAAATAATAATTAAAAAAACCCTTGAAGTGACTTCTTCATATTTTTTCCCATGTATTTAAATCAATCTTGACTTCATTAGACATTCAAATAAGAAAAAAAAAAAATCCCTGTTCTGGATGTTATTGTAACAAGTTGTCCTGAGAGAACAACAAAGTCAATCATCTTTTTTCGGATATTTATTTTTCACAACTGCAACATCACTTTGCTCACCCCCAGTTCTCCCAACTCCTTCTCTTTGGCATCTGAGAATTGGATGTTTTGCAATGGAGATGTTATTTGTTCCAGAATTTCCTCTCTGCTCCAGCAACTGACAAACACATAACATTAATCCAGGCTGCTTCCCGTACCTGTTTTTTAGTCCACGACCTGAAAGCACCATTGAGAATCTTTGCTCCTTGAAGGAGATGAGCAGGAGGTTGTTGTCCAGCTTTATGCAAACCTAAGCAGAGAAAAAACCTGGTGTCATTCAACCACTGACAGCTACAGTTGTTTACAGAAAGCATTTAATTTGAAAATTGTAACTGAGAAAGCTGAAGGTAACTCTTTGAGAGCTGGTCCCCATAAATGATTTCCTGCTACAACTTGTGTAATAAGCAGTGTTTTTACTGTGTCCCAAATCCAGCTGAGCCTTCCCAGCCCGTGCTCCTGTCAGCCATGGCTGCTGAAATTCAGAGTCACTGTCCTCAGCCCCCAAAGCTGAGCCATCAGGTCGGGCAGGGAAATGCAGTTTTACCTTTGAATTTCTCTAGTAGATGCTTCCCCATGTACCAACACGCTGTTTCAAAGTTGGGAAACTGGGTCAGACTGACGATTTTCAATCTCCTTTCTACTTCATATGCCCTGCAAGACAAAGCCACAGCAACTGAGCACAGCTGAGCATGAGTGGTTTTCTTCAGTGTGTCACACAACTGTGTCACACAGGTGCCAGGGTCACTTTGCAGTGGGTCCCCTCCTTGTCCTGCTGCCACATAGGCTGGCCTCAGGCCAAAAGCAGCACATGACAGCACTGGTAAAATCCTGAGATACAGATGTATGATGGTTTTATTGCATTATTTGCCCAGAATCAGGAAAGAACTGCTTGCATTGTCTTATACTGGGCACAGAGCCCAGCCAAGCAGGTGGGCACTGATCCAGCAGTGAGTGGCAGGTGCCAGGGTAAAACTCCAGGCAGTGTGAAACAGTTCTGCCTTCAGGATGAGGCCACATCAATCCAGGCACCTCAGACAGCCTCCCCTGCATTGCCAACAGGTGTAGAGACAGTTCAGGGTAACCCAGCATGAGGGAACAGGGTCAGAGGGGACAAAGGTGAGTGCACCACCCAGAACTGCCCAAGAACTGTGCCAGCATTACTGTCACTGAGCCATTATTACTGATTCATTACAGAATGAGCCTCTACAGAACTTTAAAATCTAGATTACCTCATCTGCATTTCCACGCTCAGACTGTGTAGAAAATGTCCTGCAAAGGCCAGGCAGTCTACTGGTGTTAGCGTTGCATAAATCCAACCTAAAAGAGAGAGAAGAGTCCTCAAGACAAGAACTCAAAGGCCATCAGCACAGACTTCAATCCCAAATGATGTCTACACTTCACTGAGCACCTTTTTCCACAGGCACCCACACAGCCCAGCCTCAGAACCACACACACTTTGAACAGAGCTGCCTCTGGTCCCTTCTTTGTTTTGCTACATAATGGCAGCTGCTGTCCTGTCTCCACAAGGACCTGACACAGCCTCGGACGTGCTTTATCACAGTGTCAGAATCAGGTGTTTTCCAAACATGTATTTTCATACAAAAATCTACTCATGTTAGTGATTCTCTATAAATTGCTCTGTGTTTGTTCCCCCATCTGCTCCACAGATGGTCATAAGGGAAACACCTACTTTCCACTTCTTATACCCAAGGTAAAATTCAAGTGTGTAAACATTTGGTGCAAGAATCCACTCACACACAGTGACCTGTAGTTCCTGAGTGTCACAGGGGATTAATGTCTGTGACAAGGATTTGGGGGTGCCATGGTCAGAATGCAAAAATAAATTGTCTGTTAGGTGGCTACAGAAAGAGAACTCATGAGTTCAACCCAGTGAGACCATGAGTGGAACACTGTCCCTACTAGTTTAACTTTTAAAAGGCTGCTAAAATATTAATAGCCAGCAGTAAAAGTTATGATTTTTTTTGTTTGTAAGCACAGGAAATAAAACCTCTACTGAGAATTAGACTTCATACTTTGTCAGAGAAAGTTGACAAATCCCACTCCTCTGGCACTTTGGATGTGCTGCTCCAAAGGATGAGGGAAGCCCTCCTCCCCCACCTGCTCACCTGATGGGATGAAGAGGGTCTGGCCTTGTTTAACCGTGCATTTGTAACATTTATCTACTTGGTCTGCAAAAAACATCTCGCTGTGATTTGCTGCTGACTGCCAGCGTTCATACAGAGAAATATTTGCAGAGGCTGGTTTGATGAGATAAAAGATCTTTTCTCCCTGAATTAGAAATATGAAATTAGCAATGAGCAGCCAAATCAAACCACACTGCACTGGTGTGCACACCCACAGACACGCACATACACAAATATTTATCTAAATACACATGTAACATTGTGTATTTTGGCAGTATTTAAATAAAATTAACTAGGCAGCTTTGTAAAGAAGGGCTGAAATAATTAAATCACAGCTGACCACATCTGCTCAGATTTGTGGAAGTGATGGTACAAAAGGTTTACACTGCCAGGTTCCATCGCACTGCAAAAATAAGATGTGGTATCTTTAAGGCCTAGGGTGATGTATGTGCAGAAGGCACTAAACAAATATTAAAATCCTAATAGAGATAAAATACACAGAGGACTTCCATGCTCCAAGTGCTTCCTCACTCAGGAGAGCCTGGCACCTCTGGGAATGCACTCGCTTAGAGCAGTTAAGGCTCAGATATAACAGGACAACGACCATAAAACCTGAGAACTGAATTTTGGAGAGAATTCTGTGATGGCCTTTGTGTATAAAATCGAGTTTGTCACTGGCTACCCCCAAAGCCAGGCCCCCTCACCTTCAGCACGTGGTACCAGGCAGAAGCCCCCCCAGAGTCTATGTGGAAGTCAGTGTAGCTGTCCTTCACGCAGATCAGGCAGTACTTGGTCACTTTGGGTTTTGCCAGCAGAGCATCGTCAGGCCAGTAATTCTCCACCCAGGACAACTTCTTAACGATGTCAGGAGGCTCTACAAAGCTGGACATCCTTACAGAGAGAGTGCAGAACACACAGACAGCTTTTAGAACACAGCACAGGGACCCTGGTACAGCAAGAGGCAGCTGTGGCAAATATTTGCATGGCAAACTGGAGCAGCTCCTCTTGTGGCAGTGAAACTGCTCTTCATTCAGAAAATCAGGGAAAACTATTTACAGATAGAGATTTAAGGGTTTTTTAAGTGTGATGACCTAAGTACAACCCTTTGCCTTCTTTCAGCAGTATCATCTATGAGCAAATGTGTGCTGGTTGCAGTTTTCCAGCCCCTGCCACACAGGCTCAGGTACCAACACTGCTGTGATCACTGTCACCTTCCCAGCCCAGAAAGTGAGATGTGTGCACTTGGACAAGAACCCCCTGGTAAACTGTAAAAATCAGAACTCAAGCTTAATATTAATAATCCAGATAACAATAACATTCATGCTTATGGACAAATAACTCTTGAGCTGATGCTGAAAATCAGCAATCTTATTTAGACTGACTAAATTATATTAAAAGCTCAGAAGAAGGGAAAAGTCTGTTTGGGGTTGATAATGTGAATATATTTAAAATGTAAGATGTATATTATATAATTATAAGATATATATTTCTATAATATGCATTATAGAAATAATAATAATAAATTATAGTATAAGATATATATGTCTGTAATTTATATTAATTAATCCATTTATGTACATTAAAAACATACTCTTACTGGATATGTATCTAAATTTATACAAATTATTATCTTCATTCACATTGAAAATATGTTCCTGATTATTTATTTATATCATTCATGTATTATGTTTTTGTCAAATACACAACATATACTATAATCACAGCTAAGGCCATGCAGTGGCATGACAGCCAGATATTAAGTGTTTCACCCTAGAATGTGCTACATTTTAGATTAAAATAGTCCAAAATTTGCAGGAGGTGAAGATTCACTGCTAGGCACTCCACCACATCAGTAAGAGAATCTGCACTTCAAACCAATATTGAATGCTCCCACGTGTCATTTGTGCTCAGTGTCAAGCCCTGATGACAATAACTCCATTTCCATGGCAGGGAAGAGGGAGCTGTGCATTCAATTAAACTGTCACTGTCTATGCTAAGAAATAAAATATTTGCTACTAATGTCTCGATTAGCAGAGTATGAACGACAGCTCCAGCAGTCCTTCAGGAAAAAAGACATCCCATTATTTGGGGATAATGGCAGAAAGCTGACAAAGTCTCTGCTGAGGATCCCGTTGGTCTCAAACGTGCAGTGAGCAGAGCTGCTCTCTGCAGCAGTGGGGGAGACCCACTAAATCCCAGCTGCAGGGATCAGGGGAATGCCTGGGGAAAATGAGCTTGTCCTTGGGCACCAGCTTTCTTTTCTCAGCCTTGGTGCTGAAGCAGAATGCTCCCCAGAACAACCAGTCTTTGTTTTTCTGCTGACAGTCATCATCATCTGTGCAGTGTGTTTGTGTGTAAAAGGATCTGTTCCTTTTCCTGCTGCTTCCCTTCTGGAAGCATCAGCTACCCCAAAAGATCCAGGGCCTGTGGAAATAACCTGCCCAGCTTTTGGTGTTCAGGATCACAGAGATGCTCTTGCCCACTTCTGAGAGGAAAGCAGTGCTCAGTTATGGAGCACAGCTCCAGAGAGCACCAGGCAGTGTCTCAGCAGCAGCTAATCATGGAATCACAGCGGGGTTTGGGCTGGAAGGGACCTTAGAGACCATCTCATTCCATCTAGTCCTGCCCAGGGACACCTCCCACTGTCCCAGGCTGCTCCAAACCCCAATGTCCAACCTGGCCTTGGGCACTGCCAGGGATTCAGGGGCAGCCACAGCTGCTCTGTGCCAGGGCCTGCCCACCCTCCCAAGGAGGAATTCCTTCCCAACATCTGCTCCCTCTGTCCTGCACCACCATGCCCAGGAAAGTGGGCATCATCCTGAGCCTGAGCTGCTGACACACAGGTCACAGGTTACCTGGCAAAGGCACTGAAACCAGAACCAGAACACATGCTGGAGGATTACAGAATTATAACTAAGTTATTCTCTTCAAAGGACACCCAGAGACATTTACCCTACACCTAAAGTCAGAGCACCCAGAAGCTGCTAGACAACTTTCCCTAAGGAGGAAAAGCACTGGAGAAGGCAGAGGCTGAACCCAGCCGCATATCCCAGATACTGTGTGGGATTCAGTAATTTAAAATTATAATTTATATCTAATTCTATGTAAGTAATACTAATATAATTCAAAAATAAACACATTGGGTAGTGTAGTATAGTATACAACTATGTTATTATATAAAAATATGTTATGTACAAAATAATAAATTATATACAAATCATAAATCAAAATAAATCTCTAGTAATTACTGTGCAGCAGGCTGGACCCTTACCTGGTGTCAGAGAACTCCAGGTTTGTGACATTTAAGACCCTTTTCCTGTTTGTGCTGTAGTAGTAATCCACAAATTCCTTGAGCTTCATCTTGCAGTCTTTCTGCTTGGTGACATCAGTGACATCAACACTCCGCTCTGGCCCTGCACATGGATTCAGTGGAGAGGAGAGGTTGATGGACAGCCTGCCTTGCCCCTTTTCTGTGCTTGGGGGTGAGTTAACCAGCCCAGAAACATCTCAATCTTCTGATTTTCTGACCTTCTCAGCCCTTGGATCCTCCCTGTTGGTTATGTATGTACCCACACAGACACACATGCATGAAAGACCCGTGTATACATAAATACCCATCAAATGGTGCTTTTGTAGTCATGTCCTGAGAAAACCATTCCCTGGTACTGCTTTGGCTGTTACAGCTTGTGCAGAGCTGTGGGGAGCAGTGCAGGCTGGCTCAGCCTTACTGCCAAGCTGCCACCCAAAACAAGAGTGACTTAATTGCTAACTACAGGCTGCCACTGCATAACAAACACTGAGACCAGCACAGCTCTCGGCACAGGCAATATTTTACAACACATTGTACAATTTTCCATACAACCAGTTATTTCTATGGAGTCAATGCCAAGCCTTGATGACAATAACTCCATTTCAAGCAGGGCAGTTCCAGCACCCACCAACATAGTTCTCCACGTCGCTGACGTAGAAGGTGGGGGCAGGCACAGCCAGGCCCAGCCCGTCCTTCTTGGGCACCAGGATGGGCTCTGCAAAGCCCTTCTCTTCCAAATACTCTGCTGTCAGCTGGCTGCCTGGCACTTTCACCACGATGTCTTCAGCACTGCAAAGCAAACAGAGATTCAGGGGTGAGGGGCTCAGCGCTGGGTTTGGGGCTGTTCTGTGTTTCACTGCTGAAAGGAAGACACTGGGAAAAAGGAATTATAGGCAAATCAGGTACATGAGCCAAACCTCCATTTATTGCAAAGCATGAGGGGCACAATAAAATCACACAACAGCAATCACTCCAGCCTCATGCTCCAACTACTGGGAAGTCCTAAAATAACAACTTATAGCAAAAGACCATTTTCCTCAGCTGTAGGATCAGCTGAGCTACCAGTGGTCGATGTTAAAGGAATTAATGTTAAGTGTTTCACTCTAAAGAAGGTGAGATTAAAACCATTACCCAATCTCAAATACATGGCCCTAGAAATGTTTTGCAAATCATTTTAAAGCAGTCAAATAATGTGCTCAGGCAATATTCTGCAGATAATTTTGAAATGGCAGGGACACTTTCCACTATCCAGGCTGCTCCAAGCCCAATGTCCAGCCTGGCCTGGGACACTGCCAGGGATCCAGGGGCAACCACAGCTTCTGTGGGCATCCTGTGCCAGGGCCTGCCCACCCTCCCAGGGAATAATCAATTTAATTGTTATCACTGCTACTCTTGCTACTCCAGCACTATTTTGGCATTAAACATTTTAGAACAGAATTACATGAATTCTATTTTTGTCCTTTTTGCCCTCTTCAGTGTTTTCCTTTTGATCTGAGGCCCTCCCAAGCCCTCACTGGGGTTGTCACTCCCTCCCAGTGATGCTCCTGGCCGGAGCCCCCTCTGGGTGCTGCTCTGTCACATCTGCACATCCCATTCTTTTGCTTTGGAGGAGAAAATTCCTCCACAAGACTTTGTGTCTGAGCCCCGGATCTTGCAGACATTTCTTTGTGCTACAGACCCCCTTGTCTCAGGAGATTTCACTTGGCAGCAGGATTTTCTTATGCACACATTAATGAGTAACAAAGAGAAAAAATGGGGGACTGTATTATTTATAACAACACTGGAGTGACTCAGAGATACTGTGTGTGTGACTGCAGTCTCAGAGGCCACCTGAGGTTACTGAAATCAGCCTGCCTGGGCTATAAATCTTTTTTAAAATGAGCTGTGCAACCTGTCAAATTACAAATTACAAAAAAAAGGCAAAAAGAAAGATAAACAGCAAAGATAAAAAACCTTGCAGGCCCCAATGGAAATAGCCAGGCAAGTAAAAATACTGGATCCTGAGCTCAGCAAAACACATCTGTAAAAGGTGCAAAACACTTTCCAGAATTATTTTCAGTTTTTTTCTTTAAGTAGCCTAAGACTAGTATCTTAAATTGAATGTGAAATTTAATTCTCCACAAAAAGGAAGAATTTCTGTGTTTACTTTGCCCAGTCTCCAAGGATTCTTCTAAAATAATTAGTTATTAATAATTAAGGATTTATTTGGCTACAGCCTACATTAAAGAGCCAAAAGAAAATGATCACTCTGGCAAATGGCTGTGGAGCAGCCGAACAACATGTGGGACATGTCACCTAACAATTAGCAGCATTCATTACCCAATGAGAGAGCCTTTGTCACCCAGCCACTGAGCAAGTCATTGTTCTGCCCAGGATGGGGAGACTTCAGCAAAGTCATTGGGATTTGGAGAACTGGAGAATTCCATGCAATAAGTGGGTTAGTTCCTTATGCAAGTGGATGTTCGAGGGGCCAAACACACTCTGATGCAGCTTGGAGAGATCTCAGAGCCACTTTCAGAGCCTAAAGGGGGCTTGTAAAAAGCAGCAAGAGTTTCTGCAGAGGCAGTGACAGGACAAGGGAGAAGAGTTTTAAACTAGGAGAGATTTAGATTGGATGTTGGGCAGGAATTGTTCCCTGGGAGGGTGGGCAGGCCCTGGCACAGGGTGCCCAGAGCAGCTGTGGCTGCCCCTGGATCCCTGGGAGTGTCCAAGGCCAGGTTGGACATTGGGGGTGGAGCAGCCTGGGACAGTGGAAGGTGTCCCTGCCATGGCAGGGGAGGCACTGGGTGGGCTGTAAGGTCCCTTCCAACCCAAACCATTCCATGATTCCATGATCCTTGCCTTCCCAAATCCCAACACCCCTGGAAATCCACAGGCACTGGACTCAGCTGAGAGGAGATCTGAATTCAGCTGCACAAAAGTGGAAAAGGCAAGAGCCTGGGACATCTGCAATCAAACAGCACTGATTTAATCACCAATACTCTGCTGAGCTTCCAGTACAGACCATCCCCAGCCTCACAGGATCCCAGCCCTGCATCCCACCCACACCAAAACCCACCTGGGGAACGTCCGACTCCGAAGCTCCTTTATAAACACTTGGCTCCCGTTCTGGACAGGCTTGACCTCTGTTGTCTGGCCCGTGTCATGCTTATGCCAATTTCTTTTCTTTTTCACTGAAAAGGAATGAATTGGACAGCCATGTGAAGTTGAAGATAATTCTTAAGACATTGGCAGGAAGGGCGAATCTTCATTTAATTTCTCACACAAGCAGAGTGGAGGGAACCCCACCACGCTGCCCTGCAGATTTTAATATTGCTCTCAATGCCCCATTAGACAGTTGTGGTGCAGCTGAAGATCCATCACAGAGCGAGCAGTGAGCACTTTGGAGCAGAGGGCAGCAGCTGGGTAATTGCTGAGCTGCAGTGCCTACAGCCTCACACAAACACCGGCTCTGGACACCCTGGGCTCTCACACTGTCCCTCATCCTCGCCAGGAAATTCCCAGAAAGCCCCTTGGACTGTCTGCAGGATGGGTCTGTGGCAGTGCACTCGTCCAGAATTACCTCAGAATAAAGATCTGGCCACTAGTGCTGGATTTGACACCAAGTTTGATGGGATTTTAGTGTGCCCTGCACACAGCATGGCAGGGAAGGGGAGGGAAAGGGAAAGGGAAAGGAAAAAGGGAAAAGGAAAAAGAGAAAAGGGAAAAGGGAAAAGGAGTTGCTAGAAGCGCAGGGAAGGAAATTTGTTATGGCTCAGACCTGCAGCTGATGACAGATTGAGGCCCCTTGTCTGTGCTCCCAGTGAGGGATGGACACTCAGGACAGTCCATCAGGGACAAAGGGCCAGCAGGACCGAGCACACGTGAGCAGTCAGGTTTCAATGTGGTTTTGCCCAGCCTCTGACAGTTGGATCACACAAAGCAAGAAAAACTGGTCCTGCTTTTCCCCTGAGTCAGCACTATCTCCCTCAGCTGTTCCTGCTTCCACAGTGTGGCCAGAGAAACTCACTTTGGTAGCAAACTGGGTTTTTCCACATTTGTACCATTTAAAGCCTCTGTTAATAGAATTTTCATATGTCACATACTTTCATTCTCCACCCTTGTTTTACATCATGGAACTCAGTATTTCAGCCCAAGTCCAGACCTCTTATCAAAACAGTGAGGGAAAGGAACAGATCCCTCACAGATGGCACCCACCCCTCACTCTGCACACACACAGATCCACACACTTTTCCATTCAGAAAGGAATCTGGAGGCTAGAGATACAATACATGAGATTTGGAAAGAGCAGATTTTGCTTTCCCGACCGCAGCCCTGGAATAACTCAAGGAAAGACATCTCCCAGTGAGTCCATCCCAGGTTTTGCACAAAGCATGTTGGGTTTATTAGTTCCATGCAGGCTCCAGCCTAGCTGGAGATATTCATTAAAGCTGCTAGTTCTTTATCTTAATGACTCTCAGGCTTAGTGTATTAATTCAATGCTCCTGGTAACAAAGGAAACAAGCCTGGCTTGAATGCCAAACCTTCCTCCTCTCCCTCCCTCCCTAGCCTGTGCCTCCTCCCCCTCTCAGCTCGTGGACTCCACACCACGAGTGTGCTGATTGCTCTTGCACTCCGAGTGCAAGTCCCAGGGAAAGAGGTGTCACTGGCCACAGGAAAATTAAAGAGCTTATCCTCTAAGCACGTTCCTGTATTACACTCCAGACGGCCCAGAGTGTGGGGAAAGGAAAGGACAGAGCACTGCTGGACTGACAGATCCACTGCAGCTCTCCCAAAAACCTCCGAGGACAGATTTGCCTCGGCACCAGGAGGGGTTACTGCACCCTGGCAGGCATCCACCTCTGCCAGGAACCTCCCCAGACACCTCTGCCATCCAGCTCTCCCATCCACCTCTGCCAGGAACCTCTCCCATCCAGCTCTCCCCATCCAGCTCTCCCAGGAACCTCCCCTGACACCTCTCTCCATCCACCTTTCCCTTGAATCTCCCCACCCAGCTCTCCCACTCAGCCCTCCTGCAGAGGCAGCCCGGATTCCTTGCCCCACAGCATTCCCCAGGAGGGGAATGTCTCCTGGGCAGCAGCTGGAGTCCATTATACAGCATCAAACGCTCAACCTTTGGCCATTTCCAGACACGATTTCTATATTTTATCTTTGCCATGAACACCACAGTAAGGACCAAAGGCTCATTCCCATGTGCAACAGATCCCAGCTTTGGCCAGAAAAGCTACTCTTTTGTAATTTATCACAGATTTCTTTTTCTGCAGATCTTTCTGATCCAAATTTAACCTCTGGGAAGTCCAACATTGGAAAACGGGAATCCATTTTTACAAAAAGTGTAACTCAAAATGATTAATTCACAGGTATATATACATATATTATTTCAACCCTATTTGTGTAGAAGGGATCATCAACTTGAATACTCAGGAAGAATGAAAGGCTCGTCAAGCATGGGCCGGGGCTGCCCAGGGAGGGGGTGGAGTCACCAGCCCTGGAAGTGTTCATGGAACAACTGGACATGGCACTCAGTGCTCTGGTCTGGACAAGCTGGTGATCAGTCACAGGTTGGACTCAGTGATCCTGGAGGTTTTTCCAACCTAAATGACTGTTTGAGTTGGAATGGACTTTACAGCCCAGCTAGTTCCAGCCATGACCAGGGTGCTTCTCTGGAGCAGGGATACCCTGGAGCACCCTGTGGGCTCTCTACTAATCAGTACCAAAGGCTGTATGGACTCAAAGCCAGCCACAGCCTTTGGCTCACTGGCAGCTCTGTAACTCCACTGATTCCAAAGGATCTCTCCTGATTTTCACTGCTGCAAATGAGGCAGCAATCAAACCCAGTATTTCAGACTGTGTTATGAAAATGAGCCAAGCCTGCCCAAATGAAGCCCTTACATTTCATTGAAATGATGTCAGAAAATGTTGGATGAATATGGATGATTTTTCCCAAAGAGAAGTCCCTACACATTTCATTAAACAGGAATGGCTTAAAATGCCATGTGACAGGAAGCAATCTTCTCAGAGCAGCCACTCACCACAGTGGTAATGTGGAAAAATGTAAGGAGAGGAAAATGATTTTTAAATTTGACATCTGGAAAACATATCTGGTAGAAGGCGAGCTCCAGAAATACACATTTTTAAATCCAGACAAGTTGCATAACAGACAATTGGTGTCTGTGTTTCCCTTTGCTAATCTCACAATAATTAAATCCTACCAGTGAACTACTGGCGCTGGAACAACTCCTACTCCTTTATTGCAGAGCTGATAGTGCAAGATAACGGGTCTGAACAGATTCTGGAGCGGGGAAGGAGCAAAGGAAGTGCTCAAGCCCTGCAGCAGGACATCCTCCATGCAAATCCCAGCAGATGGAATTCACCAGCCAAGCCTCTCCCTCCTTCACTTCATCCAGCTTTTAACTCCCCTGGCCTGGTGTGCCCTGCAAGGATGGGCTACAGCACAACAGCCTCCTTTTTCCACAGTATCCATGCTTCTACACATTAGTAGGGAAAACCACTACACAGCTTGTGACCTTGTCACCAAAACTCGAGGTAAGGATAGCAATAATTTATGTTTAAATAAAATTTTTTCACATCCCTTCTTTGACGATTGGTGTTGCATGTGATTAAACTGCCTGTGCTGTATTCAGAGGGAGAAGTGTCCTTGCTGTCCTGCAGAATGGGTGTTGGTCTGTATTCCCACCACACTGCAGCCCCAGAGGGAAGAGGGTCCAGGGGCACCTTCTGAGACCCACCCTGCAGAGCTGCCCCAGGTCTGTGGGCTGCAAGGAGTGATCCAAGAAGGATCTGGAGCTGCTGGAGT
>VXBB01013359.1:28828-51668 GCA_013399915.1 Illadopsis cleaveri | reverse complement strand
AGAAACTGAGAAAAAAAATTATAGCCTCACCTTCATCTTTCATATTCAACCAGTCCAATCTGTAATAGTAATGAAAATATGTTGACAAATGTAACTTGTTTCTATGACAATGTTATTAATTCTTGAAGTTTTAGTTTAGCTAAAATGAAATGCTTCCCATGTTTTAAAATTACATGAGAAAAAAAAAATTAATTATACTTTCAGGATGAAAACAGTTTTTTTCTTTTAAAAGGGAAAACACAATGTTCAAACTTTTCATCCACTTAATCACCACCTTTTTATGTCAGAGGAGATGAGGATGAAAATTGGTCATACTTTCAATGGCCAAAAAGTTTCATTTTCAGAAATCTGTTAATCTGTAGTTTTTCATCCTAATCATAATTATATATCAGAGGACTAAATTATTAGCTCAAGGAAAATGAGAGTTCTGGTGTAGCGTGTCTTACAAGTTGTCAATTTTCTATATAAATCATGTCCAACTAGAATCACTCATACAGAAAAGAAGATACATTTTTGGATGTATGTTTATCAGGGAATAACATGGAAATTTGTCAAGGACTACTTGTCATATGGACCTTCTTTTGTCATTGTGTCTATCTGCGGGAGGATCAAACTGGTTTTTATAGGACTTTTATTATGTGCATTTTGAGAAGGAAGTGGTATCTCTGAATTGACATCTGAGCCATAGGAGAACAGTATCACTAAAGATATTTTTTCAAACATCCATCTTCTTTGATACCTCTTGGTTACATCTGCACAAAAACAAAATTGTCCGACTTAATTCATACTATTGTTTCTCCACTGGTGGACACATTCTCATCCAAATTTAAAGCAAGAAACCCACTTGGCAAGTCTGAGCCTGCTCATGCCTTGAACATAAACTTGAAAGAAGGTACAAAACCAAAAAGGAGGTATGAAAGAGTTGAGAAATTACTTGAAAAAATTAGCAAAAAAATTTGTGGATATTATTATCAGCCTGGCATAAATTCAAGCACATTAATTGAAAATACTTGGAGCGTAAACTTTGCTGTAGCAAAAGAAACCACAAAAACTGTCAAAACGAATCACTTTATTATGATTTTACTGAATGACCCTGAATTGTAATTTTGATACTGTTATGTGCAGTATACTTGTAGATGTTTCTAATAAAGCTCAAGAAAGATCTACAAGGTTGTTGTGGAAGCAAATAAGTGCATGCTTCCAACCCAATATCATACCATAGGCTTGCCAGGACTGAGTCAAAGCTTTCAGGTCAGAAGAACAAAGATGTACTAGAATATTTTCAGAAGAACGAGTGATATACAAAGTTTTACTTAACTTTCTAAATTATAATTACCTGTCAGAGGCATATACTGCACTCCGAGAAAGAGATTTTTAAATACATAGTTGGAAATTGCCCTTTCCTCTGAGTTTAATCACAGGAATTTAATGTGTTTACCAGAAACTAAAATAGTGTTGTCCTTGACTGGAAAATTCCTGCCTGTTTATGAATATTTTACTTTTGTAAAATGAGCTTCTGTTCCTACATTAAAAAAGTGTTATTAGTAACCAATATGACTCCACATATATAACATATATAGACATATATAGACAAAATAACCTAGTCTCTGTCCTAAGGATACTGTATTTTAAATGGAAACAAGGTATGGACATTAAAAAAATTATAATATAAAGAATAGTAGGAGGAAATATCACAGACCTTCCAGAATGATATTGTAAGGTAGTGACCACTTTTTGTGGTCATTTTTTTCTACTTTTTTTTTTTTTAAGCATTTTGTATGGACTTGATTTCTAGGATCACTTTGAAGAGAAAAAGTTTAGCAATCTTGAAATGATGGAGAGTCTAAAAACATATGTGGCTTGAATTGAATGTACAGCCTATAAAACTATTAGGACATTGACAGGCTATTTAAACTGGTTATTCCCAGAGAAATTGTTAGTTTTGATGATATTTCTTACAGATGTGGGACTAATGGTTGTTCTTTCTGATCTTTCAGTGTATGCCAGGATACTTCTGATGTTATTTAATTTTCAGATTTTATATGTTTTTTGAAGCTGAATGAAACCTAGATTTTCTGATATTTTCCTAGTTATTTTTATATCCTGTTATTTTTCCTCTTTTTCAGATCATTGTAAGATGTTAAATCAAAATTTTTTCTCATAAAAGCTTCAAGTTTTTCAGGACTTAATTATCTTCTGACAAGTTATTAGGAAAATTCCAGTTTGATTGCATTACCATCAATAGATTTAAGGTCCTAGTGAAGCTACAAAGTCATAGGATGTTACAAAAGAAAATAATTTTGAAAATTGTCATATTGGATATCAGTTGTGCTAGTGCTATATAGCCTTACAAACTAATCACACCATCTATGTTCTTTCCAATTTTTCAATCTGTTTGACATGTGTGGGAAAGGTAAGATTGTTTCACAGAAGAAAAAAAGAAGCACATCTGTCCAAGTTTTGACTTTCTACTTTTGTTTTGGTGATATAAATGTGTATTTATTTCAGATCTGTATTTCTTCTGGTATTTTATGGTTAAATCTGAAATTCAAATGGTGAATTTGAAGCAAATTGAAAATGAAATAGTTTTAAGGGAGTTATAGCATTTTTATTGATCTTAATAGCATCCATACAGTATCCATTAGAAAGGTTTAACATGTCTTAGTCATTTTTCTCAGGTACCTTAGATTTCAAAAGATATGACTTTTAGGGGAAAAAAAAAGCTAAGGGTAAATATAGAAGTGTATCTTTTTATTTAGAAGGCTTCTCATTTAAGCTTCTGTGTCACAGACACATTATGAACAATCTTGACTTTCTTGACCTCAGCTGAGCAACACGAAGACTTAGCCTACATTCATTCCTATCTTAAATTTATCATAAATCTCATGTGTGCAAATATTCTATATTTCAATGTTTTGTGCACATTAGCTATATTGTAAAATCATATTGTATTAAGTGACAGAGCACTAAATTATTACATAAGAGGTTAATCTTAGCAATTCATTCATTCTGAATAATAAAAAAGTTATTGATCCTAATGAAATATTATTATAACTTTTTTTTTTATTGTGGAGGGTATTTGCCCAACTGATATTGTACAGATATTTTCTTAAACATCACAGCCACAGGAAGCTTTCCTTATTGTATAACAAGGTTGTTCATCATAATTATGTTGTGTCAGCACACCCATATAGGTCAACTCGAGTTCAGAAAGATAGGATTATATTTTGTTCTGAGTGCAAGCACATGTTTAAATACTTCCCTGCCTTTAAAAATAATCATAGTTGTACAACACTGTAAATACTGGCTAATCTATGAGTTATTTCACCCTATAATCTAGAAAACAAGAGCTGTCACAGAAAGCAATGAGTATAATGTTAAGCAAACTACATTGTTTCAGTGACAGTATTTAATCTAAAAAATGAATGGGCAGTATATTTTACATAATACTTTGGTATCTATTTATATGTATTTTCCATTATGAGTCATTAGCATTAGTAAGCTTTTGCTTAAGTGATACAAATTTGTTGTAAAAAACTGAAATATTTTCAAAAGACTCAGGAAGAAAGTGTCTTTTTCTGTATATCATCTTCAGTATGTCTCAATTAATTTGAATATATTCAATTTCTTTCAAAACATGCCATGAATACCCTCGTTTTGTCTAAAAGCTGAGAGGAACTGTTTTCAATTCAGCAGGCATTGTATTTTTGCATATTATTGTCATTACCACTGAATATAAATTGTCTCCCTTCCTTGCTAGGGAAAACAATGTTTCCAGGAAGCATTTTGTCAGAAATTTCTTTTTTGTTGAATTATCCAGTGTTCATTTATGCTGGGATTTATGTGGTTGTATGTTGTCATCTATTTAATATGTGTGAGCTCTCCTCATTTCTTTCCTTTTTACAAAAACAGGTAAATTTCACACAAGTTAAAAAAAGAGAGATGGAAAATGAGTCTAAAAAGTGATTGTGATTTAAAGCATATGTTGTAGTACTATGTACCTTCTGTATTGTTACTCATGGGAAGCGGACATGGAAACAATATAAGGAAAATTTAAGTTTGCTGCAGTAATAATAATAATGAAAATGAAGTCAATTTAAGCCTTGAAAATCTCTGTGCACTACTTTAAAACAGCCAATTAACTTACATTGCATACTGGCTTAAACAAGCTGATCAAACACAGTAGCACTCCATCGGTCTTCATCTTGTACTCCAGTTCTCTAAAGGTTAATGTATCATCCTCCTTCATTGATTTCAATCCTTTTAGCTGTTGATATGTTAATATATGTATTGGCAGTAGATTTTAATTTCTCATTTCTGTGTGATGCAAAAGGCATAATAGTCTTCNAAAAAAAACCCAACCCAAAAACCTGTTCTGGGAGAAAAATCACAGACAAGCCCATATTGTACCACTTCTCTTTTAGCTCATCATAAGTTAATTTAAAAAAAAAAATTATTAACACTTACTTCATTTGAAAGGATGAGTATTATTTCAAGCTATATATATATACAGAATGGAGGTTTCATTTTAATTAATCTGTATTTCCCACTAGTGGAACTTGCAATTCTCATCAGTCCTCAATCTTTCTTGGCTAGGAAAGCTTGCACATTCCAAACTTACTCTGATGAAATGCCCCATTTATCCTAATGTTAGTGAGTATTGGGGTTTCTGTGCGTATAGGTCTCTCACAGTTGTCTATACTTATGAATGTCATTTTGAATGACATGTTGCAGCTCTCAGGTTGATTGGATGTGAGCCCAAGGGCATAGGTAGGCAGGCAAAGATGATTTTACTAGGACACTTTGCATAACAAGCAACTGTCATCTCATTAGCAAGCATCGGCATTTTTGCCACACGCTCTTTAACACATCATCACACCTGTACACACTTCGCTGTCCCAAGAATTCAGCTAGGCAGGTTGTTGTTTGCTTTATTTTTTCATTTCTTATTGGTTATTTGGTGCCAGATTCAGAGGTGTGAGATAGGTGCAGTTTAGGGTTTAAAATATAATGTCCTGTGAATACTGCCCTGAAGGGTGGTAAAGACCAGGGCTATATTTTGCATAATAACTACCACCAGTGACTGTTTTATAGTTCCTGCTACTGGCTGTTCTTTTGGAAACTGAATTACCTATCCTCATAGCCTATAAAACTGACCATTTAACCAATGTTTGGTTTTGATACGTAGTCTCACTTCTTTTCCTCTTCTCACTATAAAATGCACATTAAAGACCTAGAGCAAGATTTTCCTACAATAAGAGAGTTAAAGTCCCAACACTTTTTGCATAAGTCATTCCTGCGTCCTGGCAGATCCTGAGCTACCTTACAGTGGCCACTCAGACCTTGCACCAGCTTCAGTCCTGGGCTACGTGCTGGTGTAAGACTCTCACCTCACCAGCAGACTGGGGGTTTGATACACCAGTAGTTAAAATGCAACTTGTCACTGGCTCTGAAGTGTCTGGATCGCCAAAGAGGGCACCCAAGGCCTGCCTGATCTCCTAATTTAGCTACTGGGTGGAGAAGCCGTCTCTTTTTTCAGTCATAAAACCAAGAAAAAAATGACGTAGTACAGATTAGATGAGCTGGGTCACAGAACTGGGTGGCTGGGATTGTTGCAGCTGCAGATTTGGAGGAGGTGGAAAGAAAGAAAGTGAGGAGACATGGGGGAAGGTTGATTTTACTAGTAAAACAGATGGAGGAGTGGATTGAAGAAAAGAAGTGGGAGCAGATGAAGCCAGCTTTGATAAATTCAAATTGCTCATAGCCCACCTACTCAGTCAAGATGTACTGCTTGTCCAACTCACCCTTTTCATTTGCTGATGACTGCAATTGTGGAGGCAGCTGCACACACCGTCATTTGCTCAGAATAAGTATGTTAGCCACACAAGGAGGGAGGAAAAATGGTCTGCAATGTGCTACATTAATGGAAATGTTTCTCACAAGTTTTTTTTGGTGCATGAGAAAAAGTTAATACCATCCATATATGTCTTGATGCATTGTGCCAATGTAAAAATATTACTTTATTCAGTTCAATTGACCCTTTCATGTATTCTGTTGAATGTACTGTACTCTGCGAGTGCTACAGTATCTCTACATTTTGTCATCTCTTATTGATTAATCAATCAGAAACAAAAAGCTTTAACAACAAAGTTCAGTGAATGAAACCTAAATCTTCCCTTGCTCTTTTATAGAGAATATGCTGTGTGTTGGTGCCTAACAAATCTACTTTGGCTCCCTCTCAGTATATTGATATCAAATGGAAAACATAAGTATATGTGACTTATATTGTGACTTATATTGTGAATTATATTTGCAAGTGACTTAAGCAAGTGACTTATATGTGAGCTACATAAAAATGTGGCATTCTTAACCCTTTTGACAAGCATCTGACTCTTGTTTTTTTAATATAGGTCTCAAAAACAATGAGTCCTCATTTGCTGTCACTCTGGTGATATATTTATAATTTCCAAAACAGTGCTAGAGACTGAGACATGCATGTTTATTTCATTAAGAGCCATACTTTTTATTGTTTCACTGTCATCTTGATGAATATTTGTAAATTTGTTCCTTGCAATTATTACTGCATAAATGGGGTTTAGTTGTTAATGAAACACCTGTGGGGTATTCTATGCCCTCAATCAGAAATGTGTGTCAACTCCTCTGTCTCTTTCAGTTTCTTTTTATATGGTTTTTCATTAAAGAAAACTCAGAGATGACCCATCAAAAAAGATCAAGGGAACCACTTATTGCTCACATGTTGTGCAGCACAGACTCTTTTAGCACATTTTCAAATGCAAGTATTATGGCTTTTTCTCTCACAGTTAAACTACCATTTCTGAAATGCTCCAAAAGCACGTTACATTTTTTGTTCATTTGTCTTCATACTGGATCAGCAGGAGGCTGGTACTTCTAGGACGAGGGTATAAGACTGGGATTCAATTACTGACTGTGGTCCCCATTTAGAAGGAATTGAGCTGCTGCCAAAACTTCAAGACAAATAAAAGATAAATAGAAGATCCAGAGTGGTTTCTGCTTGCTGCAGGGTTCACACAGCGCTGCTGCCTGCAGCTTCACAATGCTTTGCAAACCCTTCTATTCTCCCTAAGGAGCATGTAGCTCACTGTATTACCAAAAAAAAAAAAAAAAAAATTCCCCAGGAAAAAAATATCACTCTNAAAAAAAAAAAAAATTCCTCAAGTACAAAATATGACTCTACATGCAGCAAGATGGTCTGCTTAGAACAGGGTAAAATAACTCAAACAATGCCCTATTTGCAAGGCATGGTGAATATAGAAGGGAACATCATACTGCTTTTGGAATTGAATAATGCTGAAACCAATACGACTCATCAATCCCAAAGTTAAACATCCTGATAGTGAGATGAAGATGAGGCAGATATGGTAAAGTACACAGACCAAGGAAGAAATAAGAGATACTACTAATAACTTACCTGAAGCTGCTGAGTTGGCACAGCTGGCCAGGAGACATCCGACTGGTAGTCAATCACTTTATATTACAAAAGCCCAATCTCACTTTTAAAGGTAGGATTTTCTAACATATCCTTTGGAGTGTGTCTGTAGATTGCTTCCTTGAGTGGTGATACCCTTTAAGATTACTCCTTGTGACTTGCCCACAGTAATTAGTATATAAGTAACTTCAATCTCTAGGTAATATTACCTTTTTCTAGCTTTAATAAAATTGCTTTAATATAAATATTTCAGTATTGCTTCAAAATTGTTTATTATACTGTACCAGTGGATATAGCTCTTATACTCTGTAGTAAATAATACTGATTAGGATATTTTTGTCAAATAATTATCACAATAAATATTTATGTAAATATATCTGATTTTCCATCCTAATCCTGTGGGAGAAAGTTGTAGAAAGGTTCAAACACATCTCTGGAATTCCTTAGACTTAATCCATTGTTAGTCTGAGGCTAAGATTAGATCCAGTGGCATCTAGGTTGCACTCTGAGGAGGAGTTTAGAAAGTAAAGGAGTTCCTTTTATCTCAGCAGAAGGGCTTTTCTGATAAAGTTTGTCTGAAACTCACATTCTGCCCACGACACTGCCTTCCCCATTTATTGCAAACCACCATAAAGTGAACAAGCACTGTTCTTCCTACTACTAGTCTGCTGGCTGTGTAGCCTTTAGGACTTGATCTCAGAGAAGAAAATTGATTGTTCCTTTTGTAATTACGAAAACATGAATATTTCAGGAAATGTTCATGCAGCTCATTTTTCTTAACAATATCCTGCTATTTCAGTGTGTACTAAGACAGTTGTCAAACTGTTTCATCCAAACTTGCACATCCTCTAATGTGTCATACTGTTATGCCTTTGGGACAGACCATGGGTCTTTTCCATTTTCTGTTTCTTTTACGCTAGGTGGTTCCCCTTGTTTATTTAGCCCCTTGCTCTTACCTGCTGGCCAGTCCTTATGAACCTCAGCTTTTCTTTCACCATATGTACATAGCATTAGCTTTGATTCTGTTTCATAATTCACATAGGAACAATGAAAATTCTGCAGGTTGTGAAGTGTAGTAATTTTTGTGAAAAAGTTAAGTCTACAGCACATTATAAATGTTATGTAGGGTCATTTTGTGATTGTTTCAGCCTCTTCAGAAAGAAACAAATCTCCCAATGCACCGTTATTGATGTCACTGCTTTGGAAATGCCCCTCAAAATTGCACTTAGTACCTATGTATGTGCATCTGTGTTGACTCCACAGAGCCATCTTCAAGGTATAAACCACGTTGATAGGACTTGATTATATCACATATTGCAAAAATACAAAAGACAAATATGTCTAAATATGATATCTGATTCTGTGGAGAATTCAGGGGAAGTTTGAAGGAATATACATTGTTCCCTTCCATTCTTCTCTACATCTTCATAGAGTATCACTTTCAAAGCACTATGTTTAAAAATTAACTGCCATTAATCTCTTCCACTACTTTCAGAAATATTGTCAGATCATAAGAGTCCTCTGCAGTAGCCGTCACATTTTCTGTTTCTCACACTTCTTCCACAGAGTTTATTGACATCTATGGGGAAAAAAAATTGCATCTCATGGAGATCTGATTCTCTTGTGGGATCAAATGCTAGAAAAAGAGCCAAATGAAAAGTCGGATATGTAGAAGCAAAGCGCATGGGCTATGTTTATAAAAAGCAGTAGTACTTTTCTTTGTAAGTATTTCTGATAGGGATCTCAATGCTATGTGACTGCCAAAAGCACTTCTTGTTCTTGGGAGCAGGTGAGAGGAGAAAAGTGTTTTTATCTGCAAGGAACACTGCAAGTGAAAGTGCTCTTACAATACTGTGCCCAATTCTAGCATGTATGTTTTAGAAGAGTTCTTTAAAAATTGAAAAGGTGCGAAAAGAGGCAGCAAAAATATTTTTAGAAATATAGATTCATGTGATAATTCACCACAAAAAGATTGAGAGATGATACAGCTTAAGTACTCTCACTGAAGGGGAAAACTAAGTTTTAAGTGTTGTTTCATCTAGTAGAGAAGACAACAAGGATTCGTGGCTGGAAGTCAAAGACAGATGAGTTAAATTTTTAAATAAGTGACATCTGGTTTTCTTTTTTTAAAGGTGAGGCTGTTAAACTCTTGGGAACATTCATGAACTGTCAACGTTACTATTTGCACAGTGAAAACTTGGAAACGCAGTGAGAACATAAATTATGCTCTAACCAAATATAAGTTAATGAGCTCAATTTGAAACTAAGTAGATGAAATTTAAGAAGTTCTAATGATCCCTCTGGCCTCAATCTCTGTAAATTTTGAGTGCTAATTAAGTAACTATTTTTCCTGAGTAAGGACTTCAGTATCTAACCACAAAGTAAGAACGTATAATTTTTTATTGCCCTCTAGAAAAGACACTTATCTGACATGGGTAACTGTATGGCAGCATATTAGAGATTTTGCATAGCTGTTCAACACACAAAGTCTTTGTGAGAACATCTCTTTTCTAAGAAATAAAATGAAAAGCATTTGCTGCTTGAAAATGATAAGAATCTGATTTGAATGCCATTGGGGGATTTTCTCTCACGTTTTATATTACAGGAGTCAAATGTGTACCCCAGGAACTGTGCTTGTGTTCTGTTTGGTTTAGAAAACTGAATGTAGATCCCTCAGGCACTGTTTTTTCAGGTGATCCCGTGTGAGACAGAGCAGAGGTGGAAAAGCAAAGCAAAAGCTCTCTCTGACAGATCCTCTCCAGACAAGTTTTTTCAACTGATAGGAAAAAAGGAGGGTCTATGTTTAGCTTCCAACCCAAAATCCAACTGCTCTGTAGTTTTCAGGCTGTTTGGCTAGACCACTTTCTTTCCCACTGAGAAACACTCCTAAAACACATGTGGTTTATTTGAAGAGTAGTGTGGAAAACGTTGAACATCTGTCTCCTATCTTCTGACAGGCTCTGTAAAGATGTATTTCAACAAAGTGGATGGCAAAATTCATGATCTCAACTTGTGTGATTTTATGCTGGCTATATCTTTGCAGAGAGGAATAAGTATGAGAGATGAGGAATTTTCTTTTTAAATTATCTTATTTTCAATTAGCCTTTGGGAGACCTCTCCTATGTACTGACATCAGTGTTTTTTCCTAACATATTGAAATGATTCACTACATTGAAATGAAAATTTAGGAATACAAGTAGAGGGAACACACAGTCTTGAAAAGTTTCACTATAAAGAGGGCTCAGGGAGGACACCTCCACGGAGACTGGAAAATGAGGAGAATTCTTCATTTTGAATAAAAATCCTCAGTCAGGAATACCATAAAAAGAGATTTTTAAAGTCATTAATATTTTCCTCTAATTTTTTTGTCTTCTCTTATTAGGTTACCTTTTACATGTTCAGATTTGTCAGCTTCAAATCATGTAAGAAAGAAAAGTATACAGGCATGGAAATGTCACTTTTATTTGACTTAGTTTATGCTTACCCCCACCATTTTATTTCTTTCCCCTTCTCCTTTCTTTCCCTGCCTCTTCAGTCTGGAATTTCAGAATGGTTGGCTACTTCTTATTTTGTGCATGGTGTTAGAATCTTTCTGGGAGAGCCATGTATAATCTCAGAACCAACACAGCACCATTTGTCTTAAAACATTTTATTGCTGTAGTTGTATCCAGAAGCTCTCACTCAAATTCTTATCCTTGTGTACTCCTCATCTTTGTCCAGGCGTTGACGATAGTCCTAATAAGAATCAATATTTGACTTCTGGGGTTACATCTTCTGTTTTCATTTACTGAACTTTAACTCTCTTTAATGTCTTCATCCTATGACTGAAATGAAAAAAAAAATCAAGCTTGAGAAAGCACAGGTTAGTGCAGAAGAAGACATAAGTGTGAGGGATTTCCCTCTTCAAGATATTCAAATTTTTTTAGAAGATTCCTATGGCAACTCTTAAAATCTGATATTTCTGGCACATCACTCGCAGTTTTCATCATTTTCAGTCATGTTTTCCTCCTTTATTGGGATGTCTTAGAGACAGGGATGCGAAAAGGTATTTCTGAATAGAGTGCTTTGGTACTATTTATTGGTTTTTCCAGAGTTAACTAGGACTGGTTTCTACCTTCCTAATGTTCATTTACCCTGCAATGGTATCCTTTCAGTGATGCAACTGTGTGACTGAGGAACCAGGAAAGGGTTGGAATTTAAGTCAATGTGATTGTTAAGTCACTCAACATACAGACTGTATACAGAGACATGATTATGACCACTTATAAAGAGCTGTTGGGTGATGGAGGACACATGACTGACACTAAGAAGGGTTTCAAACACCAGCACTTTATCAGTGCCCAGAACAAGCTTTTATACCTTGCCTACGGAATATCAACAAAGATAAATAGCTGCAAATCACAAACACAACGCATACATTTCACCAGCAAATAAACACATACTGAATAATAGAATGACTCTGTCTCCAGCTCCCACTGCTGCTTCAGTAATTCTCTTGTTCCTTTTTCAGTTTTTGTTGCTTTTGCCTTCTGCAATTTCAGTTTCTCTATCTGCTCAAGAANACTTTATCAGTGCCCAGAACAAGCTTTTATACCTTGTTTCTCACATGCATAACACCTGTGTGCCCTTTTACTCTTTTGTAATTGGTCAATGCACCTCAACATTCCACGCTTCTTCTCCTTCAATATTGTTCACATATAGAGCTGCACCACATTAGAGACGAGGCTTAGTCACAGCCCCATTCCTAATGTCCCAAAATCTATTCTCCTACAATTCCCCCTCTTTTCCCTTAAATTGCAAATGCCATGTTTACAATTTTTCTGCAGGGCCCTTTGCAGACAAGATAGCAAACACAGTACAAGCAGCTCTTGTGTAACTTCCACTAGCTCCAGAAAGCATCTGTGAATTGACCCTGTTCCCAAATTCACACATCACATACCATCAAAGTATTTACACTTTATACAAAGTCTATGCCTATGTAATATTAACCCTTACACCTATGCCTATGGAATATTAACTTTTATACCTATGCCTACGGAATATCAACAAAGATAAATAGCTGCAAATCACAAACACAACGCATACATTTCACCAGCAAATAAACACATACTGAATAATAGAATGACTCTGTCTCCAGCTCCCACTGCTGCTTCAGTAATTCTCTTGTTCCTTTTTCAGTTTTTGTTGCTTTTGCCTTCTGCAATTTCAGTTTCTCTATCTGCTCAAGAAACATCTCTGCTTGCTGCTTCTCTCCCTCTTGTCATGCTCTTTTCAACGCTTCCCCTCATGCAGTTTCGTAGTAGCTTTCGTGACGTTTCTTCCCTTTGAGTTTGGTCACCTCTTTTTTGTTTCATTGGTGACTCCAAGCTTCTCTTATGTGCTTTTTGTGCAGTTCCTACTCTGCCTTTCAGAGCTCCATGTTTTTTTTGTTCCAGCACTTGTGCAGCAGCAACTCAGCAAGATTCCTCCCGCACTCTCTGGCGTCCAAGCTGTGCCATGAAGGCTCTCCCGGTGCCCCGAGTCGCCACCACTCCCGCAGTTCTGCCACCAGCATTTCATGCTCCTCATCTAGCAGCTGCTCCAGCTGTGCCAGCCACCTCCTCCATGTCCCACTGCACTGCTGCTACGCCACCACACACACCAGCAGTCAGGGGGACCCCGGCACTGCCCCGGCACCCCGCTGAACTGTGACTTTATCTGGTAGAGGGGACACAGGGCTTGCTCTACCATGCCTGCAGAGAGCAGCAGACAGCGGCATGAGTGAAAGCATGGCCAGCACTCTCCCACATTTTAATAAAAAAGGCAGTTTGAATGTTTGCTTCCACCTCCTTTATACCAAAAAAGCAAAGTGCGCAGCTTCACCCCATCTCCGTTATATCAAATCAGCAGAGTGATTAGC
Source organism: Illadopsis cleaveri (assembly GCA_013399915.1). Taxonomy (NCBI): domain Eukaryota; kingdom Metazoa; phylum Chordata; class Aves; order Passeriformes; family Timaliidae; genus Illadopsis; species Illadopsis cleaveri. The sequence continues at coordinate 38,301 of VXBB01013359.1, read as the reverse complement.
CTCACTCTGTTTCTTTTATACCAAAGAAGCAAAGTGCATAGCCTGCTGTTCCCCAGCACTTAACAGCTGCAAGGCTGCTCAGGACAAACCCCCCCAAAATGCCCTCCCTGACCACACCGAAAACAACTCTTGGAAACCTGCATAACTGCAGTGACTTGCTTTGCAAGCTACTCTATCTGATATTGTGTCAAAACAAGCTGAGATTGTGGACGAGATTCGCTAGCAGCTTCTGCCTGTGAGGAGCCCGCCTGTCAGTCAGCAGCCTCCACCACAGCACCCTATAGAGCAGAGCCAGGAGTCGCCTGATGACGCTGGCACAGCCCCACAGCTCTCCCTGGGGTGCAGCAGCACCAGCTCTGTCTGCAGCAGCAGAGCTCAGAAGCAGCTCCCAGTCAGCCCTGTGCCACTCTCCCAGACGCAGGTGGCCGCCAAGAGAAACTACAGCAGCCGGCAGAGCCTCTCCAGCCACCCGCACAGGCTCCTGGCCAGCCCCCTGAACCTTTGAGGGCTGCTGTGCTGTCTTGCTGTGCTCATGATGGCAGAAGGGTCGCAGCGGCTCTGCCATGGCCAGGCTGGGCTGGCTCTTCTTCCTGAGACATTGGAATGTTGTCATTGGCATCCAGGGGAAGACTGCAACTCTGGGACAATACTGGCAGGATAGAACCCTTCACAGAAGGAACAGTCACGGAGGGAGGAGGAGACAAAGGGGACACGGCTGCTGCGGGGGGGTCGGTGTTGGCTGCTGGAAGAGACCCTGTTACTATCTTGTCTCCTCTGGTAGCTGCTTCCCACTACCTAAAAAGGCAATCTGTGCATTTGCTCTCACGCCATTTTGTTTACACCAAATAAGTAAGGCACATAGTGCTCGCTCCTCACACTTAACACCTTTCCTCCGTAAAATTTGCAAAAGAATGTCCAAAATAGACTCCTCTTCTGCTGATATTTGAATCCCCATTATTATGTTTCTCAGTCGCTCACCCAGGGCCTGTGTCTCTATTTTCATCAGTCATCCGGACATTCAGGCCCTCTGGGCTCCTCTGCCAGGTGCTCGCTGGTCTGCAGCTCCCTACCCAAATCACGTTGGGGTCACCATTTGATGGGGGGCACACAACTAGCACCAAGAATGGTTTCAAGCATCAGTACTTTATTAGTCCCCAGTATAATCCTTTATACTCTATTTCTTACATGCATAACACCTGTGTGCCTTCTTTTGTGATTGGTCAATGCACCTCAGCATTCCATGCTTCTTTTTCCTTCAGTACTGTTCACCTGCCTTATAGAGCTGCACCACATTAGAGGTGAGGCTTGGCCACAGCCCCTTTTCTAATGTTCCATAATCTATTCTCGTACAGTTGGGTCACTGGTGTGCCTTGTATTGCAGTTCAGTGGTGCATTTTAAGAGCTAAATCAGGATATTTTTGGATGAGCTTCCCAATTTAGAGACTTTATTCAAGACAGCACAGAATGAACTTTTAAGGCAGCATGCAGTTCAAATTACTGCAGTAACAGATCATCTGAAAATGTGTAAATCAAATTCCTTTTTATTTTTGGAAGTCTTAATACCATTGCCATTGTAAAAGTACAGACTGAGCCCACCTCTGCAATAAGTTGTACTTTCATTTGCTGGTAAGACTCTTTCTCCTGCTAAATTACCAAAGTGGAATTTTTTCCTACTGGTCACGTGATGACAGCTCAGAGATGGTGGCTTCATTTCAATATTGAAAATAGTAGAAAATATGTCCCTGATTCTACTACACATGCTGGAACATCCAATTCCACAGAACACCCAATCATTTGGTGTATTTGCTAATCTGTCAAGTGATGAGAGGAAGATGTGATTTCTGATGACTTCCATCTCTTCCTCTTTTGTCCACTGGGTGCTGGAGGCAAGTCTCAACCATTAGCCCCTAGGATTTTCTGTAAACACATATGGTTTTCATAAGGATATTTTAGGATGAGATCATCTTAGTGGCAAAAGCATTGCGGAAAATCTTCCTTGTCCCTAAACATACTATAAAATAGATGATTTAAGAGCAGGCAAGCAATTGAAGGAAAAAAAGGTGAGCTATTTTTAAATGTCTGGATTTTAATTTTCTGTTTCCTGTCTGCTATTTTAGCAGCCAAGACTGGAAGGTAGCAATGGCAATGCTTGTTTAAATGATGTGCTTTAAAACAGCTGGCAATTGACTTTAACTGTAATTACTGGCTTCTTACCAGTGTTTGCAGCTGTATAGTTAAGATTGCTGCTCTGTACCTCATTTTTGGCATTTATCTATATTGTTATGTTGCTTTCCTAATTTCCTTTTCATCAGCTTTATTTAGATCTTGCACTGAGATATAATTACTTGAGCCAAAAAATTCTCTATAGATTGATTTCCATAAATTACAAATAAGTCATGTGTTATTTTACCAGACAAAAGGTCAGCAAGACAATTTTTTTTCTCCTACTAGAGAATTTGCTACGGATTGTACAATGACCCTTTGAAAAAACCTGTTGTAAATCTTGTCTTCTATTCTAGGTAGAATAATGCTTTGGCTGATTGTGGAACAAAACCAAAAACCCTGTCAAAAAAAGGATTCAAAGTTTTCTAGCAGTTCCTAGTGGACATGCTGTGAATCACAAACTTTTGCAATAACTGGTGAAATAGAAGCGCACACACAATTGTTTTGAGAGATTAGTGGCGCAGATTGATAATCCTCTTTTAAAATATTTTAAATCTGCTCTGGTATTACTGTGTTGTTATCTGCTGAAAGCTTGTATTCACTGGAAGGAAATCAGTCATGTAAGCGAAGAATTCAGGATCAGGCCCTGTAGAGACAGAAAATTATTTTGCTCTCAGCTGATTAAAATATCTTTGCATACAAGGACTAGGTTGAGAGGATATGAGTTTAGAAAGAATAAAATGCTTGTTCAGGTGCTGGAATGGGATTCAATTTCCCATTCTGCCACTCAGCACCTCAGTTCCTGGGCTCTCCTACTGTTGAATAGATAATAGCACACATTCATCCCTGCATTTAGTACTTGCCTGTACCTTGCCACGCACAGTGTGCTGCTGATCTTGTCAGCTGAATGTGTTGATATAATACAAGTGACAACACTGATAGCAGTAAGAGTGGGGAACAGGGCTGATAGACCTTGTGAGGAGCAGAGCCTGAGAGGCAGGGGTCCCTCTCCTCTAGCAGGTCGTCCTTTGCTCTGTACCAGCAAGAGATGTGCAGCAGTGTCAGAGGTGAATGAGGATAGGCTGGAGGTAGGCTGTGAAGGCTCCCAAGGTGAGCATCTGTGTCTCCCCAGGGCATAGGTGTGATGCATGTAAATTCAGTGTTCAACTCCACCTTTAATAGGCTTGTGCTCCTTGTCCATCCTGCCTCCTGTGCTGAGCTGTGGCATCAGAGTCACAATGTCAAGATAAAATGACCATGCAGATCACAGACACATGAAGAATGAGTCATGGTGTTTCTGCCATTAAAACTATTTTTTTTTTTAAATTTCAACTTAAAATATACTACATTGCTCACAGAAGGTTTTCTGCTATTTCTCTCAGCAACCCTTTGGCACTTAAAACCTTCCTTTGTTTTAAAAAAAGCCCGGATGCTGATTCAAAATTACAATATCAATTGGAGTAAAGCTGGATGGTAAAATTCTGTGTTACTGACAATCCTGCCTTCATGGATTGAGTTCTGAGTTTAGAGTCCTGCAGTGCAGATCAAACTGCCAAAATGAGCCCAGTGGTGTAGCAGCTCCTAGTTGGAGTGCTTTAAAAACCTTGTCTTGCTCTGAGTGACAACTGATAAAAATGTTTTCTCATGCCCCAGAAGCCTGACATTGTCAGAGGTCTAAAGGATGGTGCTGTGTTAGTAGTATAGACCTGAGCTTGGCCCTGCAATTGCTGCTGTAACAAGCAAGCTGTGAAGCTGCCTCTGACGCCTCTTTGTCTTCTCTGCTCTGGTGAATCTTTCATGTGCTTTTCTCCCTGATTTTCCTCCCTCCTTAGTGCTTTACTAATTAAAATTCTAATCACTCTGACAGCCAGAGCTAGGGGGGGGAAAAAAATCTTTCTTCCATGCTGCAGAAGGTAATTTCAAGGTGTTTTAGCTGCCAAAGAAACGAATGGAAATTAGACAAAGAAACTGGTTGTCAGAAGGGGGTGAGTTAGCTGCTGTGCACCCTTCCACTGTAATAAAATATTAAACTTGTAAAGAAAAAAAGTAAAACAGGATTCTCCTATACATTATTGCCATATATTTAGAGATAGTATAACCTAATTTACCTTTCTGAATAGGGAAAGCTTTTAGTGTGTTTATTAACATTGGAATTATTTACTTACCTTGTAGTGAATGCAATATCAAACATTTAACTTGGTTTGATGTGTGATTGCTGATGATATGTGCTACTCGTTTTTGCAAGCTGTGGTTAAGGATATTCATTTAAAATGTACAGCAGCCTGCAGACACTTATTTAAAATGATAAATAGTTCTTATTGCAGTGCTGTGTGATTCGTGCTGCAGATATTGTAATATTAGAATTTATAAAATGTAGAACATTATCATGGTCAAATCCCACCATCTGCTTTGTCAGGCATTTTTCTGGCTTCATAGAGCTAATTTTTAGACCTATGTATTTCTTCAAAGTATATGCTTTTGTAATGCAATTCAATAACACACTGTTGTTTTAAGATGCAAAATATTCCCCCAGTGGTCTCTATTGTACAAATATATGGGCTGAATATAATGTCTCAAGGTTTTGCAGCAATTCAGTTTAAATAAACACTTCATCAGCTTTTAGCTAGTGCTCAAACTAAATCCAAAGCTTACTGAGATGTCAACAAATATATGGCTCATTTCTGTTGCTACTGTTTTGTTTTAGCACTGCTAGTGGGGAGTTAGAGGGTTTTATATATAGTCAAATCTCATGATATTTAGAGCCAGAATATTTTAATATGTGTGAACGTTTTTCTTCAGCTTCAGGATAAAATGGGACAAGGACATGATCATACTTTGAGTATTAGGATTGTATTGTGATCTCTTTGTGTCAGAGCCAGTTTTGGACAATATGGAAATGCTTCTGCAACCCCAGCCTTGTAACCAGAAGAGCCACATCTTTCTCCCTAGCATCTGTAGATGCTTGCAAGGGCAGGTGTTTCAGGAAATGCATATCCTCTTCCTTATCATCCTCCCAACCTTTTCATAAACATACCATGACAAAGTTGTAACACTTCTGCTATTTTGACAAGTCTTAAACAACTTGGCTAGAGTCCATCATTTGTCTTTTACTGATGGATGAAGAAGATCCTCTACTCAAATGTATTTGCTTTTGCTTGTCACTCCCACAATGTTTTTTTCATTTGCAAAAGCAAATGTGGCTCCCAGTTTTATCTTGAAAATGCCAACCAACTACTAGACCTTTCCGTTCTGGAACAGATACTGTGTGATTGAGGTAATGCATGCTTGCTATAATCACTTTTAAAAAGCCCTCATGAGACTTTTGTCCAAATCCAGCTAGTTCTACTTGAACAGCTCACTCAGCCAGATGAAACTTTACCACAGCTACATGGTTGAACATATTTTTAATCAAGAAGCAGCAGTCACTGAGTGTACAACATACAGTAGTACTGAAAAAGGAATTGTTCTTCATTCTGTACAACAATACTCTTTTATTTCTGAATCTCTTTCATTTTCACTGAAAAAAAGAAAGAGGAAAATAAGAAAAAAATTGTGTGGGATCCCTTACTCCCCCCAAGGGTGCAGTGAAACCATATCTGGGAAAATGCAAACTGCAGATAGGTTCTTTTTTACACCTATTTATAAACAAGTTTATACTTTTTCTTCACCCTACTTGATTTTCCNGAATTGCAGGGCATTAACTGAAACTGAAGGTGAACTGCGGGACAGTGGCTGAACAAAAAGGTATACAATGAATCCAACTTAACTTACAAATTAAACCTTATAAAAATGCACCCCCACATTTCCCCCACACAACATATCAAAAAATGGGCATAAATATGTGTACAGAAGAGGAACAGGGAAACTGAAAAAACCTAGTTATGTGAACTGCTTGTTTTTAAATGAAAGTACTAACATTGACACGGAACTTATTTTACTTGGAGAGTTGCTGATCCTGCCCTTACATGCAGGTTTTACAGAATGAATGTGTGCAGTTATCTTTGAAAATGTCACTTAATAGTCTGTGTTAAAACTGTGTGGGAAATATTTAGATCATACCTTTATCGAGGACTCAGCACTGCAAGTTAATCAAAAATCTCTGGGTGGGAGGCTGTGATGTGTCTTTAGGTGAAAGTTACTGAAGTTAAAAAAACCAAAAAGGACTAGATTTTAAAAATTAGCCATTATTAAGGAAGGTGTTTATTTTGACTGATCTGATTAATGCATAATGACGAAAAATTGTTATTTATGTTAAAATTAGAAGAAAGAATAACAGGCATTGAGCTGTGGCCACCTGATTGACCTCTGATATTACAGTTCCTCCTTCTAATTATAAACTGGTTCATGTTTGCCTCTGAAATCAAATAATGAATCCTACTTAAAGAGTGCTGGTATATATTACGCAAAAATAAGTTTTCAAGAGAACAATTATTTATCAGCATTATCTTCTTGACACTTTCTGCACAATGATATGGATGGCATGGACAACTGATGTCAACTACAAAATTTATTGCAATGAATCAGGTTCTAAGATGGTGTAAATCTGGCATGGATGTTATTTTCATGTATCAAAGAAGGATATATTATTTGTCTTATGGATATCAAAAATATAGTGTGCTGAACCTTTGAAGGATAGCTATGTGTTAAATATTAATGGAGTAAAAGTGATGGACATGCTACACATTGGAAAAGGAGGGTTTAGACTCACTGAATTCTTAACCCAGAAAGTGGGTGGAAAAATAGCCCAGGAAAGTTCTAGAGAAAGAGTTTAAGATGAAGTTTTGAGATACCAGCAGATAAATATTTCAAAAATGTTGGTCAGCTTGGCATTTCCTGGGAGATACAGGGACACAGAAGATCTAGATATCCTAGGGACCTTTGGTAGTCGTCTTTCCCAGCCTGATACTCATAGCTGGGAAAGATGAGGCAAGGTTCAGCAAGTCAGCCATGGCCTTATCTAGTGGAGCCTTGGAAGCTTCAAGAGTGGAGCTTTCACCTCCTCTCTGCCTCGAAACTCTGTGTGAGCTTACAATTCCCTTTCTTTTTAGGTGTGCCTGAACAGCATTGTTACAGGGTGCTCTGGCTAAGGCTCCCTTGGTCCCTTTGGCTGGAGACCTCCCATCTTTGCAAAAAATAAAGAAATACTCACTGAATTAGAAAGAGGAAATAAATCTCAGCAGTAGTGTCGGGATCCTCAGTCTAATGAGTATTTAATCTTTTATACATGGGGAGAGAACACTGACACTATGATTTGGATGTCTTCTTCCCTTTGAATACCCTTGTGGTCTCTTAGAACAGAGGGATCTAAATGCCTTCAGGCAGAGGTGAGATTGAACCCATCCAGGACAGAAGTCCTAATCACTGAACTATTAAGTAAAACAGAGCTGCTACAGTTCCGTCCCATTCTTGGAAATGATGTCATTTAATTGCCTTTATTTTTCTTACAAACTGGCCAGAAATTATAAGTTTCCTTGAGGATAAAATATAATGTGAGCATGAATACATATGGGAAGAGTGGGAGCAGAGGAGCAGATTTGCAGGACAGCAAACAAAGAAAAAATATTATATAGTTTTATTTGAATGTAACAAATGCCTTTTTTTTTTTTTTTTTTTTTTTAGTTTAGTTTAGGTTTTTTGTTTTTTGATTTTTTTTTTANTTTTTTTTTTTTTTGGTCCGTTGTTTAGTCAGCCATTTGAAAAATCAATTTTTTGCACAGTCATAAACAGGGCTATACTATATACATATCCCCATAAAAAGAGACAGTTGCATAATGAGTATTTAAAATCTGCCTTTTTAAATATTATGTGTAAGTTTGCCTCAGTGTCTGAAGGGATGGAGAAAGAAATCTGCAGATTTGTGTCAAATGGCAGTTGCAAGAAAGGATTTTGGCAGTGTTTCATGCAGCAGTTTCTGAATTCTCCTTCCCTTCATTTCTTCTCTCAGCAGCCAACAAAATGAGTTGACACAAGGCAAATGCCTGCCAAAGAACTTTAACAGGAGGCAGTTTTTAATTAACAGGGGCCAAAGAAGGTGATAACCCCAAGGGCAGCAAGGAGAAATTAACATGGAAAAGCAGTTCCACGCTTCCGTGGGTCCCAAAAGGCCATTCGTATTAGTGGTGTCTGTTCTGATTGAACCTTTTCCATGTCTTTTTATTGATTCCCTTGTCAGAGTGTAACAAAAACACTGCTGGCCGTCAGTTGTTTGCTCGTGGTGGCAGCTTATGGCTCCAAACAGCTTCCTTGTAAAACATTCAGCATGGTGAGGTCTATCACTGTGGTTAGCATTTCCCAGAAATGATTAATTTTCTTAAACCTAGAATAAAACCTGACAAAATTAAAGCTAAAGCCTACTGAAATGAAAGAAAGTCAGTTCACAGTTTCTCTCCAAGTAACTATTTCATCCTATTAACTCTTTGCCTGGCTTAGAGTAAAATGTTTTAATTATTAACCTTTTTAAAGTGAGATTTCGGAGCAGATAATCATGCTGGCTGTTTCAGACAGGATTTTGCCATTTAGCATATCTGGCAGTTGAGGAAAGTATTTTTAAAAAATAATATCCTGTGGATAAATATTTCAAATTTCCCTTCCTGGGATGAAAATGAATAATAAATAAAGCTTGTAAGAGCTTGAGGAAAAACCTGCCTAGCAAGCAAATATAAATAAGTAAAAAAAGAAATGTAATAAATAAATGAAAAGCTGGCACCTTTATGTGTATCAGTGCCTGATCCAAATTCAACTAATGCCAAAAGGTGGAGGACCATTCTTTACAACATCTCAGGAAAATCGTGCTTATTTTTATCTATTTCTACTGCACAGTCAACTCCAGATAATAAAGACCATAATTAAATAATATTTGAACAACTTTATAGAGGAGTGCCAGTGTTTACCTTCCTGCTTCTTAGAGACATAGAAAAAGGGTGTCTTTATATGAAAAGGAAATATTGTTCCTATTTTCTTCTTCAGAGTTGCAGCCTAAATGTTGATGTTCATTTGGTTAGCTGACTTATTCAAAGGAAACGTGGTTATCCGATTTCACTAGAAAGAGTGTCAGCCTCAGCCCTTCAGACATGTTAGGTATTTGAGTACACAAACTCTGTCCTTGGAAGAGCAGGCACAGCTCCCACTGACTTCAGTGGCAATGACACCCTCTTCAGGGTACAAAGTTGGACTCTATACCAAATCCTACTTTCCTTTCAGCTCTGATTGCAAGAGGAGTGATTGTTGTTTATTTGCAGTAATTGTTTCCAATGTTTTCAGAGCGCACTTTACCAGGAGTGCACATTAATGCCAAAAAAAAAAAAAAAATC